>CM042843.1:13753583-14281083 GCA_023653725.1 Bungarus multicinctus
GGAGTCCTTGGTGTTCTCTGAGCTTGGTTGTTTTCTTGTTGATGTTTCATTACCAAAACTACGTAACATCATTAGAGCTAGTCTGTCTATCTATAGACTAGCACTGATTATGTCACCTACTTGGGTAATGAAATGTCTGCAAGTAAACAAACCAAGCTCAGAGGTCATCAAAGACTTCCCAGAGCTCTTAACATTCCTGCTCATTGTAATTACCCCCATTTAAATTAGGAGTCTCTAGCCGGATTTTCAAAACTTAAAGAAGATTTATTAGGAGTAAGCATGCCGGCGCTGCCTGGGTGTAGCCAACTCTAAGATACATCATTCATTGTCACCCTTGACCCTGGTTTTCCCCCACCTCCTGGGTGTATCATAATTCATATTCTCCAATGGGACACATCCATAGCCAAGAGTCATCAATCATGCTCTCCAGTTAAAATTTTGCCCAGCAAAAACTTCGGTCACCTAGTTACTATCTTTGAAAACATTTATGGAATGCAGTTTCGGATTTGCAAGCTCCTGCACTGCTCCCTCTTCCCTTTCTGTTGGCAACTCTAAAAAGACCAGAGAAATCTTTTATGAGTTGATACTCACTTCCATAATATCCCTTGCAATGATGAACTGCAACCTTCAAGTAGGGGATGGCCCCAAAGATTCATAGCTATACTTCCCAATAGAGTCCCAAACTACAGCATTTATCTATTGTATCTATTGCAGATCAAACCCCAAACAAGTAACTTAAAAACAAAGAGGAAATATAAACAAATTCTCAGTGAAAAGCTTCTGCTTTATTTGCCTTAAAAAGATATATTTTATCACCTCCAGTCTTTCTTCTTCCAAATTCCGAAGAGGCTAGAACTAGGATACTGGGAGTTCTAGACCCATCTTTGGCAAAGTGACCTTGGGCCAGTCACATTCTCCCAGCCCTTGGAAAGAGACAATGGCCAACCACTTCTGAAAAACCTTGCCACCCAAAACCAGGTCCATGCCTACCTTTTCAAACTTGATGCAAGAATTAATAGTGTCAAGGAAATCAGCTTTTTTTTCATTGGTAGGCACTTCTGTTAGTTCCTTTCCTATTAATTCGCCTTTCTGATAGCCCATTACTGCTTCAAATGCAGGATTTACATACTGTGGAAACAGTAAGAGAAAAGAAACAAGTGAGAATTTAAGACCGACCTGAGCTTTGATCTAATATTTAGCCTCAATGCACGTTTTCTAAACTGTCTAGAATTGTTTTCACTAAAACAGATCCTGAAACAGAGCCAAATGCAGAGGCTGTCCTTATTATGGGGAACTCTTTTAGCAAAAAGGCTGAAGGCTGAAAGATAGTAAAGAAATTGTAATTCTTAAATAAATAATTAAAAAGGCATTTAGTGGTATGTAATCCCCACCTTACTCTCATCCCTTCAATGGGACTGCGCAACACCCTTAACCATTTCTTTAAAAATCTATTGGCTTCATTCACACGTACTAAACTCTTAACAGCTCTCTCTCTCTTTCTCTCCTTCTCTCTCTCTCTCTCTCTCTCAGTATGTGTGTGTGTGTGTGTGTGTGTGTGAGAGAGAGAGAGAGAGAGAGAGAGAGAATGAGAGAGAGAGAGAGAGACTTGCTCATTTTGACTCCAATGTTGCACGAATCTAGCCTATTGGGTTGGGTTATGATTCAGAATATTGTAGAAACCCTGAAAATGAATGAGTTGATCAACCAGGTAAGGTTTGCTGTATGGAACCCAACCTAGAGTCCACCATAGCTTGTTCCCCAGTATAGATATTTATTTTTTTTCAACAGAGTCCATGGATCAGATTAGCTGCAGAACCTCATAAATGAACAGAATGGGTGGATTTCAACTGCCTGCATACTGGCTGGGGGAATTCTGGGAATTGAAGGCCATCCATCTGAAAACCACCAAGTTGAGAAACAGTGCAATGGGAGAACTGAAGAATGAATTCGAGATGGGTTATGAGGTAGTGGAGCAGTGGTGGGATTCAAATGTTTTTACTACCGGTTCTGTGGACATGGTTTGGTGGGTGTGGCAGGGGAAGGTTACTGCAAAAATCCCCCTTCCCTCCCCACCCCTCTAACCTGCTTTCCAGCTCCATTCTCCTGTGCAGGGCAACCGAAAAAAACCCCCAGCCAATCAGCTGGGACTCAATGGGAGGCAGAGAATAGATGGGAGCGGAGCCAGTCAGAGGTGTTATTTGCTGGTTCTCCGAAATATTCAAAATTTCTGCTACTGGTTCTCCAAAACTGGTCGGAACCTGCTGAATACCAGCTCTGTAGTGGAGTCTACCAGGGCTTACATAAAGATATTGAGGAGTGAAGCTTATCCTGCCATTTGTCTCTAGTAGTCTTAAAATCAAACTTTTCTCTTTTAAAATCTGCCAGACCAAATTTAGGCCTGGCTGGCCAAAACTGGTTTTGATTGTAACCCAACTGGTCTTGCTACCTTCCAGGTTCACACAATCTCAATGGCCCCCTGGATGTGGCAGAATTATAACCACCAGCTATCTCAGAAATCGTAGCCGGGAATGAGGAATGCTGGGAAATACAGGTTAGTCCCATCAAGAAAATAAAATGAAAGCATTTTGTAGCCGTGCCTGTTGTTTGAAGCATTAACCAACATTTATTTGGGTGATGCTTCGAACTGAATTGCATTCTGGTTCTGCTAAAACTGTCCTGCTTCTTCCATCCTAGAAGAGATGCATAAAAGACACAAAGATCTTATTTTTAGAACCCGCTAAACTTCCTTCCCGCTTTGAAATGCCTATACCTGACTTTTGAGACCACCAAGATAAGCATCAGTAAGGTTTTTAATGACCTTGGCCTAAGTACAAGCTGCCATAAACCCCTGGAACTAAGCGAGATGCTTTGTGAAGATACAGTCTACAAAAACAAACACTAATTTAAAACCAAAGGTTCTTAAAACCAATTTTTCCCCTCCATGGAAAGGTCAGAAAAATACGTACAACATTAAGAACAGATTCTAAGGTAATTCAACGCACACAGATGTATACATGCTATGTCTGCACATGTCTATCTGTGCACATGAAATAAGCAAAAGAATAAAATCATACAAAACCCCAGGACAATATCTGACACTCACAAAAAAAAAAAAAAAACGAGCAAACCTGTATTACATGTTCTTCACTTGTAATCTCAGTGGCTTCTTGACTTTTCTCTAATGCCGTAAATATTGAATTACAAGCCCTGAAATGCAAAGGAATGAAAAAAGAAGCAGAAGCATTAAGATGTAAATCACATGGGCTTTTCAAGAGCTAGAAAGAAAAGAGTGGCCTAGAACTGAGCAATTCATAAACAAAAAAGAGAATAAAACAATCAGAAGAGGCCACAAAAGCTTGCAGGCTGAAGAAGGCTTGGATTTGGCATGGCCCATGGCAGATGTTTTAATTCAGTTTCCTGAGCTCAGCAGGTGATCAAATTTGAAAGCTAAATAGCTGTTTTCATTTCTAGGATTCAGTCTTTTCAAGTGAAACCTTCCAGTCATTCCGTTCAAATCTGTTTTTAGTCATTCCATTCAAATTGTTTTAATCCCCCACTAAACAGCTAATGCAACCAGTGGTGGGACTCAATTTTTTTTTACTACCGGTTCTGTGGGTGTGGCAGAGGAAGGATACTGTAAGATCTCCAGTCAAAGGTGGTATTTGCCGGTTCTCCGAACTACTCAAAACATCCGCTACCGGTTCTCCAGAACTGGTCAGAACCTGCTGAATACCACCTCTGAATGCAACCCTGTATTCACTGGGCACAATCATTCTTCCAAGACTTTTTGCCTTCCAGATTTCCTTCTGCTCTTGGAGAATGTTTGAATTTATGGAATGTTTGGAAGTTTTGAGGAGGATGTTGAAACTTCCTTCCTTTATTTATTTCAGTAATTGGCATGCCACCTGTTGGTGAAAGCCCAGCTTGGAAGATACTGGTATTTATTAAACAAATTTATATGGCCGCCCAACTCGCACATGTTAATGTCATACCTGATTATATAGCTCTGGCTTGTAAAATAATTATGTACTGTACATCACACATAAATCTGCACGTGTCAGATTGCTATATTCTATACCTTGTTGCATATAAGGTTTTCTCCATCCAACCCATAATCATGGACAGTCCATGGAGAAGAAATGGCCTGCTTTCTCTGTCCATCCCAGGTCAGTCCTTCAATACACCAGTGTAGACTTTCAAAGGGTAAAGGTTTTCCTGTCCGGTTGTATCTGATTCAAGGACTCAATGCTCATCTCTGTTTTTTGGCCAAAGGAGCCAACAATGTCCAAACACATTTTTCATGGTCATGTGGCCAGTATGACAATGCCAGTAGTGGGATTCAAAGTTTTTTACTACTGGTTCTGTGGGTGTGGCTTGGTGGGTATGGCAGGGGAAGGTTGCTGTAAAATCTCCATTCCCTCCTCACCCCACTAACCTGCTTTCCAGCTCCGTTCTCCTGTGCAGAGCAACAAAAGGAGACCCAGCCGATCAGCTGGGACTCAATGGGAGGCAGAGAATAGATGGGGGCAGGGCCAGTCAGAGGTGGTATTTGCCGGTTCTCCAAACTACTCAAAATTTCCACTATCGGTTCTCCAGAACTGGTCAGAACCTGCTGAATACCACCTCTGGACTATACCCCAAAAGCGCACTGAACACTGTTACCTGCCCACCAAAGTGGTACCTATTTATCTACTCACATTTGCATGCTTTCAAACTGCTAGGTGGGCTTACCCTTTGCACAGAGCACGGGTCTTGAACTTGGGCTGTCAGCTTTCCAGCTGACAAGCTTGGTGTTTTTGACCCCTGAGCCATCACATCTTTATTGTAGACAGGGATCAAATCCCAACCAATTCCCGTGTTGGTCAGAACAGTTTTTTTCCTGTGCCAAGAATATGAAGATGAGATAAGTAGCATTACCTTAGTTTAAATTGTGCCTGTACTTCTCCAAATTCCAACTGTATGAGTTCATTGTAACAAGCCATGATGTTCGAGTTTTCAACGTATCTCTGGTTGTGGGGGGAAAATAGATGTCAACATCAAAAGACCCTCTATTCTATTCATATCTTAATAAAACCTTGACTTGAGAAAAAAGTTTTTCTTATTAAAGAACATTTTAGTTATGAGACGCTCTTGCTCGTTGCTGTATGGGATGTTCCAGAAGATAGACATTCTCTTAATAAACAAAGGCAGAGATTTTTATTATTTCTTTTCGGACTACTTAAGTAAACAAAGCCATTTCACACTCCTAGGATACATCAATACTAGTAACCCTTGCCATAGAACTGGTCCATAATGATCATTCAAAGTTACAATGGCCCTTCCCAGACGTATCTATGGATATTTTCAATCATCCAGGTCATGATTGTCCCAAACGTGTTTTTCTAGAAGCACTTTTCTTGTTTTTTTCTTTGAAAACATTTTTCTTCTCATCCAGGAAGCTTCTTCAATTCTGATGAAGCTTCTTGGATGAGAAGTGAAATATTTTCAAAGAAAAAACCAGCAAAGTCCAGTTGCCTTTTGAAAAAGCATCTTTGGGGCTTCTTATAACCAGTTATGATGGCTTCCCTCATACAAACACTCCGTGGTCCAGGATTGGATTTTGAGTACTTGGCAATCCTCCCATCTTTATGGCTCTTGTAACTGCAGCATCATGCAGTTACAACTGAGATTTATGATGTGGGGTTTTTTTACTGGTTGGCATTTACTTCCTGCTTCCAGCAAAAACGCCCATTGGGGAAAACACATTCACTTAACAACGCTCACAAAAAACGTTGAAAAATCAGGTGCGATCAAGGGATGCCTTGATTTATGATTGCAATGACTTACAACCGTAATTTTGGGCTCAATTACAGTCTTATCCCGTGGACTACCTATATGCAAATATAATACTGTGTTCATCCACATCCAAATTTTCTGATATAGCTCAACAAATACACCAAATTTTATTTATTGCACTTCTACACACCCCAAACCCACATTTGTTTAGACAATGTTTGTAAATTAAAAAAACATAAAAAAACATTTACAATCTATAACTGTACATCAATGGCCAATTTAGGATGAGAAGTATTTCAGGATAAATGTTCAATCAAACTGTCAACTCTGGGCACTAAAATATGCATAAAATGTTACACTTTGAAAAAAAAATCTTTGAAATCTTTCTTGAATTGAGGACTAATTCAGAAGTCAAACAGAATAATTCAAGAAGTAGCAATCTAAAACTCAATGTACTGTATATTCCATCCTGGTTAATGTTATGTATCCTGGGACTTTAACTCAATCTGCCCTAACTTTGCAATTAAAGAAGTTGCAAGAAATATACACAACGTCTATAGATATATGCCCCCTTATCTAATAATTTCCCAAACCTACCCAGCTGGCTGATAAATTTCCTTCTTTTTGAAGGAGACAAATATTTTAATCAACAGCCTTACCAATAACTCTCTGTCCATGATCTGCTTATGATGGGATCAGAAAAAGCCATGAGTGAAGTCAATCAAACAATAGTTGATTCTGATCTACAAAATGGCACAGCCAGCATCTCATAATGCCTTTATACTGTTTACACTGACACCATTTATGCCAAACTTTCTATGATACATGCCTTTTCGTGAGATCTGAGGACCTGCCTTCAAAGGTAATAAAAATCAAAATCAACTTTTCATCTGTTTGGATGCAGAAAATTAGACCATCTCAGACTCCTAAATAATCTCTTGGACTACACTTGGTGGTGCTAAGAGTTCATCCTTTCCTATTAGCAGATGCCTTGACTGGCCACAGAAATTCTGCTTTTTCAACCAAAGGATCAGCCCAGTGTGAAATCACCCTAAAAGTTACATAATTTTGTGCTAATGCCATTGCAATTAGATGACAATGGGTTTGACCAACCCCATGCTTGTATATTAATATATATACCTAAATATACACAATTTACGGACCCTCTTCTTAAGTGTTAGGAAAATCAGGAAATCCAGAGAGTTCAAATGGATATAAAAATTTATGGCAAGCTTAAACTCTCTACAAGAATCTGATCTACTAACAGCCAAGGGAAATTAGCGGGAGATAAGAGTAGAAGGAATTGAAGGTGGGCTGGGCTTAGATCTGTTGTGGACACAAAGGGACTCATGACTGATGATGCATTTGACCCCTCTCTCAGGCTCAGCTTACATCTGTCTCCCATTCCCTTCCCCCTTACGCTTTCAGTCTCTCATCTATGGTCATTAGCTTTCATTTGATCTATGATTTATGAAAATCTATCTGTATGGTCAATCACAGGTGACAACAACCTGATGACATGTCATCAACCAATTATGATGGTTATCCTCCCCCCGCACACTCCCCTACCCATTAGATTTCTCCTAGAGTAGACAAATATAAAACTAAGCAATCTGCCCTAAATAGGCTATTCCTATTTTAATCTAAACATGCTCTTGGTAATCCTTGAACTGATGTTCAAAAAGTAGGGAAATATTTTTCTCCCAGGTTTTGGCAAAATCAATCTAAGATCGCCACATGTGAATTCAGGCATTCAGTCAATACAGTATATGTAGCTGTGTGTGTCTCTCTCACACACACACTATTTATATGTGTGTGTGTGTGTGTGTTTTCTCCTCGTAGATTTTCACGGGTACAGGTATGCAGGTCTTGGCGTGTTCGGGTCTTTTCCCGTGTAAGCTTTAGAGTATCTTGGCAACGTTTCGACGAGATCTCACTCGCCATCTTCAGGCTGGTGCTTTGGGCTTCGTGCTTGTGCTTGCATTCTAACAAAGCACCAGGCTAGCACCAAATTTAAAACAGAAAGGGTGGCGAAAGCCTGACGCACACTACGAAGACGAACCCAATACACGAGCCTGATGATGGCAGATGAGATTCTGCCGAAACGTCGCTACAACTTTAAAAGCACAAGTATAATGACGTGGGAAAATACCCGAACAAATCTGAATACCATACATATAAATACCCGCGAAAACTTAAGGAAAATATATATATATTTACAAGTACAACCAAACCCCCACCAGAACAGAACACACCCCCAGCCAATCAGAACACAGCCAACTCCCCAATCAATCAGAACACAGCCAAACCCCCAACCAATCAGAACACAGCTAAACCCCCAACCAATCAGAACACCCCCCCCACCCAATCAGAACACAGCCAAGCCCCCACCCAATCAAGTCACACCTCCACTAGTAGTTAAAAGGAAGAAGCAGCTGCAAGCTCACATTACTCTGAGCACAAGGCCGAAGACACAAGCCTGAAGATGATGAATGAGACTTCATCGAAATGTCGCACTTTGTATTACAACACCCTGTTAAGCCCCAATTAAGGGAGAAAGCATACTGCTTTCTTTTCTGTCTTTCGGCTCATCACCAGAGGCCATACCGACAGAAAGCTATTTGTTTCGTTGTCTTTTCTTTACATATGTGTAAGGTTTTTAAGCTGATAATTTTAAATCTCCCTTATTTATTAAGGGAGATTTATTAAATCTCCCTTATTTATTATAATCTCCCTTATTTATTATTTAAAATTATCAGCTTAAAAACCTTACACACACACACACACATATATATATATATACAATATATATATGTATATATATATATATTTATACAGTGTATATATGTATATATATATATTTATACAGTGTATATATGTATATATATATATTTATACAGTGTATATATGTATATATATATATTTTTATACAGTGTATATATGTATATATACAGAGACAGAGAGAGAGAGAGAGAGGAAAAGAGGACTATAAATAAGTAGACCTACCCTTGTGAAGCCAGCAGAAAGAAAGGGCAATAATGATGACTCTTCACGATCTGCATGTCTGGTGGGAAGAAAAGGAAAAACAGAAAGATGTTAAGGGGATTTTATTTTCCTGGTTCATCCTTGAAATATTCATCCCTGCAGATGAGAGGCTGTGTCTCAGATCAGTAATAAAGAAACGGAAGCCTTTCAAACTTTAAAATTCCGTGGCTTTTGAAAGGCTACAGACCTTCAATTTAGAGAACAGAGATCCACAGAATTATTTTCTTTTCTCCTGAATGTGGGATAATGGAAGTTCTTTTTTTCTTCTCTGTCTATTCCCTCCCATGGACTCTCTTCCCTTCTTCTGGGTTTGCTCTCCTTTGCTGTTATGTTTAGCACCAGTTTGCAAAAATCAAATACTCCGATGTGATTATTCTAAACGGTCTCCCTCACTGCACCAGCCTTTTAAATTCATAACTTTTCTAGCCTCTCTGCTTAAATTACAGTTATGAGACAGCAATAGTTCCATTTTTTAAAAAATGGAACACCCAAACAGTATTAAAGCAAAGGTCAGGAACACTAGCAGAGAAGACAGGAGAAAATGTTAAACACTTTACCAGCCGTTACTTTTTACTCCCTAAAATCAGATACATATATATTTTTTCTCCCAGCCAGGATTTGAACTTGGAAATGTACTTGGCCGGAGAAGAACTTTTAGCTTGGCAGCAAACCCTCTGTGTTTCACAAGAATGGCAGATTTTTTTTTTCATAAAGACACTGCTTTTGCTGGACTGATTTAGAGGGTGCACATTCAAATATAAATACAGATGCTAAGTCACCGCAATCAACGTGAGGAATGCCACAGATCCCTATTTATGAAAACAAGATCACCGTGAATTATCCCCAGCTGGAGCAAACAGGATGCTTTGATGGAAAATTGTGCCATTGGCTTGGAAGTCAACAGCCCTTGGCTTTTAGTACGGAGGGAGGAAGGTTTCAAGAGAACATAAGATAAGAGGTGCAATTGTAGAGTTAGTGGAAAACAGCACACAAGAACAATTTAGAAGGGATAGCTTTATTTATCTATCTGTATGGGCACCAAATATTTTAAGAGACTAGAGGCATATCTCCTTCATGGATCTGTGCCTAAAAGAAACGATGCCAGAAAATAAGCTTCTGAGGGTCAGAAGTTGTCCAATATCAGTAAAAGTGTCCAATATGTTACTGGGGAAGATTGGAGGACAATCTATGGACCATGGGTTGCAAATAGCCGGGACACAAATCAACGACTAAACAACAACAAGGAGGTCACAGATAAACCTCCAAGTGGCCTCAACGACTCTCTAAAAGGATGCAAATGATCAGCTGTCTGCAAGGAATATAAATCCTTCCATTCCCCACCATCCAGTCAGAGCTGAAGAAGCTTCTTGGATGAGAAGCGAAACGTCTTCAAAAGAAAAACAAGGAAGTCCAGTTGTCTCTTGAAAAAGCGCCCTTGGGACAACAATAACAACAACAACAAGGAGGTATATGGCTGAATCTCCAGTTAGAGTGAGGGGAGGAGTGAAAAGACAGGTGAGCTTGGGGCCCTTGCAGGGAAGGAACAGATGGAGACCACAGCACCCCTTCTTCTGCCTGAGAATTCCTGAATTGTTTACCTGCCTGTTGTTCCCAAGAGAACGTAATCAGTCTGGTGAGATTCTTGTAAATAGGCAGGCAGCAATAAAGAAGCAACTCTGATCAGCTCAAGGTATCATTCTGGTTCTTTGTGCCTGACTGTAATCAACAGCACCTTGTAGTAGGTGGGGGAAATCACCATCCTTTTCCTTCAACTCTCATGTTTTAGCAGACACCCAATTCAGAAGACACAGGTCTTCTTCCATCACATGTGGCTCCACCCACAGCTGCATATCCCTTCTTGAATTACAGTATCTTCAGTCACTCTATTTTTGTCTTCTCTGCCTACCAGCCCCATTCCTAACATTCAAAAGGCCAGACTCCGCAGCTACACAGTCAGCTAAATGTCAGTAAAAATCAGAGAGAATGGGTCTTGATTTGCAGTTACGCGCTTCCAAGCCTGCCCTTTTTGCCTTCCTCTATATTTTAATCGGATGCTGTAATAATATTTCCACACTTACCTCCGCACGACCCCAATAATAACAGTGTTTTCGGATGGTTTTGTTGTTCTAATGGACCTTTTGAAAAAAAAGGGAAGAGAAAGTAATTGTGGTGGGTTCCACAACATGCTTGAAATCAACACAGGAATATTTCACTGAGGTTCATCCATGTCAAAATCGGAAGAAAAATACCCCACTCCTAACCAGGGGTGGGATTCAAATTTTTTAATAACCAGTTCTGTGGGCGTGGCCTAATTTGTGGGTGTGGCTTGGTGGACATGTGACTGGCTGGGCATGGCTTGTATGTAAATATTATAAATATTTATGTAAATATTGAATTTTTTTATTAAAAAAGAGCAACTTTTACCCAAAATCAGGCAAAGCAGGCAGTTTTTTTTTTTTTATTTGCATTTATATGCTGCCCTTCTCCGGAGACTCAGGGTGGCTTACAGTCTATGGAGCACCATGCTAAGTGCTCGGCAATAGCCTTCATTCCATTGTATATGCCTGCTTATTACTAGGGCTTTTTGGCCCCCCCAAGTGGCATTTTTACAAAGTCAGCTTATTGCCCCCAACAATCTTGGGTCCTCAATTTACCTACCCCGAGAGGATGGAAGGCTGAGTCAACCTTGAGCCTGGTGGGATTCAAACCGGCACTAATTGCAGGCAACTTGCACTTAAGTGCTAGATGATTACCAGCCTGCACCACCAAGGCTCCTTACTTAGAGATCTATGATTCTGCAATCTGCTACCTGAGTCTGCACTGAAAAATAGAAGCTTCAGTCCTGAGGAAGGTTCAGCTCTGCTTTTAGCTTAGCTAGAAAGCAAGAAATCCAACAATTTCCTGCTTTCTAGCTAATCTAAATCTCCTGGCACAGCAGAACAGATGATGGTCGGGGGGAGGGAAAAGGAAAAATAGCAACTTACCAAATGCAGGCAAGTTGGATGGTGCGCATCCAGGTAAGGAGTGAGTGGGTGGGGAGGGGAGGGGCCAGCCAGAGGCGTGATTGGCTGGTTCTTCGAACTGGATTGAATCATAACAACTGGTTCTATAGAACCTGTCCAACCAGGTAGAATCCCACCCCTGCTCCTAACCATTAAGACAGGTCAAGGAACTGTTGAGAACTAGTGTGATGTAGTCATGAAAATGTTGAACTAGGATGGGAAGACCCAAGTTCTAGTCCGTCCTTAGACACAAAAGCTTTTTTGGGGGTGACTGAACCAGTTAGTTGCCCAACCTAACTTACAGGGTGAGCTGCTGGGAAAACTGAAGAAAGGAGAACACAGACTGATAGGCCTGAAAGAAACCTCAAAGGTCTTCTAATCCAATACCATGCTCAAGGCAGGAGATCTTATACCATCGTATTCAAATGACCGTCCAGTCTATTTCTGAAAAACTCCACTGATGGAGCATCCACAACTCCAGGAGGCAAGCTTTCTTCCACTGATGAATTGTTCTCCCTGGAGCATTAGGTATGCCACTGATGTCTTGAATGAAAGTCAGATGATAAAGGGAAGGCATCACATGCTTCCAACGTTATTTGGAATATAAACGCATCTGAAACACTGAAATTTAACCTCTCGCAAAATGATCTCCGCACCAGGAATGGCCAGACATGCCAAACATCAAACATCCCCTGGGCATCATGACCTGGCTGGTTAATGAGTCCCATATTACAAGAGGTTGATTGCAAAAAAGAGAAAAGGACGCACCTGCATAGCGTTTCTGCATCAAAGTATCTTGAATTCCTGTGATCAATAATGATGATTTCATGGTGTTTATCCAAAAAACACTCAAGGGCAGATTCAGGTGTCCTGGCAATGCTACAGCGGTAGCCTGCTTTTTCACAGGCCCAGCAGAACCCATTGCTCTGGTTGTCTTCTTTGGCAAACACTAAGAGTACCTAATTAAAGGAAAACAAAGATGGGGAAATGGGCCTGGACATGCATGTATGTATCACAGAAAGAAAGAGAGAGATGGATAAAGACTCTTATTAAAAAAAAATCTGAAATCCCTTGCACATAACTTTGGTCACAAGATTGATTCATGGACCCTAAGTCCTTATTACGATGTTTACAATAGCAATAGCAGTTAGACTTATATACCACTTCACGGGGCTTTCCAGCCCTCTCTAAACGGTTTACAGAGTCAGTTTCTTGCCCCCAACAATCTGGGTCCACATTTTACTGAATGAGGATGGATGGCTGAGTCAATCTTGAGCCAGTCAGGATCAAACTCCAGGCTTTGGGCAGAATTAGCTTGCAATTCTGCATACTAACTACTGTGCCATCAGAATTCTAATCTAGTTTACAGTCCTGACATTTTCATTAAATTAGCCCCCTCTGAGCAGTTTACAGAGTCAGCCTCTTGCCCCCAGCAATCTGGGTCCTCATTTTACCCACCTCGGAAGGATGAAAGGCTGAGTCAACCTTGAGCCAATCAGGATCAAACTGCTGGTAGTTGGCAGAATTAGCCTGCAGTACTGCATTCTAACCACTGCGCCACCATGGCTCATCAAGTGAACACATATAAGACCTACACATCATGGCCTACTCTTACAATCCATCAAACAGGCACAGAAATAAAGTGAAACCAAGTAAAGAAAGCTTTAAAAAAAATGAAAAGAGCAACAATCACAACATATAAATGAGCAACCCAGTTTGGGGTAGTGGTTTAGGTGCTGGACTAGAAATAGAAAGACCTGTTCTAGACTTCTAGCGTTCTAGACTTGCCTTAGCTACAAAGCTCCCTTTATGTTGAGAGGGGAAAATAAGTGGAGAGAGGACTACGTAAGCCATCTTAATTCTTGTACATGAAAGGCAGGATATCCATCCACCTGTCTGCCCATTCATCCATCCATCTACTGCAAAGGTCGTAAGTGTGGAAAATGGTCATAAGTCAGTTTTTTCAGTGCCATTGTAACTTTGAATAGTCACTAAATGAACTGTTGTAAGTCAAGGACTGCCTGTACTTCATCCCAGCAGAAAGCACCTTCTGATATTTTGCTGGGATGGCCACTGTCAGCATAACAATCAAAATTACCTAGGCTACGCCTGCACTGGTACCTTTGGATCATTTCAATATTCAGCTAAGTCGAATATTCTCCAAGCAACTCTTAGCTTTAGTTCATACTTCTAAGCAATTCCAGGCATTCCAACTGTGCTTATATTTGGATTAGAGCTGCTGGAATGTCAATAAATCTCAACACTTACACCTACCTGTAGGCAGAATGTGTTTATGTGTGTGAGCAAACACACACAGACACACTCTGACTAGGTTTACACTTTGGATTAAACCTGCTAGAATGACAATAAATTTCACAATTCATAGCTACGTATATCTGATACATATGTGCGCTTGCACAAATGCCCCAATTTAACTCAAGATTTCTCTTTATTAGCTCAATACTCAGTGAAATGGGCTGTGAATATTGCTCTAAAAGGTACTTTTACTGGGTTTTGTTCCATTCCTTTTTACTATAGGATGCTATGAAAACACTTCAGCTGAAAATGCTATTGAAGAAGTCCACAATAAATGTACAGGCATTTCTTCATTTAGGTAACCAATTCCTGGACAAACCAAGAGGTGCATCTTTAACAGAGGCTTACCTGAAGTTGTTCTCGGTGAAGTCTCATAGGGCCAAATTGCACATCTGTTCCTACTGCCTAGGAAGAAGAAAGGGACAAATTTCAATGATACTGCAGGAGAAGAACAAGCTGAGATTGAGGGTGGGGTTAAACGTGTCATAAGTTTGGAATCTTTCTCATTCCAGCTCCCTGTGAATTTCTGTTGACTCTTATCTAGAGCCTATTTAACCTTGACCATTAATTGACCAGATTCTTGTGTATAGGTAGCATTGATAAACACTTCTGCGCATTGAATTCAGCAAATGTCCCTGGTTATTTGGGCCAGACAGATATGCTACATCTGGGCAAAGAAACTCAGATTTCACTTCCTGGCTTCCTCTTAACTCAGAAACACCAAGTGTCAATCTCAAAACTGCATGGAATTTGCAATCAGTTACAACAACTCTAAAGGAGTGGATGAATCAGCTCATTCCAAAGCTTTTCGGTTGGCCATATCTTAAGCAGACTAAAATAACAATAATAATTAATCACAAAACTTGCTAAACTTGCTACCTGTTTGGGTAAGAATGTTTGAAACAAGCCTGATGCAAAAAGAAAGAATTAAAAAACAGCAAAAAGTTTCATAGTTTCGTTCTGTACTTTTAGCTTTTTCTTTGATTTCTTTTTTCTTTCCTTTCCTCACTTTATATTAGCCCTTATTGTTTTTTAGTCTCCTTTTTAAATTTTTTAATCAAAAGTATATATTAAAAAACTCAACCTGACGCAAGCAGAATGGGTAAACAATGCATTTTATTTACAGCTAGACAGGCAATATTTTTTTTTACTATATTGATGTTTTGGGTCCACAGAAATATGTAACAACAATTTAATAAGGAAATTGTAAGGGGTGATATCATTCTTTGCTTAAAAATCTTTGAAAAACATTAGACCAATAAAGGACAAACTACCAATAGAAAACAGTAGCTGTAACAGCTGAAAAGAGGCTTACACATTTTAACTTTGAAGTTAGTGAAATTAGTATTATTATTTTTTTGCTCAGCTTCTGATTATTCTGAGTCTGAATAATAACTGATAGAAGGAGAGCACAGAAGTAAATGTATGAATTTCTGTCTGATTTTGGCTAACTCCAAACTTTTTGTTGTCTGAAACTAAATATAAGTTGATAAGTTCTATGTTTTTTATGCAGAGGTACAATGGTATTAACACCAAGATGTTGTGCAAGTCTAACCAAGATGCTCAAAGCAGAGGTATCCCCCCAAATGTCAATCATGACTATTTAATTGAAGGTTCACTCATCCCTTTGGTCCTTAACTTACAACTGGTTGCTTAGTAACTACTATTCAAAGTCACAACTAACCCCAGAAAAGGTAATTTATGACCTAGATTATGACATGATCCCTCCATAACCACATGAGACAAAACCATGCCCATAGCAAACCATTGATTTGCTTATAGACCACTGCAATAAAAGATCATAAAATCAGATTGGTCACATGATCAACCCATTTTATGACCATTATGACATATGATGATAACGAGCAAGCTCCATTACCATTGCATGTTGAGGGCTACCTGTATTCATTGACAAAGCATATACCAAGAGACAGACTATTATCATGTAAACAAGGCTACCCCATCTTGAATATTTTGACACCCAACAATATACATAGATGTCCTTTCATTCTGCCCTGGGCTATGGAGTCCTCTAGATTGCAGCCATAACTTTAATCCTTAATCCTATTTTTCTATTCACACCATGACTCGCCACAAATCCTTGAACTGTATTTCTAGGAATAACATGTTGGTTTTGCTTTATCTTAAAATTAAACTGTTGGAAACAATTTTGATAGTGCAGCAAAGAGGCACGTGCATAGGATTTATTGCAAACAGATTCTGATGACTACGAAAAAGGATTTTTTACAATGTTATCTTTCTCAGTAAAACCACAGGTTGTGATCTGATTTAATCCTCCAGCTGTCCAGAACTTGAGTAATTACTCCAATGAGTAATTTTAAAGAGTCAGCAGACTATCCCACACACCACATAAAAGTCTGAAAATTACATGCTTTCTCCCCAGCTCCATCACTTGGAACACCGCTGACCTTAAGGCCCTCAGATGCTTTTTCATTTATTACTTTAGAAATCACCCATTTAATTTACATGTTAAACTGAAACCCCAAAGAGGGAGATGGCGGGGGGGGGGGGGGGGGAATGCAGAATAACAGAGTTGGAAGGGACCATGGAGATCTTCTAGTCCAACCCCTGCTTAAGCAGGAAATCCTATAAGGCAAATCACAGCCCAATCTCTTCTTGAAAACTCCAGTGATGGACCATCCACAATTTCTGGAGGCAAGCCATTCCACTGATTAATTGTTCTCATTGTTAGGAAATTTATCCTTAGTTCTACATTGGTTCTCTCCTTGATTAGTTTCTACCCATCACTTCTTGTCCAGCCTTCAAGTGCTTTGGAAAATAGCACTTGATCCCCTCTTCTTTGTGGTAGCTCCTCAGATATTGGAACACTGTTCTCATGTCACCCCTAGTCCTTCTTTTCCTTAAATTAGACATACCCCATTTCTTCAACGGTTCTTCATATGTTTTAGCCTTCTCCCTTAATCATCTTTGTTGTTCTTCTCTTTCCATGGAGCTGTTCCATTGCTTAATAGCTCTCCAAGTCCAGAAACTCAAGTTTTTGAATCTCCCATTGTCTCATCAACTCTCATTGGTTCGTGTCTTATTACACATTCTCTCTTCCTGTTTCTCAGGATTCAGGGGTATGAACTTTAACATAGGAAGCTACCAACCATCTCCAGCCCAACTTATCTCTTCACCATGCAAAGATCTGATCTGTAGATATCAGCAAAAGATGCTATGGATAAGGGAGCTTGGCCAAGCTTCAGATAGCCTTACTAGGAGGCTACTAAGTCACTTTTCTAGTGATCCAATTAAAACCACAGTGTTGTTTTCAGTCTGTTTCGGAGCTGTTTTCCCATAAAAACACACATACACAAAACACAGTCCCCTTCATACTATTTTTTTGCCTTAAAAAACAGGGCAATTTTTTTGCAATAACGACATGACAGTTACAAAAGCCCTTTTCCTTCGGCCACCAAAAATACATGCTAATCATGCGGGAAGAAGAATCTCTGAATTCTTAAGTACATGAAATGTATCTCTCTTTCTCTTCTTGCCTATCCGAAGGGTGCCAAGTTAGTCAATAATTTTGTGTGCATGACTTGCAAACAGAAAACATGCCCTGACCTAAATGACGTTGGCTTTGCGTTGTTATGTGTTTTTTTTTTAAAAAAAGAACAACTCGGTTACCCAATTGGCCAAGTCAGCAAAAAGGAAAAAGAGCAGACAATGTAAGATGCCACTTGTACTCAGCAACATTTCTAATTTAAACTGTTCCCAGCTCAGTTTTTGAACAACTTTTGTTTCCACGCAATCATGTCTTCAATTCGAAGAGAGGATTTTTAATGTCTCAGCTTCCAAACCAGAAAAATGTTCACCAAATAGAGGTTTTCCCAAGTAAGGTATTCAACCTTGGCAACTTTAAGACTTGTGAACATCAACTCCCAGAATTCCCTAGCCAGACATGCTGGTTGGGGAATTCTGGGAGTTGACATCCACAAGTCTTAAAAGTTGCCAAGGCTGGATACTCTTGATCTAAAGTAAGTCCTGGGCCTATAATGGACCATAATGTTCAACCAGCCAACTTGATCAACTGGATTCATGTATTGGCTTCCTATCTGCATCCTTTCTTCATTAATAATTTTACCTGTTCATTGAGTGAATTGAGTATGCTGGTAGGCTATGCAATGTACATGACCAATGCAGTAAGATTGGGTGCTTTTCTTAATTTTTATTTATTTATTGTAACAATTTATAAAGTCCTTCTCACAATTTTTAATTCTGAAAAAAAAATTAAAAAAAAGAAAATCGGGGAAAAATTCAACCAAAACACAAATCAAGAAAGTTTTGCCTTCTCTTTTCTTTTAAGGAAAATAAATACTTTGAATAATTTGAATAAATCTGGGCCATCTCACCACTCTTTGCTCCAAAATTATGAACAAGAGAACAAGCACAGACCTGCAGGATCTTAGCAAGTCCAAAATGTCTATTCTTTTCCTTTCTGGCATTCATAAATATTCATTTACAAGACCAGTCAGATTCCACCAGCGAAAGAATGAGGCAGTGATGATTCAGAACGATGGGTTGGGATGTAGGACAGTGAGAATAACAGAATGACAAAGTTGCAAGGGATCTTGGAGGTCTTCTAATCCAATCCTCTGCTCAAGCAGAAGACCCTATACCAATACCATTCCAGTCAAGAGGCTGTCTTTAAAGAGGCTGTCTTTAAAACCTTCCAGTGTTGGAACATCCACAACTTCTGGAGCAGAGGTGGTATATTTCAGCAGGTTCTGACCAGTTCTGGAGAACCGGTAGCGGAAATTTTGAGTAGTTTGGAGAACTGGCAAATACAACCTCTCACTGGACCTGCTCCCATCCCTTCTCTGCCTCCCATTGAGTCCCAGCTGATTGGCTGGGTCTTCTTTGGTTGTCCTGCACAAGAGAATGGAGCTGGAAAGCAGGTTAGTGGGGTGGGGAGGGAATGGGGATTTTACAGTATCCTTTCCCCTGCCACGCCCACCAAGCCATGCCATGTCCACCAAGCCATGCCATGCCCACCAAGCCGAACCCACCGAACTGGTAGTAAAAAAATTTGAATACCACCACTTTTCTGGAGGCAAGCAGTTCCACTGGCCAATTGTTCCCATTGTTAAGAAATGTCTCTTTAGTTCTAGGTTGGCTCTCTCCTTGATTAGTTTCCATCCATTGCTTCTTGTTCTGCCTCTGATGCTTTGGAAACCCCCTGTTCTTTGTGGAAACCCCTCAAACATTGGAACACTGCAATCATGCCACCACAAGTCCTCCTTTTCTCTAGACTAGACAATAAGTCACGTGGCTTTCTGGATGTTTGGGAGCCAATCCCTAACTCTCAACCAACCTTGCTGGGCTGTTGCAGGACAAGGAAGAAACAGCAGTCACAGCAGCAGCTGTTTATCCAACTTCCTTGACTTGTCCTCTCTGAGTAAGAATGGACATGTGACCTAGATTAATCATCAACAGCAATAATGGAGGAGAGGACCACTCATAACATAAAATATTTGCCCCAGGCATCCTGGAGCTGATTCTGTTCATTGGGGACTTTCAGCATTATTCATCAAGAAATATTTATATAAGTGGGAAAAGATTAATGTCTGTTTTCTCTTCCCCATCCCTTCTTCCTGTTGTTCTCTGTGTCTGGTAACGAAACTCTGTTCCTTGTCCTTAAATTTTTGTACCGTGCCTAAAACGCTTTCCGTATTCATCAGCAGAAAGTAGGCAGCCTTCCAAAAATTTGGGGGTTTCAACTCTCATCTGATGTGTGGAACCATCAAATATCTACCTATCAAAGCTTCAACTCCTAGTCACAAGGTGAAAAGACATGCCTTCCAGATCCCATCAACCAGCGTTTTTGGCCAATGGGACCCAAAGCATTGAACAGGTAGAAAGAACTGGGATGAGACTGTTCCTCAGATAACCCAATCCTAAACCATGAAGGGCTTTAAAGGTGACAATCAACACCTTGAATTGCACCCAAAAGTTCACTGGCACTCAATGGAACTTTAGAATAGAATGTATTGGAATGAAGAGTAGAGTAGAGTAGAGTAGAGTAGAGTAGAGTAGAGTAGAGTAGAGTAGAGTAGAGTAGAGTAGAGTAGAACAGCACAGCACAGCACAGCACAGAACAGAACAGAACAGAATAGAATAACAGAGCTGGAAGGGACCTTTGAGGTCTTCTAGTCCAACCCCCTATTTAGGCAGGAAACTCTATACCACTTCAGACAAATGGTTGTCCAATCTCTTCTTAAGAACTTCCAGGGTTGGAGCACCCATAACTTCTGGAGGCAAGTTGTTCCACTGATTAATTGTTCTAATCATCAGGAAATTTCTCCTTAGTTCTAAGTTGCTTCTCTCCTTGATTGGTCTCCACTCGTTACTTCTCATCCTGCCCACAAGTGATTTGGAGAATAGCTTGACTCCCTCTTCTTTGCGGCAATTACAAAATGAACGTAAGTCGAGGACTACCTGTAGAGTTTGTTTCCCTTTCCCCACAATTCTATCCCTCTCATTCTCCAGTTCAACTGCCTGGAAACAAGCTATTTGCCTTTTTATTTACTGTCGAATTAAAAAAAAAACAATCCCCCAATAACATACATTGGAAAAGATCCTAAAATAGTTATGGCCAAATGAGCATGACTGATTGGAATCAAAGGGCAAATAAACTAGACATTGACCTGACATAACCCATAAAAGCACTTCAAGTTTCTCCTCCTAGCCATGAGTCATTCTGTGCCATCCAACCACAGCCAAAACCTACTTGTGTGAATGTCTGTGTAAGCCTAGTTATTTTTTTTTCCCTTTCCATAGAATGCAAAAGCTCCCAATGGCCTTGCTCTCTAAATACCTAGAGGGGAGGGAGGGAGGGATTGCAGAACTGCTTGGCATAAAAGTCTCTGTTTCGATTGCTCCCTAATCCCAAAGCTTGAATTCTCAGGAAGTCGCTCGTGCCCCTTTGCAACAGGCACAAAAGCATTCTTCGATGACGGCAACCAATGCACGCCACGTGTGGCTGCCCTTGAAGAGCTTTTGTACATTTAATGGTGAACAAAGTTGATAAATAAATAAAAATGGATCTGGTTGCTTGGCATGCCGCTATTATTTTATAATCTATGACTTATTACTTGCTGTTTTTATATACACACTTGAGTTTATGGATCAAATTCCTTGTGTCATACAATAATACTTGGCCAATTCAGAATTCTATTCCGTTTTGTTCTGGTGTTCTGTTCTATTTGTTCTATTCTACTCTATTCTGTTGTCATACCCTACTGTACCCTACCCTATCCTAACCTACTCTATTCTGTTGTCCTACTCTACCCTACCCTACCTTACCCTACTCTGTTATCCTATCCTACTCTAATCTATTCTTGTTGTACACTCCCTATCCTACCCTATTCTACCCTTCCCTATTCTGTTCCGTTCCGTTCCATTCCATTCCATTCCAATTCTACATTCTATTTCTATTCTACTCTATTCAAGTTCCATTGGTTGCTAGTGGGCTTTTTGGTGCAATTCAAGGTGTTGATTGTCACCTTTAAAGCCCTTCATGGTTTAGGATTGGGTTACCTGAGGAACAGTCTCTTCCCAGTTCTTTCTACCTGTTCAATGCTTTGGGTCCCGTTGGCCAAAAATGTTGGTTAGACATGACTTGTGAAAGGTTCTCCCTTCGAATACCAGGACAGTCCCAACCCTACCGGACTTCTGTAAATGCCCGGAAGACCTGGTTTTGAGCTTAGGCCTGGGCCCCCAAGCGCATGGAGGGACCTGCTTCTTGGTTGTATGTTATTTCGACTTTCGGTCATGTTTTTATTTTAATTTAATTCTGTTCGCCTCCCAGAGTCCCTTGTTGAGATGGGAGGTCCTATAAATTGAATAAATAAATAAATAAATGGAACTTCTGAACGTTGGTGGATAGACAAATTTCCTCAACTTTCCTCCCAGGAGGAAGAAGCTGCAATGATTTCTCCAAGCCTGGTGGAACAAAAACAACAACAGCAACAACATGGCCTCTCATTTCCTTTTGGGATTTAATGGTGTGGGAAAACCAAAAAGGCTGCCCTGGGCACAGCATTGCAGGGTGAAAAATCAGGGCTCTCCACACACATCTTTGGCCGCACTCCATCTCGGAGAATTTTTCCTGCAATTCTTTCCTGCTTTGTTAGAATTTCTTCTGCAAATTCTCTTCTGTCAAAACAGAAGGAGAATGGGTGGGGAGGAAAAATGCAGAGGAGCCGTTTGAGTATTATAATGTACTTGCTTTTCAAACCACAGGTGGAATTCATAGTTGCAAAGTGATCCGTGCTCTCCTCTGACTTGAAGCTGCTGGAGGGTGCCAACTTTTCTCCGTCTCCCTTTCTTTTTCAATTTTTGCTCTGTTTTTTTTTTTTTTTTGGGGGGGGGGGGGGCTGTAAGTTTCCAGAGCAGAGAGTGCAAAGCTTCCCTTCCTCTCCCTCCCTCCCTCCCTCCCTCCGTTTTTTTTTTTTTTTAAGATGCAACCTAATTGGAATGAAGTTTGGATGAAGGTACAAAACTTCAACGAATATTGCTTTGGTCCTATGAAGCTGAACAGCCAGTTCACTGAGAGGAGAGGAGGGGAAGGGAGGGCAGGGGAGGAAAGGAGAAGAAAGGAGGAGGGGAGGGGAGGGGAGGGAGAGCAGAGGAGAGAAAAGGGGAGGGGAAGGGGAGAAGAAGGGAGGGGAAGGAAGAAAGGAGAGAAAGCACTGTTATCCAGTTTGCATAATGAAACATTTGCAAGAAAGCAACCAAGTTCAGAGAACACCAAGGACCCCACAGTCCTCCCCCTCTTCCTCTTCCTCCTCCTCCTCCTCTTCCTCCTCCTCTTCCCCTCCATGAGCCCCACTCCTTTCTAACACTGATGATGTTACCTAGTTTGGGTAATGAAACGTCTGCAAGAAAACAACCAAGCTCAGAGAGCATTAAGGACTGAGTTACAAATATTCTCCTTTATTATTCCTTTTGTCCCAAATGCCATCCTATTGCTTTATCCTATATCCAAGCTCCCCCCATACCCTTTGCCAGTAGCAATTTCCATTATTTTTTAATAACCCGTCAAACCCACGATCCACATTGCTTCTGTTAAATATTGCAAGCGCTGAACAAACTTGGAGTGTTCTCCGTCTGACTTCTTGCCTCTTTTTACAACCTGTAGTGCAATTTAAGCTAATGGATTTACAACTTTTCTTGATACCAAAAACAACAACAACACCCGGGCGTAATAGAAAGTTACAAGATGGCTCTTCGCTCCGTCGGTTTGGAATCAACAGTAATCAGAAGTTAGAACAGGAGAAGAACAAGGAGTCCCAAAGCTGGTTTGCTTTCCTGCTCACCAGATTAAAAGGGACAAAGGTACAAGTTTTCCCAGAGTTCGTGCTGAATGCTGGCAGTGACATGCTAAACATGAGATAGTTTTGACTCATAAGAGACATTCTACTAGCCTTACAGATCCCACCTAAATCCCTACACCGAGTCTAACTGTTCTGTCAGGAAATTTAGGTTGGTCTTCTCCTTGATTAGAACAGAACAGAACAGGAACAGAACAGGAACAGAGCGGAACGGGGCGGAACAGAACAGAATCAAAGCTGGAAGGGACTTTGGAGATCTTCTAGTCCAGCCCCCTGATTAAGCAGGAAACCCTACACCACTTCAGATAAAGGGCTGTCCAATCTCTTCTTTAAAACTTCCAGTGTTGCAGCATTTCTGGAGGCAAGTCCTTCCACTGATTCATTGTTCTAACTGTCAGGAAATTTTTCCTTAATCCTTGGTTAATTTCCATGCTTATTTCTTGTCCTGCCCTCGGGTGCTTTGGAGAATAGCTTTACCTTCTCTTTTTAGTGGCAGCCTTTTAGATATTCATGCTATCATGTCACCCCCTAGTCCAGTGGTGAGATGCAAATAATGTAACAAACTGGTTCTCTGCCCTAATGATTTCTTCCAACAACCAGTTCATCAAACTGCTCAGAAAGTTAACAACCGGTTTCTCTTGAAGTGGTGCGAACTGGCTGAATACCACCACTGCCCTAGTATTATAGTGGTGGCTAAACTTTTTGGGCTCCTTGCCAAAAATTGCACGCGTGCGCACCAGCACACACATACTTGCGTGCCAGCACCCAGAATGCGATGTGCGGCCGCCCCTCCCCACGCCCCCTGCGCATGCACACACAATTCCTCGCCCCCGTCATCCCCTTACCTGTACTGTGCCTCACTGCTGATTTTTTGGCTGGTTTGAGGCCTTTTTTGGCCTCCCAGAGACTTGGAAAAAGCCTCTGCAAGGCTTTGCAGGACGAATTATAGGCCCGTTTTGTCACTTCCTGTAATACCGAAAGAGACGAAACGGGCCTATAATACGGCCTGAAAAGCCTTGCAGAGGCTTTTTCCAAGTCTCTGGGAGGCCAAAAAAGGCCTCAAACCAACCGGGAAAAAAAATCAGTTATGAGGCACACGCATGTGCAAGTTTGCCTGCGTCTCGCGTGCTAGCACAAGTGGCTCTGTGTGCCACTTGTGGCACACGTGCCATAGGTTCGCCATCACAGCCCTAGTCTGCTCCAGTCCTTTTTTTCATTAAACTAGACAAACCCATCAGAGATCAGTCCCGTGGAGAGAGTGTGTGGTTTTGTGTACTGCAAATGGGGCTTCACTTATTTGCACGGCCTCCTTACTGGCATGCCGTGGCCCGGTGCCAATCCACGGACCGGGGAGAGGGGGGAGTTGGGGACTCCTGCCCTAAAATTTGCAGGGAGCACTAGAGCACATGAATGAATGAATGTTTCTGCAGAATCACAGCTGGAGTGAGATAATGTAAAGGGAAAGGAAAAGAAAGGAGTGGCATAAAAATGGCATTTTTATAGACAATTGGCCCCAAGTAGATATGTAACTATGTGAAGGGACATGGTGGCTTGGTGGCTAAGATGCTGAGCTTGTCGATCAGAAAGGTTGGCAGTTCGGTGGTTCGAATCCCTAGCGCCGCGTAACGGAGTGAGCTCCCATTCCTTGTCCCAGCTTCTGCCAACCTAGCAGTTCGAAAGCATGTAAAAAATGCAAGTAGAAAAATAGGGACCCCTTTGGTGGGGAAGGTAACAGTGTTCCGTGCGCCTTTGGCGTTTAGTCATGCCATGGCCACATGACCATGGAGGCGTCTTCGGACAGCTCTGGCTCTTCGGTTTTGTAACAGAGATGAGCACCGCCCCATAGAGCCGGAAACGACCAGCACGTATGCGCGAAGGGAACCTTTATCTTTACCTAGATGTATTTATTTATTTATTTATTTTAATTTATATACCGCCCTCCTCTCCCAAATAGGGACTTGGGGCGGTGAACAGCCATAATAAAACATACAATTAGAAAAGTTAAAATAAATTTAAAAAGTATTAATAACTGGCTGAAGCCGATAAAACCCCATAAAAATTTTGAAATTAAATTAAAAATTTAAGACCCTTCTCCTAATGTTAGGCCAGACTGGCCTGTTGGAAAAGGTGGGTCTTTAGTGCACGTCGGAAGGCTCCCAGGTCAGCAATGGCTCGCATCTCCGTAGGTAGTTCATTCCAGAAGGAGGGTACTCCCACAGAGAAGGCCCATACCCTCGGGGCTGCCAGCTGACATCGTCCAGCCGGTGGCACCCTGAGGAGGCCCACCCTGTGGGAGAGCACTGGCCGGCGGGAGGCCGATGGTGGCAGTAGGCGGTCCCACAAGTATCCGGGTCCCAAGCCATGAAGCGCTTTAAAGATGGTCACCAACACCTTGAATCGCACCCGGAAGGCCACCGGGAGCCAGTGCAGCTCGCGCAGGAGCGGTGTAACATGGGAGCTCCGAGGAGCTCCCAAAATCACCCGCGCAGCTGCACTCTGCACCAGCTGAAGCCTCCGGATGCTCTTCAAAGGGAGCCCCATGTAACTAGTACTCTTCTGGAAGACTACAGGTAGAGTAGCCCATGACTTACAAACACAATCAAGTCCAAAATTTGTGTTGCTAAGTGAGACAGGGGTTAAATGAATTTTGCCCCATTTTATGACCTCTCTTAACACAGTTCTTAAGTGAATAATTGCAGCTGTTAAGTTACTAACAAGATTGTTAAGTGAACCCAGCTTTCCCATTGACTGTGCTTGTCAGAAAGTCACAAAAAATGAACACATGACCTCTAGACACTACAACCGTCATAAATATGAATTAGCGGCAAAGCATCTGAAATTTTGATCACATGACCATGGGGATGCTGCATTGGCCATAAGTGTGAAAAATGGTCATAAGTCACTTTTTCATTGCCGATGTAACTTCAAATGGTCATCAAGGGAACTTCTGTAAGTCAAGGCTATCTGTATCACGCCTCTGTTGAACATGCATTTAATGGACTTTTGGCCAATGACCAGGCTGCCAATTATAATCTTAAGCTTTTTTTAAAAAAGAGATCTTCATTTTGCTTTGTTTTTTTCAGTTCAGGAAAGTCTGCCTTTTTCAAGCTTGTTACATATTATTTTAATAAAAGTCATATTGCTGAAGGAAATATTACTCTCTCTGTCACCTATTATTTTTCTGAGAATTTGCCTTAGGTGGAATTAAAATCGATGTCTTTCGGCGAAGTGATATTGGAGCTGTAAGCTTTAATTGATTCAAAATGAGGAGATTATACAACTGAGGCCCTTAGTTCATAACTCTCAGTTGAGCCAATTGTGATTTAGTGAAGCTAAAGTTTAATTAGATGAACCACTCCTTCTTAAATATCTCTGTTGCTTTTTTATTTTTTATTTTTGCACCCTGAAAGTGTAAAAAGAAATCAAGACACATTTGATGTTAAAGCTGATTAGAGAGAGTGAATGGATCATTAAACTTTCTGCCCTAGCGTTCTAATGGTGGGAGCATACACTTGCAATAATAAAGAAATGATAAATATTTTTTTCTTTCAACAATCCTGTAATCCCTTCATCGGAGTAGAGTCAGAGTGACTGAATGCAGCTCGAGCATTTACCAGCCAGATTCCCTTCCTGATGTCTAGATGGAGTTCGCAGCAGACAATTGCTCATTGTGCCCAGAGAGAGAAATATCTACCGCTTTCTGAAATTGAACAAACAACCTCCTGATTCTACGGCGAGAGCTCCATCTCTGGGCCACCGCCCTGCTTCAAATGATAAATAAATAAATAAATAAATAAATAAATAAATAAATAAATAAATAAACTTGCAATAATGATCAACCGTTAAGGAGCTCAAGGAAAAAATTCAAGGCGGAATAAAGTGGATGCATTAAACAGCTAATGGCTCTCACTTACGAAGAGAAACATATCGTTAGTAGATATGCTGTCACCCTTAATGATACTTGGAGTACCAGCATCTATAGCAACGGAGTTCTCAGAAGACCAGCTTTCCCTCTAGGAGTTCTTATTTTGAACAAACAAACCATGAACAAAGAAAAACATTTCAGTCCATAGGCTTTCTAGCAACATTCAGGCTTGCTGACATTAGTGATGTTTAATAAACAAACATCGTTAATGTCCCAGGGTTTCTTAAATTGAGCCCGGCAAGATATTAGGGTCACTCGTATCATTGGTTATAGTAGGTTTTTTTTTTAATTTTTAGCTTTAACATTTGAATTGAGTTATAAGATAAAATAAGATACATAATACAAAAGTAAATAAGAAAGCAGTGGAGTGGGAAGAGAAGTGAGGAAGGATTAGGAAAAAGAAAAAGAAGCATTGACTTCCGACTCTTTCTGTTGCTGTAAAATAAGGCATTAAAATCAAATCACAACTTTTTGTTTTTTCATAATAATATAAACTAGCCATTTCGTGTGCCACAGGTGGCACGCAGAGCCATTTGCGCCGGCATGCCAGCCACAGGCAAACTTACCTCACTGCACATGAGGGTGCTTCACAGCTTATTTTTCGGCTGGTTTGAGGCCTTTTTTGGCCTCCCAAAGGCTTGAAAAAAGCCACTGCAGGCTTTGCAGGCCGAATAATAGACCCGTTTAGTCATTTCCTGTAATACTGGAAGTGACGAAATGAGCCTATTATTCGTCCTGCAAAGCCTGCAGAGCCTTTTTTCAAGCCTCTGGGAGGCCGAAAAAGGCCTCAAACCGGCCCAAAATCATCTGTGAGGCGCACTGCAGGTAAGGGGGCGGCAGCAGGAGGGATTGCGCTTGCATGCCAGTGTTGTCTTCAGAGCTACTTCCACAGCTGAGGAAAGGGGACCTTTGTTCACTAAACAAATGGTTGTAAGTTAAGGACTATCTGCCAAAAACGAAAGAAAGGGGATAACACACATTTTTGGAAAATACTTTCTGTAGATAGACTGAGATCTGAGAGGCAGAGAGAGATGAGTATCCTAACAAGAAATCAGAAGAAAAACTGAGCCTTTTTGCACCGAAAAATCAAAAACCTAATGCTAACAAAAGCAGATTAAAGCACATACAAATACCATCGAGCAAAACATGGCTGCATTCAGTATTTAAACAAGTGTGTTTCAATGCCCTGAACGGATGAATGCAACACCTACTTGATTGACTTAGAGATGCTACATTTAACCACACAGCCTCTCTTCTGAAGGCATCTGGCTTGGTGGACTTCCATCGTACGTGGCCTTGAGGGAGGGAAGCAGAGGTCTGGCTGCTCCCATCCCACTCTCCCACACAAGCACAACAGGAAACTTGATGAAAATATTCAGGGAGGTGACGTCAGCAATGAGCAATACCGAAAGCTGAGAATTTCCAAAGACGAACAGAGCAAGCTAGTAGTTGATTGAGTAAGGCTACCAACTCACTATTTGGAATCAAGGTTTTTCCAGGGATGCTCCTCCTGTGACTTTAAGGTTACAACCAACCTTCCATACACCTCTTGACCTAATCCATACAGTGGAACCTCGGGTCACGAACGCTTCTGTTTGCGACCAAATCGTGTAACAACCAAAAATTGGGGGAAATTGTTGCTTCTGGTTGCAAACAGATCCTCGGGTGCCAATCAGTACAGCTGCGGCAATTTTCCCTGCCATGGCGATTTCCCCTGCCACGCACGCACAGAATTGGAGGTGCATGCGCAGTCAGTCTCGCTTCTGTTCACGACCAACTTGGGTTGCGACCAAAGTCCTGGAATGGATTATGGTCGTGACCCGGGGTTCCAAGGTACTTGTTCTGACCCAAGCGTCGTTCAAAGCAAACAAACACCAAACAGAGATAAGGCAAAACCTTTTTAACGCTTCTCTGTGAATTCCGCTCATTCACAGTTAAAATGCTATTAAAATCTAATTGTCCAAGATAAGAACAAGCCTTGCCAAGGGTGTGCAATGCTGCCACGAACACTCAATAAAGTTACTAAGAAATTTTTCAAACGCAAAGAGTCTTCAAACACCAACCAAGATATTCCAAACGTCTACAAAGCTTGAGTGTAAAAACTTCTTTGCTTCCTGCAAAGAACTCCGGTTTCACAGCTGGCTTTTATCTCTGGAGGGAGGGGCCATTACTTTGCAGCCTTATTCCCGAGTCGCCTGTGCTGCTGCAGCTGCTCTTTCCTTCGAGCAGCCCTACATGCCCACACACTGGGCACAGGCCCCTCGGGGGCCTCTTCATCACTGCTGCCAGACTCCACAATCTCCGAAATGATAATAAAATAAACTAAAATTAAAACTAAACTAAACTAAGTTAAAATAATAAAATAAAATAAAATAAATAAAAATAAAAATAAAATAATAAATTAGTCCTGAGTGAACAGAAACCTATTTAGGGTTTGCTCTTAAGAGGGAATACCAATAGACCAAATAAAAATTCAACAGTAAAATGAACAATCACCCAATCTTTTATTTTTTAAAAAAGGAATACCCCTCTATTTCAGCTTCAGAAGCAAATCTCAGATCTTTTTTTCTATTTTAAAAGAAATTGTCTGGAACTACACAGGGAGCAGGGGGAGGGTGAGTGACAGAAGGCAAAAATCCTAAAATTAGCTGCACCTACCATCTATTTCTCTACAAAGCAGGAGTGTGTTGGCTGAGTAATTGCATCACAGTGGCGATCTTTGTTTCCACAGAGATTATGACATATGGTCAAAGCCAGACCTTAAATTAGAAGACTTTTTTAAGAGAGAGAGAGAGAGAAGGGAGGGAAATCCACACTGATCTTTTCGTGGAAATGAATAGAGCATTCAGCATGAAGAAAGCTCCCGTTATGTTTCTGTCCATCTTTTTTGGTCAATCAATGTCATTTCCGAGTATTACTTTTGTGTAATTTTAAAAAGCAAGCAAGGTCAACCATTGAGAAGGAATGCCTTCAACCACTAATCTCTCTCTATATCAATGCTTAGAAGGTTGCATAATTTTCACCCAACATATTTCAGTTATTGTTATTACTACATTTTAGTCACAAAAATAGCCAGTTCTCCACTATTGTTATTATTAATCTCCACCTTAAATATTATTTCTTCTGCTGCTACTTCTACTATGGGTCCTACCATTACTAATACTAATACACATACACAATAACCGAGAATTTCTGAAATAGAAGATGGTTTATTTTATTTATTTATTTATTTATTTATTTGATTTGTCAATCGCTTACAAGATAATAGATATAAGTATAAACATGCGTAAAAATACAGGAAATAGGTATGAATAAATGGGGAGAATATGACAAATGATATCTATTATTATTCTATACTCTTATTATCTTTATACTCTGCATGCCTTGAATATTTTGCAAAAAATAAATAAATACTGTGACAGTTTCTTTCAGTATAAAATCTATAAAATAAAATCACCATAATCCTGCATTTGGTAGTGGGAATTCCTCTTAAAGTCCTTTGGGGATAACTGGAAGTCGATCCCAAAACCTCAATGCATAAATTTCGCTCCAAGTTCAAGCCATTATATTGGTGAGATGCTGATAATAATAATAATAATAATGACAACCACAACCATAAAGCACATAGTAAGCCACCAATTCAAAACAAAACTGCTAAAAACAGCCAAAGATCATCAGTGAGCTGAAACCTTTACACAAAACATAACAGAAATTACGACACAGCAACTTAATAAAAAAAAAAAAAACCCAATTACAACAGCCCAAACTATTTCGCATTTTGGAATTTCACAACTATGATAATTACTCATGCAAGAATTCAACTAGAAATCATACACAATAAAACACAATAGAGTATATCTGTAGGTCAGGGTTGAACTGTTGATCCTTGATATTCTCTGAGCTTGTAGATGTTTCATTACCCAGCTATGTACTGTAAATTTTAGTATTTATTTGATTTGTCAATCACTTACAAGATACAAGTATAAGAATAAATATAGTTTTGAGTACATGAGATAGATACTTATAGGAAAAATAAAAATAAACAATAGGACGGGCCGGTAGGCACGATTGGTGCGCTTATGCACGCCCCCTACAGGCCTCTTAGGAAGGGGGTGAAGTCAATGGTAAATGGTATGACCACCATCAAAATGGTGGACACAGTTATGTGGTAACTGCACCATTGGACACTTGAATTAATAGATTAGAGAAAATTATCTATGATTCCCTAGGCGTCGAAAATGACTTGATGGCCCATAAATCAATCCATCCAAAATTATTGGGCTGCTTACGTGCTAAGGGGACATTTAAGGATAGCCATGAGATTTGTGTTTTTAAGGAATGGTGTGGTGGCCTAGAGGTGGAGCTCTTGCCTCAAATCAGGAGTCTGTGAGTTGGATCCTGGGTAGAGGCAGATATTTCTCTCTCTGGGTACAATGAGAATATATCTGCTGAACAAAACTCCACATTGGCAACAGGAAGGGCACCTGGCCATTAAAACTCACTGAACCATTCAATTCACCATTCTCCATTCAATTGCCCAGACTCTACCCCGCAAGGGATTATGGGGTTGTTAAATGAAGGTGATGATGAATGAGGTTTGCGTTTTTAGATAATAATTTATATCTTCGGACTCCTTTAAAATGCTGCTCCGTTATTAAGGTTTCTTTTTGCAAAGCTTTGAGGAACCTAGTTGCACCCAAGCTGGAATTATTTTTGGAGGATTTGTATAATATTGTACATTATGTTGAATAACAAACATTTGTACTTTATTTGTATGTTATCTATATGGTCCCTAGGAATAATAAATGATTTGATGGCCCATAATCAATATATCTATGATTATTAGGCTGCTTACGTGCAAGGAGGATATTTAAGAATAGCAGTGAGATTTGTATTTTTAGATAATAATTTATATTTTCAGAGTCCTTAAAATTCTGCTCCGTTATTAGGCTTTCCAAGAGCCATGAAAATATGCTCTTCTGCAAAGTTTTGAGGGACTGAGCTACCACACCCAAGCTGGGGAAGTATTATTTTTTGAGAATCTGTATTTATTTTGTGGTTCTTTTATTGTTTTGATTGTACTTTGTTATTATAAGACACTCAGAGTTTCTGGACTGGAGCAGTGTATAAATTGCAATATATAAACGAATAAATATTGTAAATAAAACAGTTATCCTATCCTAGGCTGGCGGCCTGTTTAGTACTTAAGGCTGAAGGACTTGTATTTTTAAAACTAACCATTATTTAGTCCTGAAGGTATTTATCAAATTGCCTTGACAAAGTGGTACTTAATGCATTCCAACAGGGCAACTACCGTCCACTTACACAAACAGAATGATATTCGATACCTATTTTTATATTTATAAACAGGAAAGGACCACTCAATTGAGTTTTTGATATCTAGCTTTCCTCTAGGAAGGAAAAATATGATGAAACTCAATTATGTATTGAGTTCCTCTTCTTCCAATCTAAAGGAGCAAAGAGTCCAGGAACAAGAAGGAAACGCATCAACAGCTAAAACTTTTGTGGCATCACTTTTGTGTATAGTAATCTGAATTTGGGGCCAGGATTCAGGGAATACGATGTGCTGTCAAAAACAGTAGAGGATGACTCTTTGTGAGCAACACGGTTAGCCAAGATTAAGTCCTACGTCAGTAACCCTGAGGATGCACGATGATACCATTAAGCACTAATAGCATTAAAACAGCATTTAAAAATAAGACGCCCAATTTAAGAAAAATAAAATGAATTGCTAAGATTCCTAGAACACCCTAATCCTTAAACGTTGCATAAACACACACACACACACCACAAATACAGATGCTGAAGCTTCTTACGACTCTGTTGGCAAAATCACTTGATAATGTTTTTGGAGGCTTGTGTATTTCTTCTAAATTGATGTCAATTGGAGATAAAAGCTTTTATACTCAAAATACAGTAAACGCAGTCTCTGAATGTTTTTATGAAAGAGACACATCTCAGTGACGCTCAGGGAATGAACGGATAAAGAATGGAAGTGCAGTTTTGGTCTAGCAGAAAGATTTACAATATAAGAACAGCATCCGATCCAGATGGGCAATCTATGGTCCTTCATCCTAAATAGAACAACATCTGCAAACAATATGGTCAGACAACTGGGTCCTTTATGTCACTACTGGTCTATTTAATGTAAGAAAATTATCCTTAGGGGGTGGAAGCATGGGTCCAATGAGCACATTCATAATTTCGAGAGCACATTCAGGCCACTGTCACAAAATGGCTGCCACCAATGACACTGCCCATTCATAAAATGATTACCATTACCAGTGACCAAAAATAAATAGGCGAACTTGTTCTTCCTCAAATCCCCTCCTGAATGCTACTCAAGTTTACCTTTGTCTTTTTTTATAGCTAGGTGGCTTCAGCACTACACTAATTTTATTTTCACGATGATAGTCCCATGATGTCCATCACATCATGTCAAGTACTTTTTTAATGCAAGAATATCATCCATCCAACCATCCATCTAGGGATGCAGTCTATGCAAGGGCTAAACTATATGTACATGCTAAGTTATATCAAGCTAAAAACAGGGAGTTCTAGTCCCACCTTAGGCACAAAGCCAACTGGGTTAACTTCAACCAGAAAGTCTCTCTCTGGAAGGAGGAAACAATGACGTTTCTGAAAAACCTTGTCAAGAAAACAGCTGAGACTTGAGTCCAAGCAGTCAATGAGAATCAGACATGACTGAACAGAAGAAGAAAAAACTTACATGCATAAATGCATTTATTCATCCGTTCAATTTCTATAGCCGTCCATCTTGATCAATGAATCTGGGAGACTTATCATTCAAGCGGATATGGTCACTGAGTGAAATGAAGCAGCTACACATTGATGCTGGTGCAGAATAATAAAGGTGATCATAAAGGTTATCCATCTATCACCGAGAGGACTGACTAGGATGGGCAACCTATGGCCCACCAGATGATACTCACTTATACTCAGAATCTCTCATCATTGGCTGTTTCCTGATATTCTAGAGCAGGGGTGTCAAACTTAAGGCCTAGGGGCTGGATCCAGTGTGCGGGGTGCTTAGATCCTGGCCCACAGGGCTGCCCTGGAAATAAAATGCCATTTTCTCTGGCAAAAGGTTGCAGGATGCCGTCCCAGCTGAAAACAGAGCTCATGAGGGCTGTGTGTGATCCCTCTGAGCTCTGTTTTCGCTAGCAGAGGGTTGCAGGGGGCCATCCCAGCCGAAAACGGAGCTTGGGAGCATCGTTTTTGCTGGCAGAGTGCTCGGGCCACCACAGGTGCCCATTGACACAAGCGACATCATGCTGGTCATGCCCACCCCGGCCACACCCACCCTGGCCCCTCAAGGCTAAATACAACCCTGATACGGCCCTCCATGAAATCAAGTTTGACACCCCTGTTCTAGAGAGTTTGCTCAGCAACATGGGATAAAGTACCCTCTGGTCCCTGGCCATTACCGACTTCTATCTCAAGAACATCTGGAGATTTTGTACGTTGCAACAATGAAGAAGTGTGCCATAAAACATACTAAATATATTTCCGGGTACAGAGTGTTTGAACCTATCTCAGGTGGAGATTAAAACCAAAGTGTGGCTTTGAAGATTTCATCAGGAGGGCAAGTTTCAAAGAGGGTGGGTGTGAGGAACACAAACACTTGGTATTTTGTGCACATAAAACTTTTGAATGTCTCTCTTCTACTGTTTCACAAGTACTTATCACTGCTGCTCCTTATCTTCAGTGTTTATATTTTGCAGTTGCCATAATGATAAATCATAAAGAAAAAAAGAAACATGAAATAAATTGTTGAATGGAGAATAGTCTGGGAAAAGAGAAAGTAGGAAGAAGAAGGGGATGGGGATGGAGATGAGAGGAGAGGAGAGGAGAGGAGAGGAGAGGAGAGGAGAGGAGAGGAAAGGAAAGGAAAGGAAAGGAAAGGAAAGGAAAGGAAAGGAAAGGAAAGGAAAGGAAAGGAAAGGAAAGGAAAGGAGGAAAGATGGAGAGAGAAGGAAGGAAGAATAAGGAGAGGAGAGGAGAGGAGAGGAGGGGAGGGGAGAGGAAAGGAAAGGAAAGGAAAGGAAAGGAAAGGAAAGGAAAGGAAAGGAAAGGAGGAAAGATGGAGAGAGAAGGAAGGAAGAATAAGGAGAGGAGAGGAAAGAAAAGGAAAGGAAAGGAAAAAGTTTTTTTGCTTAAGCTGGTATTTTTTAATTGTTTCTTTTTCAAGCTGCAGTTGTAAAAGCAAAATGTTACAAGAAAGAAAGTTGGCTTTGATAAGGCATTAAAAGCAATTAAAAAGCATGGATTAACCCGAATTTTACAGTCTGCAGGAAAATTCTTCTTGCACATTGCAGCAATTAAGCAAGGTAAGGAAAAGAGCTATGTACGTGCTTCTGTAAAACTGTGCCAAGAACTTCCCCAGAGCTTGTTCAGGACGCCTAATTTATTCCAGCAACTTCCAGTTCCATTAACAGAGAAGATATCTTTACTGTTAAGTACCGGTTTCTCAGAATATGGGGTGGGGGGAGAGGAACTACTGTACGGTTTTGTTTTATTTTTTCGTCTCTTATGCCTGAAAGACCCGGCATCTTACACCTACGTAAACATGCAAAGAAAAGTAAAACGCATGCAATAATGGAAGACGTACACTATCTAAACCCTCCGATTTAAAAGAAAAAAAAAATACAGAAATGGGGGAAATTTACGTGATGAATTGAGCATCAATGATAAGAAATACTTTTTACGATTCTTTCCAACTTCGGAAACAGATGACTGGGGACTACATTTAATATGCTCAAAACTTGACAGGACTCTACAACAGGGGGGATTTTCTCTGTTCTCCCCAACTTCAGCTTCAAGGGTGTCAAGTCCACGGGGCCAGGTGCTTAGATCTGGCTTGTGGGGCTGCCCTGGAAATAGCAAAGGACTGGTACAGTGATGGGATTCAAAAAATTTTACTATTGGTTCTGTGGACGTGACTTAGTGGGTGTGGCTTGACTTAGTAGGCATGGCTTGGTAGGCGTGGCTTGGTGGGTGTGGCAGGGAAAGGATACTGCAAATTCCCCATTCCCTCCCCACCCCACTAACCTGCTTTCCAGCTCCGTTCTCCTGTGCAGGGCAACCAAAGAAGACCCAGCCGATCAGCTGGGATTCGGGAGGCAGCGAATAGATCGGGTTGGTGGGGCCAGTCACAGGTGGGATTTGCCAGTTCTCCAAATTACTCAACATTTCCACTACCGGTTCTCCAGAACTGGTCAGAACCTGTTGAATACCACATCTGTACCAGGGGATTTTGCAGTGATCTTCTCCAAGGAGTGGGGAGGGAATAGGGATTTTGCAGTATCCTTCCCCTGCCATGCCCTCCAAGCCATGCCCTCCAAGCCATACCACTCCCACCAAGTCATGTCCACAGAAACAGTAGTAAAATTTTTTGAATCCCACCACAGAGTCTTGGAGGCACCACAATCATTTTGACATCAGATCTGCACAATTCTAAAAGACTTCCCCAGAAAACGGGTTTGTAATTTTACAAGGACAGAGGCCAACAACAAAATATGGACATTTCTTAGGGTTATAATTTTGGGGGGATTTACAGAAATTCTAGAAGAAATGCTTGCTAGTTTGATCTTTAGTGAAATATGAATGATTGTTCAAGGGGAGGAGGACTGAATGAGTTGGCAGTAGTGACACGGATATTATTCACATTGCAATTCATTAAATCAGGAGGCCTGCCTGAAAATGACTTCAATGTAACTTCAAAGCCAGAAAGTTAGAAAAATGGATGAATGCCTGAATATGTTTAAAGATCTGAACCACTATATATTCTCTTACTGTTGGCTTTTCTTCTCTGGAATTCTTTTTTTTTTTACTGCTAGAAATGTTTATTTTCCATATGGCTGTGTTTTGATCTGAGATTTAAAGCTGCATTTTATAATTTTTATGTGAGAAACCTACTTTGCAGATTGTGTAAATGGAAAAAATAGTAGTGACTTTGCATGACAAGAAACTTTGAGGTGCCAAGGGGGCTACACAGATTCGATTTTCCATATTTGGAAATTTAAATTATGCCACTGAACTTGTCAGCTGGAGATCTGACAGCCGGAGTTCGAGACCCAAGCGCTATGCAACGAGGTGAGCTCCTGTTTCTTGCTCCAGCTCCTGCCCACCTAGCAGTTTGAAAGCATGCAAATGCAAGTAGATAAATAGGTACCATTTCGGTGGAAAGGGAACAGCGTTCCATGAGCCTCAGCATATAATCATGCTGGCCACATAGCCACAAAAAATGTCTGAACAGTGCTAGCTCCCTCAGCCAAGAAACATGAATACTGTGCCCTAGAGTCGGACACAATTGGATAGGGAAACCATGTGTGTTTGTGTATACATACACATACACAAAATTGATAAATGTAGCAGTTGGTGATGGAGTATAGATAAGTATGCTGTTTTTATTGACTCTTTCATTTGTTAAACTCTAGTAAAACTTTTTGTAAGCAAAAGCCCACATTTTGCCTAGGATAACACTTCAAACAATCATGGTTATGGCCAGAATAAAAAAATAAATCAATTTGACTTGATTTCATTTCAAAAATGATTACAATCATGCATCTGATGATTTCCTCCTTGGGCTTATTGAAAACTTACAATTTAGTGCTACGTTTGCAGATTTCCAGAGACTGCATCCATTCTTTTTAGCTGAATTTTTTTTAAGGCCAAGGGTATTTATTTATTAATTGTGGTCCAACAACTGGAAGCTTTCAGAGTGGTATCCAATCAGTTTAAATATTATTTAATCATTAGCGAGCTACTAAACCAGGGAAATGGAGGGATGAAGAACGGAATGTACGATCTACTATAATCAAAGATAGCTGATTAAAAAAAAAAACTTCTGCAATGCTTTATTCAAGTTTAACCGCATCGTTGCCAAATAAAGCTGTACTTAGAAAACATACAGCCTAGGAGAAATATAAATATAAAGAGATACAGAGAGGAAATCAGATTGTGTTACAAAAGAAATTAAACACTTATCTGAGTGAACAACATTAGCCAGATGATCTCAGTTCACTTTGGCATAGCTAAATGTCTACGGTATGTAGATTCCCAGTCATCCAAGTCATGGTTGCCCAAAGGTGCTTTTTCAAGAGGCAACTGGACTTCCTTGTTATTCTTTGAAGACGTTTCGCTTCTCATCCAAGAAGCTTCTTCAGCCGTTTATAAACTGCTTCAACTCCTTCCCTCAAAACGACGCTATAGAGCCCTGCACACCAGAACAACTGGACACAAGGACAGTTTTTTTCCCAAATGCCATCACTCTGCTAAACAAATAATTCCCTCAACACTGTTCAGCTATTACAAAGTCTGCACTACTATTACTGCTAATCTTCTCATCACTCCTTATCACCCATCCCCTCCCACTTGTGATTGTAGGATTGTAACTTTGTCACTTGCATCCTTACGATCTATGTTGACTGTTTCCTAATATGATTTGATTGCTTATTGTACCCTATGACTATTATTAAGTGTTGTACCTTATGATTCTTGATGCCTGATGAATGCATCTTTTCTTTTATGTACACTGAGAGCATTTGCACGAAGACAGTTTCCTTGTGTGTCCAATCACACTTGGCCAATAAAAAATTCTATTCTATTCTATTCGAAGAGAAACATCTTCAAAGGATAACAAGGAAGTCCAGTTGCTTCTTGAAAAAGCACCTTTGAGACACTTGAGCACTTGTTCTGCTAACCATTCATCGGAACAAAATGACTGAAAATTACTGGCGTATCACCAAGTGTGTGCAAGACAACGATTGCTTGTAGACACTGATGAAAGCAACACAGATACATTTGTTCCACACCTGCTTATACTGTATTATTTAAGGATTAAAGCTGATTAATTATGTGCAGTCATGTTGGGGTCAACTCTTAGCGACCACATCGATAGATTTTTCTCCAGGGTTTCCATAACCTGATCCTTCACATCTCCCAACCTGGTACCCATCGCCACAGTAATTAAATTCATCCATCATGTTGCTGGTCATTATCTTCTTCTTTTTCCAAAGAAGTTAAGTCTTTGCATAATGTATTTGAAACAGGATCATTTGAGCCTGGTTATTTTTGCTTCCAGAGAGAACTCTAGGTTCATTTGTTCAGTGATTCGTGAATTGAGACTTTCAAGAAGAGAATGGACTGCCATTTGTCAGAAATGGTGTAGGGTCTCCCACTTGGGCGGGTGGTTGGACTAGATGACATACAAGGTCCCTTCCAACTCTGATTATCTGTTATCTGAATTGTTTTCCCTGCCATTCATGGCATTTTCAGAAGTCTCCAACACCAAAGTTCAAAGCAAGGGTCTTCAAACTTGGCAAAGTTTAAGACTTGTGGACTTCAACTCCCAGAATTCCTCCTCCAGTCATGTTAGCTCAGGAATTCTGGGAGTTGAAGTCCACAAGTCTTAAAGCTGTCCAGTTTGAAGACCCCTGGTTATCCATTCAGTCATGTCCGACTCTGGGCGATTCTATGGACCAGGTCGTTCCACATCTTCTGATCTTGCACTACTTTTTTGAGTTGTTCAATGCTGTGGCTGCTATCAGCTGTGATCGTGTCCAACTAATGAGCATCTTTTTAGTTGACAGTGTTCTTTTGTGGCCTGGTTTTCTTTGACCACTAACTCTTCCAAACACAATTGCTTTCTCCAGTACATTCCCCCACAAGACATGGCCAAAGTGAGGCATAGTTTGTTATTCAAAGCATTAGAACCAATTTTCTAGATTGCTTTACTGTCCAATTCTCACATGCATAGAGACCTTCCTACTGCTTGCATTATTCTGGTCTTAATTGGTGTAGGAACATCATGGTATCTAAATATCTTTTCCAAGGATTTCATGGGTAGTCTACCAAGTGCTAGATTATGGAGTATTTCTTAATTGTTTACTGTTAGTGGTTAATCCAAAAAGACTATCTGTCTATTTTTATTGTCAATCCTAAAACCTTTATTTTTCTTATATTTAAGTTTAGTCCAATTTCTTGACTTTTATTATTATTAGAGCTTGCAGATCCTTTAATATGTTGCAATAAAAAACAAAATGTCCCACTTTTCCAGAAAGTTTGAACTAAGCCTCGGGGCTCTTAATAGATCTCTTCGACAGGCTTAGTAAAAAAAAATCATTCTTTTTCCAAAATGAAAGAGAGAATGGAAGAGTGGAATCTACCACTGGTTTCTCAAAGTAAACACCAGACCTTCGCTCTCATCTCAACTTGCTCTTGGGAGACTAATGGGTGATGCTGAAGGATCGATTTGTCAATGGAAACTATTAGATCAACTTCATAACAACATTTGGAGGAGACCAAGTGCTTTCTCTTCATTTCAGACAGTGAGCTCTTGAAACAACTACTGGCATTTAAAATTGACGCATGAAAGTTTGACTTCATTTCTTTTGTTGCTGCTAACACAAGTGGACCCTGGGGAAAATCTGTATGTACAAGAGGATGTTTAGAAACTTATTTGTTTGCCCTGTTGGGCCAACTGCATCAGCCGGTCATCCCTGGAGGACATGTTCCCCAAAGATTCTTTGTTCTTCTCAGTGCGATAAACACAGTCGATTCCTTGACGCAACAAAATAAGGCAGTCGAAAACAACCATCAGCACAAGGAAGAAGTAGCACTCAATAGGGGTCGCTGTACCAGGTTGGGGAATTCTGGGGAGTTTAATCCCAGTCTATCTGGAGTAGTGGTGGGATTAAAAAAAATTTTACTACCGGTTCTGTGGGCGTGGCTTTGTGGGCGTGGCAGGAGAAGGATACTGTAAAATCTCCATTCCCTCCCCACCCCACTAACCTGCTTTCCAGCTACGTTCTCCTGTGCAGGGCAACCAAAGAAGACCCAGCCAATCAACTGGGACTCATTGGGAGGCAGAGAATAGATGGGGCCAGTCAGAGGTGGTATTTGCCAGTTCTCCAAACTACTCAAAATTTCCACTACCGGTTCTCCAGAACTGGTCAGAACCTGCTGAATACCACCTCTGATCTGGAGGTGTCAGCCCAACAGGGTAGACCAGAGAAAGAAAATAATGCCATATAGGTCAAGGTTACTTTTATTGTACCAAGTCCAGGTAGAACTCAGCTTACGACAATTGAGGCCAAAATTTCCACGGCTAAATAAGACAATTGTTAAATGAGTTTGGGCCTTTCTTGCCACCATTGTTAAGTGGATCACTGCAGTTAAGTGAGTTATATGGCTGTTAAGTGAATCTGGCTCACCCCATTGACTTTGCTTGTCTGAAGGTCACAAAAGGGATCCCATGACCCCCGGAACACTGCAATACCATTGTGAATAGTTGCCAAGCATCCAAATTTTGATCACGTGACCACAGAGATGCTGCAATGGTTGTAAGTGTGAAAAACAGTCCTAAGTCATGTGCCGTTGTAACTTCAAGCAGTCACTAAATGAATGGTTGTAAGTTCAAGGACTACCTCTATAGTAACAGGCTCTTGCAATTCTCAATGTCCTTCTTATTCTCTAAATGTCATATAAAGTAGGGAGGGATGTTGTCTGACACTTTTTCTCATATTATTATTTTTTTTAACAGATAATCAGAGTTGGAAGGGACCTTATAGGTCAACTAGTCCATCACTCCCTGCCCAAACAGGAGACCCTACATCATTTCTGACAGATGGCAGTCCAGTCTCTTCTTGAAAGCTTCCAGTGATGAAGCTCACACAACTTCTGAAGGCAACTTGTATTCCATGGGTTGATGGTTCTCACTGTCAGGAAATTTCTCCTTATTTTCCGGTTGAATCTCTCCTTGTTCAGTTTCCATCCATTATTCCTTGTCTGGCCTTCAGGTGCCTTGGAAAATAGCTTGACCCCTTCCTCTCTGTGGCAGCCCCTCACATATTTGGACTGCTATCCTGTCTCCCCTGGTCCTTCTCTTCACTAGACTAGCGATGCCCGGTTCCAATAACTGTTCTTCATATGCCTTAGTCTCCAGTCCTTTAATCATCCTGGTTGCTCTTCTCTGCACTTTTTCTAGCATCTCAACATCTTTTTTTATAGTGCAGTGACCAATACTGGATGCAGTACTCTAAGTGTGGTCTTACTAAGGCTTTATAGAGTGGTATTAGTACCTCACTTGATCTTGATTGTATCCCTCTGTTAATGCAATTTAGGATTGTGTTGGCTTTTTTGGCTGCCACCACACACTGCTGTCTCCTATTTAGCTGGTTGTCCACTAAGACTCCAAGATCCCTCTCACAGTTCCTGCTATTGAGCCTGGTTTCACCCAGTCTATATATGTAGTTTTGGTTTTTCTTGCCTAAGTGTAGGACTTTACTTTTCTCTACATTAAATTTCATTTTGTTAAATACGGCCCAGTGTTCTAGTTTTTTGGGCCAGGCTCAAGTCCTGTTCTTGAAGGAGGAAGAGCTGCTACAAGGCACCTTCTTCTGTATCCATTGCCTTGGTAGTAGCTCTTCCTCCTTCCAGAATCCAGACCATTCCTTCTGCTCTCTATCAGAGAGAACCAACTTAAGGAACCAACTTGAGGAAACCAGCATGATCCAGAGCAGGGATCTCCAACCTTGACAACTTTAAGACTTGTGGACTTCAACTCCCAGAATTCCCCAGACAGCAAGATTGGAGACCCCTGACCCAGAGGAAGAAAGTCCAAAAGAAACTTGACCACAAAAAGAGCAAAAGATACTTCTTTCCCACAACACATACGCCAAACAAGTGATTGGAAGCGACTGTAATTATCCACATTGATTTTTTAAAAAATGTTTCATGTTTTTAGAAATACCATAGAGCTTCTGGAGATATTTCCAGCGGACGCAGTTCTTCCTGTGGTATTACAGTTGGCATGCCACAAGAACATTGCCCAATTGTTTCAACAAAAACACAATCCATTGGAAGGGGGGAAGGAAACGGGACGGGGAGAGAAAGATAGCTGGGAATAAAAGCAGAGGAGGAGCACAGAAGAGAGGGAGGAGGGGATGAAATTAAAAGCTGATTTCATGCAAAAATGGAACAATCTATTTGGTTACGTGAAAGTTGCTTTCCTATTTGTCCCTGCAACTTTGATATCTTTTCAGCCAGTGGGTCTTTGACAAAAAAACAAGCTCTGTAATATTTTTTTTATGGCTACATTGATCAAAAGAAAGTACATCTGGGAGCAACCTGAACTAAAGAAATTGCAGAAATTCCATTTCCATTTGTGTGTGTGTGTGTGTGGCTCTTATAAGGAGCATCACTTGTTTGAGTTAAAGGGAGCAGATGGAATAACAGTATACTAGAGCTGGAATGGAGCTTGGAGGTCACCTAGTCCAACCCCCTGCTTGAGAAGGAGACTTACACCATTTCGGATAAATGGTTCTCCAGTCTCTTCTTAAAAGCACCCACAACTTCTGGAGGCAAGCCATTACGTTGATTAATTGTTGTCACTTTCAGGAAATTTCTCCTTAGTTCCTCGATTAGTTTCTCTCCTGGATTAGTTTCCATCTGATATTTTAGAAAATAGGTTGACCCCCTCTTTTTTTTGGCAGCCCCTCAACTATCATATCACCCCTAATCTTCCTTTGCATTGGACCAGACAAACCCACTTCCTGCAACTATTCTTCCTATTTTTTTGAGCCTCCAGGCCGCTAACCATTCTTGTTGCGCAGCCAAATGTAATATGTGAATTTAAATCCTCAAATTGCCCCTCTCAAGGTGGCCAATGATTTGGGGAGAATCAGATGAGCAAAGCTATAAAAGCATCAACCAGGTAGGATGTATATATGGGTTAACAATGTGACTGGGGAATCGATGTTAAATTGGAATGCAAAAAATGCAGCCGTTAAGTCTTCGCTTTTTCTTCAGTTAATCTAACAATCCTTGTTAGTGTTAAATGGCATTTCTCTCCACTTTATGCATTCGGTGCCGTGCCTTTCTCCCCTTCCATGGGTGTTCTCTAAAGATTGCATTCTTTTAACCTCAATTTTCTCCCCGATCTTGTTATTCATAATATTGTTGGTGTCTCTTTCATTGCAGCTGTTTTGACATTTTGGTTTTATGATTGTTTTTATTCTAAGCCCCCTTGAGTCCCGATACTGTGAGATGGGAGGCTACATGAATGGGATTGATAGACAGGAAGACAGAGAGAAAGAGACAGAGAGATGATAGATGATATAGACAGACAGACAGACAATGCTCAGAATTCCAAACAAGCTGTTTGGCTGGATATTAGCCCTGAATTTTAGCCCTGATTCACCAGGAAACTACGACTTGGGGGAACGGTGTGACGGGACTTGTTTCAACATTAATACACATAGGGTTATAAATATAGCTCATAAATATAATTTAGGATTCTCATTTCGCTAGCTCAGCTCCATCTGCCAAATGACGGGAAACTTTCAAGGACTACAATAAAAAAGAGCCTTCAAAAACATATGACTGTGTTTTACCAATGAGTTTTGGGCCTGCCCAAAAGATACACGTTCAATCTATAAAGCCAACATATTTTTTTCCTTTCTGTAAAAAAAAAAAAAAAATCCACCTATGCAGAAATTCAAATGTCATTCTCCTCCATCTGGAGAGCCAAATTCTGCTTCCAGCAACGCAAACGAAAGAACCAAACCAGAACCAACAAGGCCACATTGTGAAGTGGACACTTTTGTTCTAATCTGAAGATGAAAAGCAACAGCAACAACGAAATGCAGAAATTCGGTCGACCTGCCTGCTTTTTTTTAAGAATCATTCTGCATTTCCAAGAAGGATGTGAAGAGAGATTAAATTTGGCTCATCGTTCACAAGAAACCATCTATTTCCTGATGCTGCTTTGACAACTGTATTTCCTGTCAGAGAAGAGCGAATCATCTTTTAAAAATTTATTTTGTATCTTCTCTGGTTAACAGGATGAGCAAGTACAATGAGCGGTTGAGGCATCGCCAGATACATGCCAGGGCATCCGGGCATCGTTCATCCCTTTAAAAAGTGCCTGCAGCCTTCTTCCTTACATTTTGCTCCCTGGGGCCATGCAGACTGGAGTAAAAAGAGAGCAAGAAAGGTTACAGGAATTAGGTTTGTCTAGTCCAGTGAAAAGAAAAGGATGACATAATAGCTGTGTTTTACTATTTGAGGGGCCTCCACGAAGAAGAAGGGGTCAACTTATTTCCCAAAGCACCAGAAGGCAGGACAAGAAACAATGGATGGAAACTAATCTAGGAGAGAAGCAACCTGGAATTAAGGAGAAACTTCCTAACAGTGAGGACAATTAACCAGTGGAACAGCTTGCCACCAGAAGTTGTGGGTGCTCCATCACTAGAAGTTTTTAAGAAGAGGTTGGACAGCCACTTGTCTGAAATGGTCTAGGGTCTCCTGCTTGAGCAGGGGGGTGGACTAGAAGACCTCCAAGGTCCTTTCCAGCTCTGTTCTGATTGACTTAAGGAATAACTTAAAAATCTTAAGATGGTAGTCAGCAGGTTCTGACCAGTTCTGGAGAACCGGTGGCGGAAATTTTGAGTAGTTCGGAGAACCGGCAAATGCCACCTCTGACTGGAGATTTTGCAGTATCCTTCCCCTGCCACGCCCACCAAGCCACGCCCACAGAACCGGTAGTAAAAAAAATTGAATCCCACCACTGTCTTAATCTGATAATTTTACCTCTCATTAACTCACTTCTGTCCAGAAACCAGGGACAGAGAAATAGAAACAAGCAGCTGGGATGTCCAGTAATAAAGTCTGTGATAGCGTCTGCAAAAATCATTCAAGGGTTAGAAGTCAACTATGAGCTCATTTGCAGAGTTGAAAGAAATCCCTTCATCAAGCATCATCATCATCATCATCAATAAAGGAGAGAATATTTGTAGCTCAGGGTTGAAAGGAGGGGTCCTTGGTGGTCTCTGAGCTTGGCTGTTTTCTTGCAGTCATTTAATTACCCACCAGGTTCAAGGTGGACTCAGCCTTCCATCGTTCCAAGGTCAGTATAAAATGAGTACCCAGTTTATTGGGGGCAATAGGCTGACTCTATTAACTGCTTAGAGAGGGCTGTAAAGCACTATAAAGTGGTATATAAGTCTAAGTGCTAGTGCTATTATCCAAATTAGGTAACATCATCAGTGCAACCCCAAGGTGCTTTTTTTTCAAGAGACAACTGGACTTTCTTGGGTTTCTTTGAAGATGTCTCGCTTCTCATCCAAGAAGCTTTTTCAGCAGAGCTTGAAGAGCTGAAGAAGCTTCTTGGATGAGAAGCGAAACGTCCTCAAAGAAAAACAAGAAAGTCCAGTTGCCTCCTGAAAAAAATCACCTTTGGGACAACCATGACCTGGATGATTGAGAATCTCCATAGACATCATCAGTGCAATCATAACACAAGAGCAAACAATAGATACAAACTCAAGGTTAATCGCACCAAACCTGATTGCAGGAAATACGACTTCAGCAATAGACTGGTCAATGTCTGGAATACTCTACCTGATTCTGTGGTTTCTTCCCCAAACCCCAAAAACTTTAACCTTAGACTGTCTACTATTGACTTCACCCACTTCCTAAGAGGCCTGTAGGGGATGTGCATAAGTGCACCAATGTGCCTACCCTCCCTGTCCTATTGTTTCTTTTATTTATTTTTTTTATTTTTCTTATATGTATCCATGTATTCATAAGTATGTTTTTACTTATACCTATTATCTTGTAAGCAATTGACAAATAAAAAATAAATAAATAAAAAATAGTTTGGGTAATGAAGCGTCTTCAAGAAAATAGCCAAGCTCAGAGACCACCAAGGACCCCTCATCACCATCATCTTTATCAAACCAGAAATCAGTTACACTCCCTTCCTTTCTTCATTCCACCATTCTCATGCTAGTAAATCCATAAGAAATTAGGAAAGAAATTGGGATTTGTTTGATATGAACAAAAGTTTCTTAGTTCCAACACAGTGACCATCTCAGCACAAGACAGTATCAGGAGCGTGTGGGTTCTTCAAGATTTTTCTGAAGGACAGAACAAAACAAAAACTTTCAGCCAGTTTGCGGGAAGGTTAGCAGAGATACAAAAATACTTTTAGGCAAACCTAAAGTGAAGTAAAAAGAAAAAAAAGAAAAAAAAAGAAAAAGTAAAAAGAAACAAACTGGAGTTGGCATGGCTGGTTAGCCAGAAAGAAAGCCCACACTGTCTTGTTACAAGTCCCAAATGATTCCCCCGTCTAAAAACATTTTTTTTCAATCACTGTCCAGTTTTTCAAAACTGCAACTTTGCAAAGCAGAAACAAATCTTTGCACAGAAAGGGGGGGGGAGGAGGGAGAACCAGGGCTGAACTCCTCCCCAAACAGAAGGCAACATCATGTGCATTTCATGGCTTGTTGGTTTGTTTGGCTATCGATAAAATGCAGCTGAGTTTAAAGTGCACATAAATCTACTAATCTACCCATGAATCAAAAACCTTTAGATGTCTAAAGGCAACTGCTTTCATCCAGCGTTTGCTTCTGAGGGTGCACAATTCATAAAAGAAGTTAATATGAACAGCGAGATCGAGTCACATCCAGGAAAGCGTTGCAGCCAAAATCACAAAAAGTTAGAAGAGAGAGAGAGCATGAAAGAGAGGGGGGGAGGAGGGAGGGAGGGAGAGAGAAAGAGAGGGAGAGCAGAGGAGATGGGGGGAGGGAGGGAGAGAGAGAGAGAGAGAGAGATTAAGAGAGAGAGATGAGAGAAAGAGAGGGAGGGAGTGTGAGAAAGAGATATATTTTGGGTTCAACTGTGGACGTAATTTGAGAATTACTTGTACGTAGGTTTAGTAAACAAAAAATAAATGAAATTGTTCCAACGCACTTGAGGGTAATTTCTAAATTCCCTTGAAAAATACTTCCTTAGTGTTTTTCATTTATTCTTGCACTTGTGCTCAAAAATTTACCAAATGCAAAATTCTATGAACACCTCCATCAAAAATGTAATTGTGTGTTACTTAAGTATCTAGGTATTTAAGTAATCCTAATCGACAAAATGTCACTGGAACATCAATCTAACTGTCTTCCTCAAAAGTAACCAGAATGCAACTATTCTCAATGGTTGGCAAGCAGTAGTAATTATTCTAAGGTCAAGTTAACCTTTAATTGTTGAACTCAATGCTTGGAAAGAAACATTTTCATATCATGTTCCCTTCTGTGTTTCATATACCCTTATCAAAAAGTTTTAAGAAAATCCAAGTACATGGAAACCTTCTCATCATAACTAGACTACATGTGCACAGCTTCCAGAGGACATGCACAGATCTAGTCCAGAAACTCAGATTTCATTTATTTATTTATTTGTTTATTTGTTTATTTATTTATTTGACATATTTATATACCGCCCTTCTCCCGAAGGACTCAGGGCGGTCTACAGCCAACCATAAAACTTTTTACAACTATAAAAGTTAAAAGAGAATTAAATATCTTAAGGCTGCCTATAATTATACCCTCCCCCAATAAATTAATAAAACCCCAAATTTTAAAATCCCAAGTTAAAACTCGAATACTAAAATTACACTAAAAATCCCATTTCAGCCCAGGCCGGCCTGCTCAAAGAGCCAGGTTTTTAATGCACGTCTGAAAGCTCTCAGGTCGGTGTTATTGCGTAACTCCGGAGGCAGACCATTCCAGAGGGCGGGAGCCCCCACAGAGAAGGCCCTACTTCTAGGAGTCGCCAGACGGCACATGGATGCCGTCGGCATCCGATTGCTGTCCCTCTCTGTGGGAGCGCACAGGTCGGTGGGAGATTACCGACAGAACGCGGTCCTGCAGATAACCTGGTCCAATGCCATGAGCCTGGTACAAAATTGGAGCAACAAAACATTTATTTATTTCGTGCCTATTCAGCTGAGCTGGAAGAGGTGAACCTCAAAGACACAATCTGTACTGATCACTCTTTAAATCTCTTCCTTTGATCTTTCTGTGAGAAGCAAACCAAAGCCAACTAACCCCCCCCCCCCCCAAAAAAAAAAAATATTGGAAATGTTACAGGCACATACTGGATATTTCGAATGCTACTTTAATGTAGTTACCCAGCGTTTCATTTTAGACAGAGTGAGAATTCCATTACCATATCACTCTCCTGTTATTAATATTAATAATTTACCATCTGAACTTTCAAAGCTTCTGTATTATTATAAACAAGACCTTCTATGGAGATTCGGATTATTATTCCTGGCTCTTTATCAGCTAAATGCAAAAAAAAAAAGAAACCTGTTGCTTTTTTAATGATCTGGAATAAAAAGAGCAAGCAATAATTAGCTATAAAAGCTATAAAAAGGGCCCTAAGCTGAGTTTGATATATACTATAAAAAAATAGGTTTGGGGGAAAAAAAACCCTTAAATCTCAAAAATGCTCTAAAGCCAGCCCTGCCAGATGAGACAAGGCGGCTGTGGTGGGATTCAAATTTTTTTTACTACCGGTTCTGTGGGTGTGGCTTGGTGGGTGTGGCTTGGTGGGTGTGGCAGGGGAAGGTTACTGCAAAATCTCCATTCCCTCCCCACCCCACTAACCTGCTTTCCAGCTCCGTTCTCCTGTGCAGGGCAACCAAAAAAGACCAAATCAATCAGCTGGGACTCAATGGGAGGCAAAGAATAGATGGGGGTCAGAGGTAGTATTTGCCGGTTCTCTGAACTACTCAAAATTTCCTGCTACTGGTTCTCCAGAACTGGTCAGAATCTGCTGAATACCATCTCCGCAAGGCAGCTTCCTGGATTGGCAGTCGGTCACTCCTATGGGTCTAGCTACCTCCGGAGTGAATGAAGGCAGAAAAGCTACTCCATAGTCAAATCTCCTGATCCATTTCCACTCATCCTTTCGACCACCTCATTGCCCCAGGAGAATCTGGTATACACACACACACACACACACACACACACAGAGAGAGAGAGAGAGGGGATTTTAAGAAGGGATTGGACAACCATTTATCTGAAATAGTAGACAGGGCCTGTTACTCAAGGAGGAAGACCTCCAAGATCCCTTTCAAGTCTGTTATTCTGTAATTCTTAAATTAAAATTCCAAGGAGAGAACACAAAGGTCCCACATTTGGAGCAACTATCATATGCACTGAAGATGTGCTTGATTTCATTGTACGAGGTGCAATGACAATAAACTAAACTAAACTAAATGCTTCTTGTAATATGTTAGCCTAAAATCACAGGATGGCTTGCCATGACTTATGAACCCAGTTATTGCTATTCGTAAACAATGTTAATACTTTACTTTGATCCATGGGTTTCCTTGTACTTATACAAAACTTTGACCATAAGTAACAATTAACTTAGTATTAAACAACGGTTTTATTGCTTGAGTGTCATTCAAACACAGCTAATAGTGGTTTACTCTGCCAAACACATTTCCACTCATTATTAGTGCCTAAAATAGTAAATCCCTAATATACAGTATTAATCTTCCAGTAATGATTAATCTTGGCATGATTACTGGTATTAATTGGATAAGTTTTATGATTCAGGTCAATGTGTTTGATCATTTAAAGTTCTATCTGGATGTTGGTTCTTTCTTGAACATTATTTCCAGGGTTTGAGAGAGCTTTGAGGATGTATCTTTGGAAGTCCACATCCTTTCAATAGGCTGAAACATTATTATTATTATTATTATTATTATTATTATTATTATTATTATTATTATTACACACAAAAATGACAGTATACACAGCAAACGAGATAACCATGCTGGGTTTCATATCACAAATCACTAGTCGAACACTTCTCAAGTGTTTAGGACTGCATGATGTATCAGCGGATTATGCGAGCAGATCCCAGTAAGGTGGCCTTCTGCAGCTGACCAACGGTGATCTTGTCAGCGCCAATTGTTTTTAAGTGCTTCCCTAGGTCTTTAGGCACAGCATCCAGTGTGTCGATAATTACTACTACTACTACTACTATTATTGTTATTGTTACTGTTGTTATTATTATTATTATCTATGGAGATTCTTGGTCATTCAGATCATGGTTGGGTTTTAGGGTCATTGATTTTTTGCAACAAGTACTGAAGAATGATAGCGCTTAGACTTATATACCGCTTCACATAGTGGTGGGATTCAATTTTTTTTACTACTGGTTCTGTGGGCGTGGCTTGGTGGGCGTGGCAGGGGAAGGATACTGCAAAAATCTCCAGTCAGAGGTGGTATTTGCCGGTTCTCCGAACTACTCAAAATTTCCGCTACTGGTTCTCCAGAACTGGTCAGAACCTGCTGAATATACCACCTCTGGCTTCACAGCACTTTACAGCCCTCTCTAAGCAGTTTAGAGAGTCAGCATATTTCCCCCAGCAATCTGGGTCCTTGTTTTACCGACCTTGGAAGGATGGAAGGCTGAATCAACTTTGAGCCTAGTCAGGATCAAACTTCTCGCAGTGAGCAGAGTTAGCCTGCAATATTGCATTCTAACCACTGCGCCATCACAGCTCTTAATGCCATTAACAACCGACAATTGTGTTGTTTTTACTCAGGGGAAGCCTGCATATAGAGATTCCCCAAAATCCACAAAGAAGGAACTCTGTTCAGACAATTGTCAACAGCATAAACACCGTCATCTATTCCTCAACACTGGAAAACATCTAACCAATTTATTAGCTCCTCCAATCAGTAACACCACCCATCATTTCAACAATTCTATTGTTGTTGTTGATGTTGTTATTTTTCCTAATGGTTTATTTATTTATTTATTTATTTGAAGTCTGCAGAATGAATCCCTAGGACCACCTAAGTAAGATATCCAGAGGAAGCAGCATCTGCAAGAGGAATCAAAAAGGCAATCCAATGCCCATAATCTGAAAACCCCACCCCTTTGAAGGACTGAGGGATGTTGACACATGTACAAAAGTTGTGATCCAGTTGTGGATGCCATCTTGATTTTTTTTTTTAACACACTCCCTCTCTCCATTATAGGAGCTCTTGCCTATAGAACTTCTAAAGTTGGAATATTTGCCTTCCTTTGAGGAGGATTTAAAAATAAAATAAAGCTGGCACTTTTCAACTATCAGATTAACCTAACAATTTTACTTCTTATTTTGCCTTTCCTGCTCAAGATGAAAATTATATGGCTGTTATGTGGAGGCTGGCTGCTGAATTTCAAGCATGTAACCTCAGAGAGAAGTTCTTGGACTTGCAAAAAAGACTTCTGGGTGCTATTTTGTGGGCCACCAGTTCCTCCCTCAGTCTTGTTCTTTCTTTCTTTCTTTCTTTCTTTCTTTCTTTCTTTCTTTCTTTCTTTCTTTCTTTCTTTCTTTCTTTCTTTCTTTCTTTCTTTCTTTCTTTCCTTCCTTCCTTCCTTCCTTTTTTTCTTTCCTTCCTTCCTTCCCTCTCTCTCTCTCTCATCTATCTATCAAATTTATTGGCTGCCCAGCTTACCACATGGTAATTTGGTCATGAACGATAGTGATAGATCAATTTGCCTGATTGTCCAAGTGCATTAACTCACTGCCCATGAGATTTACATTCTCACAAATGATACGCAATAAACTTACTGGTATTCTTTACAAAATGGCACACATCTATGAGCATTTTTCAGAGAGAGGGAGAGGAGAGGGAGAAAGATCTGTTGAATGAATTCAAAAACCCTCTTTTCAGGCTACCCGTCTCTGGCTCATAAATCTTGAAAGAAAATGAGCATTTAATTAATTGTGCAGTACCAAAGAGCAAGTTGCCTCTCATATCAGATTATTCAGTCTTAAAACTGAATAAACTGGCAGGGCAGTTGGGGGGATAGGGATGGGTCTGCTGGTTTTGAAGTTGTAGGGCCATCAGAAGTCCCACACATGGGCAGAGAAAATAGCTTTCACACACAACACGTACCAAGTAAAATAGAGTACTTAGCATGTGTACATAAGGGGCCAATGAAAAATGTGGATAACCTCAACACCATGGGGCCACCGGAGGAGAAATAGGTGCTATGATATCAACCACACATGTTGTTGGGAATGGCCATTTTGTTCCCCTATCCTGCACTCTGGAATTACCGTACTCCAATCTTCATAGGCAACAGGATCAACTATTTATGATTTATTGCTTAGATCTGTATCTGTGGTGAAATCGCCAGTTTGACTGAAAGGAGGTATTAAGAGGGTGCTGAGTTTAGAGTCTTTCCACTGCAGAAAGTTGCACAGGCCTGACCTAACCCAGAATCCTTGAAACCTTATCTGATCCTTCTCAAGGGAATGCAGCCAGTTCTGGCAGGAGATTCCATCCTACCTTTTGTACAGCAGCTCAGAGCAGTGGACATAGTGCTCTTTCCCATAAAGTCCATGCAAGAGCATAGTTTGGGCTGAAAGAAGGAGAACACGAGCGGCCCAAAGTCATCCATGAGCTTCTATGGCTGAGAGTTATGCAGACATCAAAAGCGGTGGCAAAACCTCTGTCGTGCCCATCTTTGGAGCTCAGATAAATGCTCTTTAAGATACCCAAAAATGTTTTCCACCCATCCCAGCTTCTTTCAAGCTGGGCCGGTGCCAATGAGATCCTTTGAGGTTCTACCATCACTTCGGTGCATACCCGTGACAACACATGCCTTTGATTTCACCCAAAGGAATCCCTCACCTGATCTGTTCATCAAGGATTGCCTCATGCAGTTCATGTGACTATCACCTAGGAAGCTTCAAGGACAATCTTCAAAGACAATTGGGGGGCTGGAGGCTAAAACATATGAAGAACGGTTGCAGGAATTGGGTATGTGTAGCCTAGTGAAGAGAAGGACTAGGGGAGACATGATAGCAGTCTTCCAATATTTGAAGGGCTGCCATAAAGAAGAGAAGGCCAAGCGATTTTCTAAAGGACCAGAGGACAGGACAAGAAACAATGGATGGAAGCTAATCAAGGAGAGAAGCAACCCGGAACTAAGGAGAAATTGACTGATAGTGAGAACAATTAATTTAGAATTTATCTGATTTGTCAATTGCTTACAAGATAATAGGTATAAGTATATATATAGCTATGAATACATAAAATGGGTACATATAAGAAAAATTAAAAAAAACAATAGGATAGGGACGGTAGGCACATTGGTGCGCTTATGCACGCCCACTACAGACCTCTTAGGAAAGGGGTAAGGTCAATAGTAGACAGTCTAAGGTTAAAGTTTTTTGGGTTTGGGGGAGAAACCACAGAGTCAGGTAGAGTATTCCAGACATTGACCACTCTGTTGCTGAAGTTGTATTTCCTACAATCAAGTTTGGTACGATTAACCTTGAGTTTGTATCTATTGTTTGCTCTTGTGTTGTTATGGTTGAAGCTGAAGTATTCATTGACAGGTAGGACATTGCAATGTATGATTTTATATACCATACTTAGATCAGACTGAAGATGGCATACTTCAAGGTTTTCTAGGTCTAGAATTTCAAGTCCAGTGGCATAATCCATGGAATGGGTTGCCTTCAGAAGTTGTGAGGGCTCCATCACTGGAGGCTTTTAAGAAGAGACTGGACAGCCATTTGTCTAAATTGGTATAGGTTCTCCCACTGGAGCAGCGGGTTGGACTAGAAGTCCTCCAAGGTCCCTTCCAATTATCTTATTCTATGTTCTATGAAGCTACCCAAATCAATCACTGGAACCAAGAACCAAATGTTATATGTATTTAGCCTCCGAAAAGGACATCTCTTTGAAAAAAGCCTGACATTTTTACAGGGAGATGTTCCATTCCCACATTAGGAATTTATCTGTAATTCTCTACAGAGGTAGATACTTGACAAAACATCAATACAAAGTATTTATTATTGGTTCATCAGGTATCTTCATGACTCACATTTGTGACGAAGATCTTCTTTATGTCCAATTCCTTTGCATATCTGATTTGTAGGTAAAAGATGGTTATTTCCTAACCCATCTGGTAGCGATAGAAAGCAGCTGCCATGAGTTAGGGAATTCAGCCAAGAGTGAGGAAAACTCCCCCAACCCATCAAGGGTCAAATTAGTGACCAATCGGGATTACAGATGTGGCCACGTGACATGAACTACATTTCCCAGGATACCTTTAACTACATTTACCATGATGCATTCCATTAAGGGGACAGCTCACAATTGCTACCTAACTATCCAATTCCCATACACTGGCTGGAATCCTGCCAGTGGAAGAGTGGCTCCAGTTGAATTCCAAATTCACTCGCTTCTTGTGTTTATAATCAGCACATTGAAGAAAAAAATAATAACTGGATCTTCTTTCAGTAGAGAAGGAATGCAGAACGCCATAGTAGGCAGGGTACCAAATTTTCCAACCAGGTAAATAACAATAATAGTGGCAAAGTACTATTTATTGTAAGGGCCTAAGTATTTCCAACTTGCCCTTCCACTGTGTGCAATGGGAAGAGATGGAATACTTCCGCTGTGGTATAGAACCAGGTCCAAAGCTTCTAAATATGCTCCAATCGCACAATAGGGGAAAAAAAGAACAGATGAGTTGAAGAGCAGATGAATTGGGGAGTGGTTACTGTTGTTGATGTTTTTAAAAATGCAAGTTTCCATTCCTCATGAAGGAAAGCCTAACAGTGTGCTGGCAATGTCAACCGAAAAATGAAAGAGATGGATGAAAAGGAATTTCCTGGTATTTCTTTTCATTTTGTGACTAGCACAAGGTTGAGGTTTTTTTAACCTATGCCTAAGGCAAAATAAATCCTATCTCTAAAAAGAAAGTAAATTGAATCTAACCAGGCTTAGTTTGCAAATAAAAAGGAATTTGCAAGAGAGAGAGACAGAGAGAGAGAGACAGAGAAAGAGAGAGAAAGAGATAGAGAAAAAAAGAGAGAGAGACAGAGACAGAGAAAGAGAGAGAGAGAGAGAGAGAAACAGAGACAGAGAAATAGAGAGACAGAGAAAGAGACAGAGAGACAGACAGAGAGAGAGAGACAGTCAGACAGACAGAGACAGACAAGAGAAACAGAGAGACAGAGACAGAAAGAAAGAGAGACAGAGAGACACAGAGAGAGAGAGACAGACAGACAGAGACAGAGAAAGACAGAGACAGAGAAACAGAGAGACAGAGAAACAGAGAAAGAGAGAGACAGAGAGACAGTGAAAGAGAGACAGAGACACAGAGAGAGAAACAGAGACAGACAGTGACAGAGAGAGAGAGAGAGAGGAACTGATGAAGAATCGAACAGTTCTACATAAATCAAGGATCTACAGAGATCCATTCTGCCGGGACTTCCAAACACCACAGAAGTATTTTAGAGCAAGTACATTGCTGACAGAAGAAAACATTCAAAACGCATCAAAACCGAAATGCGAAGAGGCAGCAGATTATGTGAATCACTGGATCCTACTATTCTCTGCTGTTCCCTCCCCTCCCGGCATGGATCAGTCTGCTAGCGCAGTAACATCTAAAACCCCTTTCAGGATTTGGACGGCATTCAAAACCTCAAATATTTTCAGCGGGACACTGAACCCACATTCATCGGCGGGTTGACTGAATGTCCTTCTATAGACAAGCATCAGCAGTAAGTAATAAGCTGCTCTTGTTTCCCACTGCCTGGGTTTAACTACTTAGTCTCCTTCCTAGTGATTAAAAGGTTGGATAATCCAGTATTCCAAATATATATATATATATATATATATATATATATATATATATATATATATATATATATATATATATATATATATATATATATATATATCTCTGGATATCGGTTTTAACAAAAATAAATTTCCCACTATTTATTTGTGTATTTATTTATTTACTTACTCCCTTATTATTTTTATAAACAACTCAAGGCATCAAAAACATATCCGCAATGCTCCTTCTTCCTCCTATTTTCCTCACAACAACAACCTTGTGAGGTGAGTTGGGCTGAGAGGAGAGGGACTGTGGCCCCAAGTCACCCATCCGGCTTTCACGATTAAGGTGGAACTAGAACTCACTCTCTCCTAGTGATTGGCTCAAAATCACCCGGTCAATATTCATGCCTAGGGTGGGACTAAACTCACTGTTTCCTAGTGATTGGCCCCAAGTCACCCAACTGGCATTCATGATTAAGATGAAACTAGAACTCACTTTCTCCTGGTGATTGGCACAAAATTACCCTGCCAACTTTCAGGCCTAAGGCAGGACTAAACTCACTGTGTCCTGGTGATTGGTCCCAAGTCACCCAACCAGCTTTCATGGTTAAAATGGGAGTTAAACTCATGGTCTCCCACGAGAGAATTCAGAGTCTTTGGTGATCAGTCCAAAGTCACCCAACCAGCTTTTATGGTTAAAATGGGAGTTAAACTCATGGTCTCTTGCATTTTAGTCTGGTGTCTTAGCCACTAGATCAAACCAGCTCTTTTTATTCCCCTTGCTATTTAAAACCTGTATGAAGCTGTTGAGAGGTCATTTATTAAATCATCGATATTGCAGGCATCAGTCTTACTAGGTATATCAGCAAATATGATTAGATGAGTGAATTCTATTGTATTGTAAAGTTAGATTGACAAAATCTTGGAAATCTGAAAGTACAATTCTCCCACCCTCTCCTTTGCAGCCCTAGAAACTAGAGATCACTTCTGAACCTCTTGCCTCACCTATTATCTCTTGGAGGCTATGAAGCCTTTTATCTAATCATTCTCTAGGCAGCATCTCTTGGCTTGGTCTTCCAAGATCTTTTCCACATGGCGTTAACAATATGTTGATGATATAATCAGTTCGATGTTTCTACTCTGGGGTTGGGCAGGTAATGGATGGAAGTTCTGACCATCCATTGGAGATAGTTAGAGTTTGGAGAAGGAGGGTAGACTTAGGCTGAAGTCTACCAAAAGGAAATGGCTATGGTTGAAAAGGGCTTCTGAGTCCAGAGATGTTCCATCTGTAGTTCTCAATCTGCTTCTCTATTCATAGTTGGCTAGCAATGTGAAGATGCTCCTTGATGACCCTTGATGTGCCAGCTGCATCCTTTCCAGGCAAATGATCAGCCATCAGACTACTGCAACTTGCTTGAAATGGGGATACCCTTGTAGACTTTCAAAAGTTTAGACTGGTACAGAATGGAGTTGAGTTGGGAGTTATTGGTGCATCTAAATTTGCACATGTAATACCACGACTCAGGAAGCTACGCTGGCAGCCAGTTGGCTTCCAGAGACAATTCAAGTTGCTTGGTTGTCACTCTTACAGTCCTATCTTTAAAGATTTTGGAGGTCTTTAGGATCACCATCTCTAAAGTGGATCATCTCCTATCTTTATTTTATTTATTTATTTTATTTATTTATTTTTGTCAATTGCTTACAAGATAATAGTAAAAACATACTTATGAATACATGGATACATATAAGAAAAATAAGAAAAAATAAATGAAACAATAGGACAGGGACAGTAGGCATGTTGGTGCGCTTATGCATGTCCCCTACAGACCTCTTAGGAAAGGGGTGAGGTCAATAGTAGACAGTCTAAGGTTAAAGTTTTTGGGGTTTGGGGAAAAAACCAGAGTCAGGTAGAGTATTCCAGACATTGACCACTCTGTTGCTGAAGTCGTATTTCCTGCAATCAAGTTTGGTGCGATTAACCTTGGGTTTGTATCTATTGTGTGCTCTTGTGTTGTTGTGGTTGAAGCTGAAGTATTCATTGACAGGTAGGACATTGCAATGGATGATTTTATATACTATACTTAGATCAGACCGAAGGTGGCGTAGTTCTAGGTTTTCTAGATCTGAGATCAGAGGGGAGGAAACTTGCTGGGAGACCTTTCCCCTAGGAAGTTCCTTCTGCAAGGACCCTGTACTAAGGTGTTCCATTTTGTGGAACAGACTATTTTGGGATATCTAAACAGTCTCCTCCTTGTTGTGTTTTCACAGAGCTGGAAAAACGTGGCCTTTGAGAACGTATTTTTGGGGCACTGAATCCTGGCATGACCTTGGCGATGTTTTTTAAGATTGTGCAGTTGCGTTGTGCTTTGTTTTAATGGTTTGATGACTCAGTCTGCGGGAACTGAGTGGCATAGATTTTCAGTATTCCGGTAAATAAATAAATAAAATAAATACTGAGTTAAAGTTCATTTTGCATTAGGGACCCCTGCCTCAATCAGAACACATTTTAGAGCAATAGGATTGGGAATTAAAAGCAGAACTATTTATTTCAATATCCAGTACTGGTTATTTTGTGCAACATTATGAGGGAAAGAAAAATAAAACATTAGCAATACCTAGTGATACAGGATGTTTGTGCATTCTACACTAACATTTTCTAATACTGTAATCTTAACAGTCTATTCTCCCAAAGTCATCTATATACTAAAGCATCAGAAATTAGAAACAAGATCCTCAAACTGGTTTTCCCCACCATAGAATTAGAAATAAAGACTGGCCCAAAGTCATCCATCTGGATTTCATACTAAGGGCAAGACTAGAACTCACCGTCTCCTGGTGATTGGCCCAAAGTAATTCAGCCAGCTTGATGCCAAACGCGGGACTAGAATTCCCATTCTCCCGTTTTTTTAGGTGAGCATCTTCACCACTATACCAGATTGGTGTCTCACTATTATCCAACTCATTATTTACAAACCATCCTAGTTACATTCACACAACATGCTAAAACTCAACCAGTTGCATTATGATTTAGCGTGGTGTGTAAACCAAGCATTCGAGAAGGGAGAAGCTTGCATCCTCTTGTAAACATCAATTCTACACCCAAAAACAAGGATGGACATCATTGGTAGCCAATATTTGAAGAGTCACGAGTCCTGCACACCTTTTCTTACTACTTCGTTAGCATGCTGGTTACCCTTCGCACGTCAGTGCCCTCTCAAGCCTAAAATGGCTTTATTAGCTGACCCTACACAACACAGAAACTCAGACACTCAACTCTATGTGATAACCACATACGAGAAGCCTCAAATATACAGTAAAGTAGTCCCCAACCAAGCCGGCAATTCCATTGTGACATGTTTCTGAATTAAAACCCTTGATGATGGAACCCTATTCTACAGTTTAAGAGTGTGGATGGGCTGTCAAATGCTTTAAAAGAGTGGTCGCCAACCAGTGAGCTGGGGACCACTGGGGGTCTGCGAGAAAATTTTGGTGGTCTGCAGAGAAATGTCCTTCCCAAAGCAATTGATTCAGACTGCGTGGGAACACAAGGCTGCACCGTCCACATGGCCCGCCCACCCACTGGCCTTCACCCTTCGGCCAAGTGCAAACCTTACTTTGAGTAGAGCCATGCAAGTTGGAACTGGAAGGTAAGACCAATGGCAGGGGAGGGAAATTTGCCCCAGGGTGGCTTGCTGACTTTGGTGGGAAAGTCAGTCCCATATCCCAGAGCTGTAGTAGTCACAAGACTGGCCCTTTGGTCATCCCGGAGCAGCTGCTCCAGTCCATGGCAGGCCGGTGCACTTGAGTGGAGAAGCAGCTGCTCCGGGATGACCAAAGGGCCAGTCTAGTGACTACTACAGCTCTGGAATATGGGACTGATTTTCCCACCAATGTCAGCAAGCCACCGTCAGTCAAAATTCATATTAGTGGTCCGCGGCGGGATTTAAAATTATGATTTTGGTGGTCCCTGAGATCCAAAAGGTTAGCGACCCCTGCTCTAAAATGCAGCTGGGTAGATTTTTATACAAGACATACTGCCATTTCTCACCCCTCCCTCTTTTGATGCATGCAAAGATCCTTGAACTGAGAAAAGGCCATCGTCTCCACAAGGGGACCTCTTTAGAAGGATGGCTCGTCCGTTTGGGTTTTTAAGAGTTGGGAAGAGTTACTTAAGCCAGGGGTCTCCAATCTTAGCCCCTTTAAGACTTGTGGATTTCAACTCCCAGAATTTGCTGGCTGAGGAATTCTGGGAGTTGAAGTCCACAAGTCTTAAAGGGGCCAAGGTTGTAGACCCCTGGCTTAAGGGAAGAGTTTAATTAATCAAGATTATACTCATTTTTATTTAAAGGCCAAAGAAGGACCACACTGTATTTTATTTTATTTTTTTGCAAAGTCTCCCCCAAATGCCGACATTTACTGTTCAGGGAGGGGAAAAAAACCTCTCCTTCTTGGCACAAACCTTCTGTGGTTTTTTTATGTCAACAAAAGGGACGTACAACTTGGCATTCCATCCAATCCAATAGCCCAAGAGCAGATTTAGCTAGAAAGCATCGTTTCGAGTCAGATCTATGTGCATGAAATAAACACTCTGGTGAAGTCTCCTCAAGGCAGCCCACCAAATAAAAGAAAACCGTCTCAACCGTCACCAATTGTACAGGTAGTCCTCGACTTATAACAGTTCATTTGAAGTTATAAGGGCACTCAAAAAAGTGACTTATTCACACTTGGTCCCCATGGTGTCTAACATTCAGGTCACTTGGCAGCTGACTCATACTTATGACGGTTGCAATGTCCCTTTTGTGACCTTCTAAAGAGCAAAGTCATAATGAAGAAGAGCAAAACAAAACAACAATGTCCTCCAATGCATAACACCTTCGTCACCGATCAATTCCCAAGACTCTTTGGGAAAGCTAAAGCTTTGACGGCTTTTCCAAATACCAATCAAGTGGAAGACAATTTGTTGCCAAAGAAACTGACCCTCATGTCATCTCTGCTGGTATTCCTTCCTGCTGAGGAAAGAGCATTTCAACAGTGAGGACAATCAACCAGTGGAACAGCTCGCCTTCAGAAGTTGTGGGTGCTCCATCACTGGAGCTTTTAAGAAGAGACTGAACAGCCACCTGTCTGAAAAGTATAGGGTCTTCTGCTTAGAATAGATAGAATAGAATAGAATACTTTATTGGCCAAGTGTGATTGGACACACAAGGAATTTGTCTTGGTGCAAATACTCTCAGTACACATAAAGAAAAGGTACATTCGTTAAGAATCAAGAATCATAACGATAGTCATAGGGTACAATCCACAATCAAATCATACTAGGAAACAGTCCATATAAATCATAAGGATACAAGCAACGAAGTAACAGTCCTACAATCACAAATGAACAGGGGGTTGGACTAGAACAGGGGTCGCCAACCTTTTGGACCTCAGGGACCACCAAACTCATAATTTTAAATCCCGCGGACCACTAATATGAATTTTAACTGATGGTGGTTTGCTGATGTTTTCCCAGGGGCTCTGCAGAAAGCGGCAGAGACCCTGGGAAAATCCCCCAAAAAGTCTGCAGGAAAATTCCCTGCCCCGTTTTCCTACCGATCGATCATTCCTTATTTGGGATCACAGGAAACCCTCTCTAGCTCCATTCAGGGGGAGAGAGAAAGACTTTTGCCTTCATGCAAGGAAAGCAGCAGAAGCAGCAGAAATCTTTCTTTCTCTCCCCCAAACTCTGCCAGAAATGAGTCTTTGCTGGCGCAGCCTCTCGGAGCAGGAGGCCTTGCAGGGTCCCAAAGACTCATTTCTGGTGGAGTTTGGGGAAGAGAAAGAAAGACGTTTGCTGCTTTCCTTGCGTGCAGCCAAAAGCAGAAGAAAGAATCTGAAAGAAACAGCCCGGTGGCCAGTTCAGGCATGTGGGGTGAGTGGGGCAAGTCCCCCCCCCCTCTACCCTTTCCCCCCTCCCCTCACTACCTTGTGTTGATCGCAATGCAAGCTAACAAAACCTTGTGTTCCCGCGGGCCATGTGGGCGGCACAGCCTTGTGTTCCCGTGCAGCCTGGATTAATTGCTTTGGGGGGGGGAGATTTCTCTGTGGACCACTACAATTTTCTCATGGACCACCAGTGGTCCCTGGCCCACTGGTTGGCAACCACTGGCCTAGCAGACCTCCAAAGTCCCTTCTAGCTTTATTCTGATTTATTTCAGCAGTGAATTTCTCTTATATATACATCCCTGACATTCTTGCACAGTTCAATGGTGGTCAGTGAGTGACATCTGCCTTTTACTGTCTTTCCAACAGCTAATAGCCTCCCTGGTTTCCAAACTTCTATTCCTCTCCAGGAGAAGACATCATGTTGAAATTCCACCTACGTTGCCTTTTCAGATTTGAAGAAGCCAAGGAAGTGTCGACAAATTGTAAAGATGGATTGATGGGAAACAATTCCATTCCGTCATCATCACTAGGAAAGAAGACTCAAAAATGCCATCGTTAAAACTCTGGAACTATCCAGAGAAGAAGATAGAAAAACAGAAGCCCCATTCTACCAGCAGAAGACAACTTCTGAGGAACTGCTTGCAAGTTGCATCACAAGTTCACAACCCACTCTGATGGACCAAGGAGGAATAAAATTTAAAACATCTAGGGCACTCACTTTTCTAATTAAAAGTTTAACACTTTTAAACTTTTTTTTTTTTAATGCTTCGAAGTCTCAGAGTTTGAATCATGGCACAGATGCCAGTCAACAGTTTGGCCACAAGTGTTACCATCTCCCTAGAATAGCACTGGGAGTGCTGGACTGCATTCACACAACCTCAACTTGCAAAACAGTGTTAAGTTGGTGCTTTCAATTTTCATACGGCCAAGAAAAGGAACGAGACCAAAGCTCTTTTGCCTTCTACTTTTGAATCTTCCTTTGAACAAAACATCTCCTCCCCTTTTTCAAGGCATGACCACCAAAGGTATAAAGTGAAAATCTTTTTCTATTAAAATTATTTTTCCTGCTCAGTATCACAAAAGGCAAACATCGCAGTATATCTTTGGAAATCATCTGCATTGGCAGGATCTCCAAAATAATTATTCTGACTTTGCTGCTTCTAAAAATGGAGACTTTCCAGTGGGTTTGGTTAAGAAAGGGAGAACGAGAAGAATTAAAAGTACTGCATGGCTTTCTGTTTTTTGCTTTTCTTTTTTAGAATTTGCCAAGCTGAATCCCCAAAGAAGTTGTGTATTTATGACTGGCTTGGAAATCATTGTGATAAGCAACTACCCCCCAATCAGTTTGAACCAAAACCACAAAAGGCCTTGGAAACGAGAGGTGGAAGCAAACCACAGACTGCCAGCATTTGGGGGGGGGGGTATATTATTTATGGGCCTTTTCTGAGTCACAGAAATCTCATAATAATTATAATAAGAGGCAAAGGATATGAGTTTGCCAGAGAATGTAGGAGCCGAAACGGATTCTTCTAAAAGCACGGGATCTGGGCAAGCAAGTTAATCAGATATCGTGCATGAATTGTCAAACAAGGGTTTGTGCAAAACAGAATTTTCTCGAGAGGTGGAATTCGAACCGGGCCACAAATTTCTGAGCGCTCTCTTTGCTACCATATCAGTCTTGCATACTATTGTCTACAACAGGGGTATCAAACTCAATTTCATTGAGGGCAGCATCAGGGTTATGTTTGACCTCGGGGAGCAGGGTGGGCGTAGCCAGCATGACATCACTTGTGTCGAGGGGGGGAACCTGTGGTGGACTGAACGCTCTTCCAGCGAAAACAGGCTCCCGAGCTTTGTTTTTGGCTGGGGCGCCCTCCTGCAGCCTTTTGTTAGCGAAAACCGAGGTCTCTCCCAAGCTCCATTTTCACTGACAAGAGGCACCATGGGCCTGTCCTTCACTATTTCCAGGGCGGTCCCACAGTCCAGATCTAAGCAGGGTCAGATCTAACTTCTGGGCCTTGAAGTTTGACACCCCTGGTCTACAAGGCCACAGTTGTGGTTAGCCGGCAGCAGGTGTGGACGGTGGAGGAGAGCAAGGACTCAGATGAGGGGCCAGGACCATTAGGGAGTGGACTGCTGCCTTCAGAGATTGTGGGGGCTGGCAGCAGTGATGAGGAGGTTCCCGAGGAGCCTGTGCCAAGTGCGCGTGCGCGCAGGGCTGCTCGTACAAAATAGCAGTTACAACAGCATGGGTGACTCGGGAGTAAGGCTGCAAGATAATGGCCCCTCCCTCAAGAGGATAAAAGCCAGGTTTGAAGAAGCATTCTTTGCAGACGGCAAAGACGCTCTGAAACTCAGCCCCGTGGACATTATAGTTAGTATTTGAAAACTCTTGTAAACTATTTTCGTGGATGAAACCTTAAAAGGTGAGGGCTGCTGCCTTTGTCTTGTGTTTGCTCTCTTGGAACCAGGTTGGGTCAGAACAGCCACCAATGAAATTCTTCAAAGCGTCTAGAAGATGTGGAAAACATGTATTTGTAAGCAGTTGGTTCCAACTGCAACACGGAACAAATTGCAGTAATATGAAAAGCCACGGTGGCCGACACCAGCCATGCATACCCAGGCAATTTGTCAAGGCAATCCAGCCAACCTGCAAGGATATTTTATGCTTCTCAGCGGAAATCGCATACAATCCCCCCCCATGCAGGGAAACAAAAAATGGCACATCCAATTGTGGGATTATGCCTCACCGTCTGAATTAATTTTGCCTTTGGAAAGGAAAATCGACTTGGAAGTTAGCTCAACGTGAAATTGATGGCTGTGCCATCAATTTCAACGTTGATTTGGACCCCATGCTAAAAATGTGGACTTTGCTTCATACAAAATCTTAACACTGAAGTCCTTAATCTTCTGTTAAATAAGAACAGAACTAACTCACCTAGCCAGATGCCTAAAGAGAAATTACTCTAACTTCCTTCCTCGAGTTTTGTCCTTGCTTGATTATTGCCCTTGATACCGTACTTGCATACTAATTTGATTTTAAATTTAAAGGGCTCTGCAGCTTTTAAACTGATGTCAGTGAGCTAGCTGTGTAAATCCAAGCTAAGGTAAGGCTAAATGGATCTGTGCAGAGGAGGGCTTTGTTAAACCACATTACAGATCAACTCCCTGCCTATTCCAATGAAAGTTCCCCTTTAAATTTAGAGGAAACCAGCAGTAGATTTGCAAACAAACCCATTAAGTCCTTGCCTTGCAGTTTCTTATCTTTAGCCAAGCAGACAAAACCCGTGGACTGGCCTTGTGCAATAAAATATCACGCAAAAGTTAACATTCTTATGTTTGATGATATGTTTTTTTTTCCCCCCCAGCACAGCTGAACCACAAAGGACTAATAAGAGCGCTGGGATCTCTAAAGGCAAAGTACTTCTTCTGCGGGCATGAAACACAATTAGCCAAGTTAGTTTACGAAGAATGTAACACCCTAGACAGAGAAAGAATTCCCAGTGAAATGATAAAAATCACTCCTGTCAGTTTCATGACGATCACAGCATCTAATCCGCAATGGCTCTGCTCTTCTGAACTGCCAAGTTCAGACTGAAATTAGATACAGGTAGCCAGTGGTGGGATTCTACCAGTTTCCCTATCTGTTCGGCAATGGTGGGATTGAAAAATAATTTACTACTGGTTCTGTGGGCGTGGCTTGGTGGGTGTGGTGTGGCGTGGCGGGCGTGGCAGGGGAAGGTCCCTGCAAAATCTCCATTCTCTCCCCACCCCACTAACCTGCTTTCCAGCTCCGTTCTCCTGTGCTGGGCAACCAAAGAAGACACCAGCCAATCAGCTGGGACTCAGGAGGAGGCGGAGAATAGATGGGGGCGGAGCCAGTCAGATTTGCCAGTTCTTGAAACTACTCAAAATTTCCGCATCCGCTTCTCCAGAACTGATCAGAACCTGCTGAATACCCACCTCTGCAGTTCGGTGATTGCACACTTCGCACATACATGCACATGTGCACCTAATCCGCTTGCGCGCCCACCTTTCCAAACACCAGCTGAGGTCCTGCCATGCCAATCAGCTGAGAGGATAAAGAACAGAAAAGAGCAGAGGCAGGTGGGAGAGCCAATCCTGCACTTTTCTCTTCCTTCTCCTCTCAGCTGATCGTCGGAGTTTTTTTTTTTTTTTACTACCAAATCGGGCGAACCGGGGAGAACCGGTAGCATTTCACCATTGCAGGTAGGTAGCTCTTGACTTACGACCACAGTTGAGTGCAAGATTTCCGTTGCTAAGCAAGGCAGTTGTTAAGTGAGCCTATTTGCCCCATTTTACGACTTTCCCTGACTTAGTTAAGTGAGTTGCTAAGTGAGTAACATGATTGTTTGGTGAATCTACTAGCTTCCCCATCGACTTTACTTATCAAAAGTTCACAAAAGGGAATCACGTGACCCAGGGACACTGCAACTGTGTTAAAAGTGTAAAGATGGCCATAAGTCACTTTTTCCAAGGTTGTCCTTTTGAATGGTCACTAAATGAACTGTTGTAAGTCAAGGACTATCTGTATTTATCTAGGAATATGCCTTAGCAAAAGCAATGATACTTATTGCTTTATTATATGGTAAACATGTTGAATAAGTCAGCTGGACTGGTATAGTAGAGTAAACTGACGTTTCCTCAACTTTGGCAAGTTTAAGATGCCTGAACTTCAACAGAAGGATAGGGTAGGATAAGATAGGGTAGGGTAGGGTAGGGTAGACTGTAATGGAATAGAATAGAATAGAATAGAATAGAATAGAATAGAATAGAATAGAATAGAATAGAATAGAATAATGTTTAATGAAAGATGGAATGTTTATATTTAAAAAAATATAAATAAAAAAAGAATGGAGTAGAGTAGAGTAGAGTAGAGTAGAGCAGAGCAGAGCAGTGCAGTGCAGAGCAGAGCAGAGCAAAGCAGAACAGAACAGAACAGAACAGAACAGAATAATGTTTAATGAAAGACGGAATGTTTATATTTTAAAAAATATAAATAAAAAAAAAATGGAGTAGAGTAGAGTAGAGCAGTGCAGAGCAGAACAGAACAGAACAGAACAAAACAGAACAGAACAGAAGAAAACAATGTTTAATGGAAGATGGAATGTTTATACTGTATTTAAAAAATATAAATAAAAAAAGAATAGAGTAGAGTAAAGTAGTAGAGTCTTCTAGTCCAACCCCCTGTTCAGGCAGGAAACTCTATATTTCAGACAAGTGGTTGCCCAACCTCTTCTTTAAAACTTATAGTGTTGGAGCATTCACAACTTCTGGAGGCAAGTTGTTCCCCTGATCAATTGTTCTGTCAGGAGATTTCTCCTTAGTTCTCGGTTGCTTTTTCCTCGATTACACACGCTGGCTAGGGAATTCTGTTAGTTAAAATGCTCACATCTAAAAGTTGCCAAACCTAAGACCCATTGCAGTAAACCCTGAATGACGATTGATCAAACTGCAATGGTTGGGTATGCTAAGCCTTATCCAAACGAAGCAAACCAGGGCTTAATGCAATGGATCTATTAACCCTGTCCTTCGCTCCAAGGTAAATAAAATAGGATGCTTCCTTATAAATTTGCCCTCCGTAGCTTATGCAAGCAAACTTTGCTTCTATCATGGAAAACACCTCTGAGCAACACACTACACGCCAAGGTAGACACCATGGTTTCAAAACATCGTTTCCCTTGACCCCAGTTTTCCCTGGCATCCGTACTGAGAAAACCATGACCAAGGCAGATTCCTGGATTACCGACTCGAGCTCTTTTCCCCTGCGCCTAGTTCGAATAACAGATCCTTCCGGTTGCTCTCGCCCTTCTGCAAAGAACAGTACCTCGTACCTTTTCTAGGAATTTCTGCCCAACATGCTGGGCAACAGGATTCCCCTAACATGTGCAAGATATTAAACTAGACTTTAATTAACCGAGACAGGAGGTACGTGATTCATGGGATGTGAATCACAGCCTTCTCATCGGAAAGAAAATATTGCCTTGGCTTGTACATATGTAGCTCGGCTAGCATTTTGCAAGCATGGTATTCGAAGGCTACCAATTACGGTAAGTTGTGTTTTTTTTTTTCCTCTCTCTTCTATCAACAGAGCCTGGTTCCAATAAAAAGATTAGGTGGCATAGAAGGTTTTTAGGCCTGCTCTCTCTCACCCACAGTACAGGTGTAAAAAAAAAGATGAGAAAAGTGTGCTGTGCAAATGCTCATTTGGGGAACCTTGCACACAGGGGTGGGTTGCTACCAATTCACACCGGTTCGGCCGAACCGGAAGTTAATTTTACATCTGGTTCGCCGAATGAACACTTTTTTGCAGTGACTGGCTGGTTCTGCCCACCCCGCCCCTCCCCTCCCAGGAGTCTTCACAGAGCCCATTTTGGATCCCAGGTAAGTGCCCGGAAGTTCGGCTAGGGTGAAAAACAGGCCTCCCAGAGGTCTGGAAGGCCAGAAACGGGCCCATTTCCAGCCTTTGAAGAGCCTCCAGAGCCCATGGAGGCCATTTTTGCCTTCCCGGAAGCTCAAGGAAAGCCACCGCAGCCTGGGGAGAGCAAAAACACCCCCCACACACTGTGGTGCAGGAGGCCGACTAAGCCACGTCCACCCAGCAACCGGGCAGAGAACCCTTTGCTACATTTTTTTGAAGCCCACCCTTGCTTACACAACCATTTTATCACATATTTATCTCTGTCTGTATTATGTCGAAAAGGCTGCTAGGGTTAATAACAGCTAGTTCTCGATTTACATCAGTTCATTTAGTGACATTTTGAAGTCACAGTGGCACTTGAAAAAAATACTCATAAAGGGGAAATCATTTGTAGCTCAGGGTTGAAATAAAGGATGCTCTCTGAGCTTGCTGGTTTTCTTGCAGACGTTTCTTTAGCCAAACTAGATAACATCATCAGTGCTAGCAAGGAGTGAGATTTGTAGGGAGGAGGAGGGGGGGAGGAGGGGGGAGGAGGAGGAGGAGGAGGAAGAAACCTTGGTGCTCTGAGCTTGTTGGTTTTCTTGCAGATGTTTCATGACCCAAACTAGGTAACATCATCTGTGCTGAAAAAAAAGTGACTTATGACTGTTTTTCGCACTTATGACCATTGCATCGCTCCTCGCATGGTCAAAATTTGGACGCTTGGCAACTGTCTCATATTTATGACGGTTGCAGCATCCCCTTTTGCGACCTTCTGATGAGCAAACTCAACGGGGGAAGCCAGACTACACTCTACAACCGTGGGACCAACTTAACAGCTGCAGTGACTCGCTTACCAACGTTGGCAGGGAAGATCCTGAAAAGGGGGCCAAGTCCCCTTAACAACTGTCTGGCTTAGTGACATAAAATCGGGGGCTCAATTGTGATTATAAGGCGAGGACTACCTGAGGTTCGGGAGGGTTGAAAGTAGCTCTCTGTGCATTTCCTTTAAAGGCTTGTAGATGTTGTGAAGAACGCAACGCTGATCAGAGGTTGCCACCTACATTCAAGCAAAACCACAACAGAGGTTATTTTCAGATCTTCTCGGTCAACACAGAAAGGTCAAGGACAAAAAGGGAAGTGACAACAGAGCAGGGATGTTGGTGGCAGAATCTGTACCCAGGGGTGGGATTCTACCGGTTCTGTCCACCTCTGTAGAACTGATTGCTCTGAAAAGCAGTAGACAGACAGCATACATAAAACCGGTTCTATGTCTGCTGCTGTTTTGGCCCACTTGCCTGCCCAGGCTCTTACCTGACCTTTATTTCTTGCTTTTACAACTGCAGCTGCTTTGCGCGACACAGCTGCGGTTGAAAAAGCAGGAAAAAAGGGCTTTTTCAATCGCTGTGCACCCGCGTGCAGCACAGGCAGCTGACGACGATATACCCGTGCGCGCAGTAAAATCGGTAAAATCACCGAACCGGTAGTTATACTGGTCGGATCCCACCCCTGTCTATACCCTACAATTAGCAGATTAACAGAGTGGGAACGGACCTTGGAGGTCCTCTAGTCCACCCACCCTGCCCAAACAGGAGACCCTACACCATTTCCAACAAATGGCAATCCAGTCTCTTCTTGAAAGCCTCCAGCAATGAAGCTCCCACAACTTCTGAAGGCAACCTCTGTTCCATTGGTTGATTGTTCTCGCTATCAGAAAATTTATCCTTATTTCCAGGTTGAATGTCTCCTTGATCAGTTTCCATCCATTGTTCCTTGTCTGGCCTTCGAGTGCTTTGGAAAATAGCTTGATCCCCTCTTCTCTGGGGCAGCCCCTCAAATATTGGAAGACTGCTCTCCTGTCTCCCCTGGTCCTTCACTTGACTAGCCATGCCCAGTTCCTGCAACCATTCATCATATGTTCAATCCTTTGCTATTTCTCTTCAGGCTTTATCAATCCATTGAAGTAGAGCTGGAAGGGACCTTGGAGGTCTTCTAGTCCAGCCCCCTGCTCAAGCAGGAGACCCTATACCATTTCCTTAAGCTAGACTTTAATCTCCAGCTGCACTTGGAGATTCGAAGCTACCATGTAGCGGGATTCTCTCCATTTTACACTCCATTCAGCCCTTGCTAAGGAGATGTCCTCCAGGTAGGTTTGATCATGCCTAATCCTGCAGTCGGCTTTTGCTACTTTAGAGAAGGTGGGAATTGCAATTCAGCATTTATTTATTTTTTTGATTATGGGAAACTGGAGAAGGCTTCTATGGGCCTCCAACAGTCTACAGATTTTAACATTCTTAATGAAAGTAAATTGGGCAAACCAGCGCAGTATGATTAAGGAAGTATTCATACCAATACTCTCTCGGTTTCATTCTTAATTCCATTTTGGAGATAGATGTACCTGTTGTAAGATTGCCTTGCACAATCAGTCCCAAAGGTGCTTTTTCAGGAGGCAGCTGGTCTTTCTGGCTTTTTTTTTGAAGACCTTTTGCTTCTCAACCAAGAAGCTTCTTCAGCTCTGACTGGATGGTGGGGAAATGGAAGGATTTCTATTCCTAGCTGGTCATTTGCATCCTTCCAGAGAGTCATTGAGGCCACTTGGAGGTTTATCTGTGACCTCCCTGTTGTTGTTTAGTCGCTGACTTGTGTCTGGCTATTTGCAACCCATGGTCCATAGCATGCTGTCCTCCAATCTTCCCCAGTTACACATTGGACACTTTTACTGATATTGGACAACTTCTGACTCTCAGGAGCTCATTTTCTGGAGTCATATCTTTTAGGCGGTGATCCATGAAGGAGATATACCTCTAGTCTCTTAAAATAAAATGAAAAGAAAAAAAACAAGGCAGTCCAGTTGCCTCTTGAAAAAAGCACCTTTGGGACAATCATGACCTGGATGACTGAGAAGCTCCATAGACAATCAGGTGGGAAATCAAAGTGGGAAAAGGAGAGGAAGTAAGAGACCCTGTCCAGGAAGTATCAGGCGAGGGAAAGCAAGTCTGCTGGAGTTGTGCAAAGCTTTTGCACTGAGTTTTGAAATAAAGAAGCTGCGTTCAGAAACCAGGAACTGAAATACGATCATTTGATTGTACGTTCGCTCCGTGCACGACATCAACTGTGTTTCTTCCCTTGCTTGCAGATCTGCAACAAACCAAGGGAAGTGGCTTTTGGGTTAAGCCATCCTTCTTCAAATCCACTGCCTTGAGCAGAGAGGTTACAATTCAGAATTTCCAAGCAACATGGCCGTTAGCTCAACACCTCCATAGGATTCCATGGTAAAGGTAAGTTGAGTCAAAGTTGAGATTTAGGGGCGCACACCTGGTTGTTCTCTCCAAAACCCAGTCCCTAGAAAAGTTTAATTTGATTATATATATATATATAATTTGATTATATATATATATATAATTATATATATATATATATATATATATATATATATGGTATTTAAGTTTCTTCGGGTATTTTCCCATATCTTAATATTTGTGCTTTTATTATAGCGATGTTTCGGCAGAATCTCATACACAAGCCTGAGGATGGCAGATGAGATTCTGCTGAAACATCACTATAATAAAAGCACAAATATTAAGACGTGGGAAAATACCCGAAGAAACCTAAATACCATACATATAAATACCCACAAAAATGTAAGAAAACAAATATGTGTGTTTGTGTGTTTGTGTGTATGAGTATGTGTATGTGTGTATATATATGTATATGTATATATGTGTATGTGTATCTATATATCTCTATCTATCTATCTATCTATCTATCTATCTATCTATCTATCTATCTATCTATATCTATATTTATATTTATATATATGTATAAAAGTGAAATACCACTGCGGTACGCGTTATCACAAAATCTCCAGAACCGTAAAGCTTACAAACTTGAAATTTAGCACATATGTTCCTCTTAGCTTCTAGGTGCTCACTAAGGAAGGATTTTTCCAAATGATCATCGGAGCATTAGTATTTCGTATAGTATTATTAACATTATTCTGATGCTAAGGAGTTCTACTCTCCCTCCCCACCTGAAAAGAAATCTATTCCAAATACAAAACACAAGCAGAGGAGAGGAGTTTCAGTTTTAGTTTCACAGCACCAGGCAACTCTAGTACAGAACAGTTGAGGTAAGCCACGCCCAGGCTCCTTGCTGTCTCCTTCTTGCTCACACAGAAAATACTGCTTGAATTTCCAAACAGCCCTCAACTCTCTCACACACTGACAGGGCGCTAGCCAGATGCATACCAATGGATGCTGGTAGGCAGAGGCAGAATTTTTCCCCCTTATTTTCCTCCCCAAAAACTAAGCTAGTTTCATAGCGAGCACGGGTAACAAGCTACTATTAAAATATGACATACCACGTGCATCTAAAGTGGATTTAGGTTGTGCAACCTGTAATGTAGACTTTCCCATTGGATGTAACTTTTGAAATAGGTCTTGCAAACGTTTTGCACAATTCGGACAAGCTTGCCTCAATTTCTCTTGCTTTCTGACCAGCATCTTCTTCACTTGGATTTAACAGAATACCAAAAGAATTGGAAGGGACTTTGGAGGTTTTCTAGTCCAACCACCTGCTCGAAGAGGAAACCCTATACAGGTAGTCCTCAACTTACAACTGAGTCCAAAATTTCTGCTGTTAAGCGAGACGTTTGTTAAATAAATGTTGTCCCATTTTACAAGCTTTCTTGCCACCATTGTTAAGTGAATCAGGGCCGTTGTTAACTTTGAACAGTCACTAAATGAACTCTTGCAAGTCGAGGCCTACCTATACCATTTTTGACAAACAGCTGTCCAATCTCTTCTTAAAAACCTGCCCTGTTGCAGCACCCACAACTTCTACTAGCAAGTTGTTCCACTGATTAATCTATGACTTCAAATAAAATCGATTTAAAGTAGCACAATGGAGGAACCAGTGGTGGGATTCAACATTTTTACTACCAGTTCTGTGGGCGTGGCTTGGTGGGCGTGGCAGGGGAAGGATACTGCAAAATCCCCATTCCCTCCCCACCCCTCTAACCTGCTTTCCAACTCCGTTCTCCTGTGCAGGGCAACCAAAAGGAGACCCAGCTAATCAGCTGGGACTCAATGGGAGGCAGAGAATAGATGAGGGTGGGGCCAGTCAGAGGTGGGATTTGCCGGTTCTCCAAACTACTCAAAATTTCCGCTACCAGTTCTCCAGAACTGGTCAGAACCTGCTGAATATACTACCTCTGGGAGGAACTATTGCACCTGGTTGTGGATGGAGTAGGTAAGAATCAATACTCTACAATTTGCAGCTTCTGGGACAAAAAAAAACTTTTGCAATGACTTCCAACAATATTTCCGATTGAAGACTCTTTTATTCATTACGAACCAGCAGCCTGGGATGAAATAAACACTTTGCCAAATAACAGAAATGTGTAGCGGTGCAGATGGAGTGAGGGGAGCGCCCCGTATTTTAGCATCAAAGACCTTTCAGGGGCCGCCTGCGGATGATTAACTTCCTCTATCTGTTATACTACGGAGCTCAGGCCGTGCAAAAGACAGGAAATAGATCCATCACTTGCAATCGTAGAGAAAGTGCCATTGGAAAACAAAGGAGGCAGTGGGTGAGCAGGGAAACCCCTTTATCAGTGCTTTTCCAGATGAACTAGAGTTTTGCAGGGCAGTTGGACAAACGAATAGCCACCAATGAGAAAAGGCAGGTTTCTTTTTTTTAAAAAAAAATGCAGTACGGAAAACACCAAAGAAGCAAACATAAGGAAGTAGTTTAGTGGTAGGATTCAAAATGTTTTACTACCGGTTCTGTGGGCGTGGCTTGGTGGGCGTGGCAGGGGAAGGAGACTGCAAAATCTCCATTCCCTCCCCGCCCCACTAACCTGCTTTCCAGCTCTGTTCTCCTGTGCAGGGCAACCAAAGAAGACCCAGACGATCAGCTGGGATTCAATAGGAGGCAGAGAAGAGATGGGCTTGGCAGGGCCAGTCAGAGGTGATATTTGCTGGTTCTCCAAACTCAGAGGTGGTATATTCAGCAGGTTCTGACCAGTTCTGGAGAACCGGTAGCGGAAATTTTGAGTAGTTTGGAGAACCGGGGAAATCCCACCTCTGACTGGCTCCGCCCCCATCTCTTCTTTGCCTCCTATTGAGTCCCAGCTGATCGGCTGGGTCTTCTTTGGTTGCTCTGCACAGGAGAACGGAGCTGGAAAGCAGGTTAGTGGGATGGGAAGGGAAGGGAGATTTTACAGTATCCTGCCACGCCCACCAAGCCACGGCCTTCAAGCCATGCCCACAGAACCAGTAGTAAAAATTTTGAATCCCACCACTGTCCAAACTAATCAAAATTTCCGCTACCGGTTCTCCAGAACTAGTCAGAACCGGCTGAATATCACCTCTGAAGTAGTCTGCTTCTATACGAAAGCTCCATTTTTACTAATGAAGCCGGGATTGTAACCGAAGCATGTTTTATCTCAGGACAATTCTAGGTCTCCCCCCAAAAATATAGAAAAACTTATCACAGGTATTCCGGAGTGGAAACACATTGAGATGGGATATTTTAAAATGTGGGGTCCTTGATGCTGCTCTCTAGTCTTGGTTGTTTTCTTGCAGATGTCTCATTATTTAACATCAGTGCTAGAAGGGAGTGGGGCTTGTGGAAAGGAGAAGGAGGAGGAAGAAGGGGAAGATTGTAGTCCTTGGTGCTTTCTGGCTTGGTGGCTTTCTTGCAGACGTTTCATTACCCAACAAGGTAATATCATCAGTGTTAGAAGGAAGTGGGGTTTATGGAGAGGAGGAAGAGGAGGGGGATTGTGTTAGACATTTCATTACCCAACTGGGTAACTAGATCTTGCTTTAAATCCATCAAAACACCACACAAACACACACACACTGGGACCCTGCCCACTATTGGCACTATTGACCTATACTGTTCTATGCAGGCCCATATAGTATAGTATTACTGACATCCAGACCTTCCGGCGCGCAGTAAAGACCCTGTTCTTCCAGCAGGCTGGCCTGGCCCAGTAAATGGTTCTTTGGGGTTTTAAATTAATTAGGTTTTTAAAATTTTAATATAATCCTTGAATTTTAAATTTTAGTAATATTTTTGTACTTAATAGGATTTAATAGGATTTCAGCCGGATCAATTCTGTTTAATTTGTTTTTAACTGTACATATTGTTCGTTTTTAGTAGGCTGTACACCGCCCCGAGTCCCTTTTTGGGAGAGGGGGCGGTATAAAAATTTAATAAATAAATAAATAAATAAAATAGTATATATAAAATCGTACATTGCAATGTCCTACCTGTCAATGAATACTTCAGCTTCAACCATAACAACACAAGAGCAAACAATAGATACAAACTCAAGGTGAACCGCACCAAACTTGATTGCAGGAAATACGACTTCAGCAACAGAGTGGTCAATGTCTGGAATACTCTACCTGACTCTGTGGTTTCTTCCCCAAACCCCAAAAACTTTAACCTTAGACTGTCTACTATTGACCTCACCCCTTTCCTAAGAGGTCTGTAGGGGGCGTGCATAAGCGCACCAACGTGCCTACCGTCCCTGTCCTATTGTTTCTTTTATTTTTCTTATATGTATCCATGTATTCATAACTATGTTTTTACTTATACCTATTATCTTGTAAGCAGTTGACAAACCAAATGAAATAAAAATAAAATAAAATATTGGCAAAGTTGGATGCACTGGAATTTCACTTAGAAGAGCAAAATTGATTTATTTGGATGCACCACGTAATATGAACACAAATCACTGCAATTTGTTAAACCAATTTTAGGGCTGAGCGTGTCATAGAAACCAACTGTTGTTGCTTTTTAAAGTCTCCTAATGGCATTGTGTGGGACATTATCCCAAAGCAGGCAAAGGTTTTTATTTGAAAGGAAACTGATAAATCATCTGCCCTAATTTGCTGGATGAAAACCATACCGTGTAAACTACAAAAATCAGAAAAAGTCTATTATCATACAACATCTGATTCTCTCATTATTCTCTCTCTCTGTCTCTCTCTCTCTCTCTCACACACACACACACACACACAAACAGATAAACACACTGACACATAGAGACATGCAGAGACAACCACACATGCATGCACACACAAATCAAGCTTTCGAATAATGCCAAAAAGGAAAAAAAATGGATTTGATTTATTACATTCCACAATTAAAAAAAAAAACGGAACGGGATAAAAACCTGGGAGTTTAATTTTCAGGCCAAAAGTTCAACTGACAGCCGAGAAAAAAGATCTGGAAGAATACATACTTCAAATCCTGCTATTTATTACCTCCAATTCGTCAGAAGTTGGTATCAGGCAGAATTTATGATGCTTTTAAATTGCAATTCTAACCCAATGCAAAAAGCCAACGCTGTAATAAATCGGTCAAACTTTTGTTCCAGCAATCATGTCTATGCTGGTTTCCTAGGCACAGTAATATACAATCTAAATAAGTCCACGCTTGCGGGAGTTTGTTTTTTCATGGTGGCTTAAATGGCACCAGGGTTTGCATAATCACGAGGTTTAATTTAGCACAATGAGAGAACTAGCCAGCCTCGGTTTACATTATGACCCTAATGGAACCTGCCCATTCCAGTCGTATGGTACAACAGTTGTAAAACAGGTCTGTCATGTGACTCACCTGATTTTAACATGTTTTTTGTGGCGGTTGTTACACAAAAATGGCAATCCTAAAGCGAACGAACGTCACAGTTGGTAAACAAACACCTCGGATGTTAAGAAAAACCAATGGTTTGCTGTGGCTTATTTATTTATTTATTTATCGATTTGTAAGATAAACTATTTATTTGTTTTGTCAAATTTATGGGCCATCCATCTTACTTCAGGGTAACTCTGGGCGGCTTACAAGCACACTAGAATAAGTGTCATATAAATGCAGCCGTTTTGTTGAGCTCCTGACATTCAATTATGTGACCACAAAAAAGAATCTAACTGTCAGAACTTCCAAACTCGATCGTAAGTCCCCTTTTTTTAGATCAGTCGTAACTTCAAATGGTCACTAGAATAGAATAGAATAGAATAGAATAGAATAGAATAGAATAGAATAGAATACCTTTATTATCATTGCATGCTACAAATGCAATGAAATTTGAAAGCTACTCCAGCACAGTGCCCCAAACACCACATCACAATCACACTACAGAGTATTTAATAATAATAATAATAATAATAATAATAATAATAATAATAATAATAATAATAATAATAATAATAATAAATCTAAAACCTATTTAAAACATATATTAAGTTAGTTTAAAAATGCCATTTTATACATAGGACTAAATCACAAATCTACTGTTTGATTCAATTCAGTTATTGCCTTGGAAAAGAAACTGTTCCTCAGTCTATTAGTCCTCATTTTAAGACACTTAGCAACCATTCATAAGTGGAGAACTATCTGTAATCAATAAACTACTGACTATAAACATGATGGCGAATCTATGGCACACATGCCGGAAGTAACACGCAGAGCCATTTCTGCCGGCTCACGAGCAGTCGCCCGGAACTGATCCACTGTGCATGCACGCATGCCTTCCACCATCCAGTTAGTCGGGTATCTGCCACGCATGTGGGGGGGCAGGGTACGTGGGGGGGAGTATGCGCAGAGGCACACTGTGTGCATGGGGGAGTCAGGTACATGTCCAGCGAGGGCAAGGGAGTCGCGGGCACATTGCATTATGGATGCAGGCACTTTTGGTACGCGACAACAAAAAGGTCATTGACAACGAAATCACATGCAAACCGAATCTATGAAAGAGCAAAAGGATCAGATGGTGAGAAAGCAGGGGTGGGATTCTACCAGTTCGCACCTATTCACTAGAACCGGTTGTTAACATTCTAAGCAGTTTGGAGAACCAGTTGTTAGAAGAAATTACTGGCCTAATCCTGTAAGGAAGGCAGGAAGGAAACATTCTGGTGTTGCTTACAGAAACTGCCTCTCCGTTAACCCTTATTACGTTCTTGGCAGGACTAGACTTCCTGTCTCAGGAACGTCTCTGGAGTTTTTTTTTCCCTTCCTTTGCTGGTACTTTGCTTGTGTGGAGGGACCATTCAAAGTTACAATGGCACTGAAAAAAGTGACTTAGGACCATTTTGCACACTTACAACTGTGGTAGCATCCCCACAGTCACGAGAGGCCAGGTGAGGAGATGGTGCCTCGATGTGAGTGATATTGAGCTGGCTACACCCAGCCAATAACATGACCACCAAGCCACATTCACCCAGTCACATGACCACCAAGCCACGCCCACCACCTAAGCCACGCCCACAGAACCGCTTATTAAAAAATGTGAATCCCACCCCTGAAAATGGGTAATATTACAGAAGGATGTTTCTTTATTGGTGAAAAGCCAATTAGGTGAAAAGCCAATTTATATCTTTCATACCTGCGGCCAACTTATCCAAGAATTTTACAGTATAATTAACTCGGCAACTTTCCATGCAGTCCACATTGTAGAAAAGAGAGGCCCAGAAATACATCAAAGGAATGCTTGCTTACACAGTGGTAAAATTAAAGGGCAGTAAAGCACTGAAGCTTGATTTTCTAAGCATATATCTAGAAACTATATGTTCTATTTATATTCTGCTAAAGATTGCCGTGCACAATTATTATTCTGATTGCTGTTTTTCACCACGATTTAATTCCAGACATCCTTCTAAAATATAGTTTGTTTAACCACAGTTTGATAATACAAGCCACCATTGGCTTGGTTACAGTGGTGGGCTTCAAATAATTTAACAACCAGTTCTCTGCCCAGGTGCTGGGTCGGCCTGGACATGGTGGGCGTGGCCTAGTCAGACTCCTGCACCATCCTGGGAGTGAAAACGGACTGTGGAGGGCCCATTTTCCACCTCCCTGGGCTCCGGAGGCTCTCTGGAGGCCGGAAATAGGCCCGTTTTCACCCTCCACGAGCCTCTGGGAGACCTGTTTTCCACCTCCCCGGGCTCTACATGCCCCCTTCACTTATCTGGTATCCAAAAAGGGCCATGTGGGAATTCCTGGGAGGGACGGGGGGGGGGCACCCAGTCGTCGGAACTACCGGTTCGCCGAACCAGACATAAAATTAACATCCGGTTCACCTGAACCAGCACAAACCATCTGAAGCCCACTCCTGCTTGGTTATCATACCACATAAAGTCAGCATCGAACAAAATTGCATTATGTCTGGACACAGTGCATGAACCAAGTTCATTTGCTATGGTTTACTACTTTATTTGTTTGTATCCCGCCTTACAAACAACTCAAGAGGGCGAACATATGCAACACGGGTTCCTCCTCCTATTTTCCCAACAACAACAACAACTCATTAAGTTGGGTTGGGATGAGTGAGAATGATTAGCCCAAGGTCACCTATTTGGTTTTCATGGCTAAGACGGGGCTTGAACTCACGACCTCCTGCTTTCTAGCCCGGAACCTCAACTACTAGACCAAACTGGCTCTCAACTCTCAACGCCATCACTTGAGACTTTCAAGAAGAGATTGGACTGCCATTTGTCAGACATGGTGTAGGGTCTCCCGCTTGGGCGGTGGGTTGGACTAGATGACCTATAAGGACCCTTCCAACTCTGATTATCTGTTATCTGATATAACATGTCTATGATTTGTGAATTACAAACTCCCATGGAACAATTACAGGTAGTCATCAACGTACAATCACAACTGAGTCCAAAATTTCTGTTGCTGAGTAAAACATTTGTTAAGTGAATTTTTCTTGCCACAATTATTTAGGGAATCTGGCTTCCCCATTGATTTTGCTTGTCAGAAAATGGCAACAGGTAGGAACCCCGCCCTGACCCGGGAGTCTACAATAGATGTAAATGTGAATCAGTTGCCATCTTGATTTTGATCACCTGACTGTGGGGATGTTGCAACAGTCATAATTGTGAAAAACGGTCATTCATAAGTCACCTTTTTCAGTGCCGTTGTAACTTTGAACAGCCTCTAAAAACACTGTTGTAAGTCGCGGTCTACCTGTATTACAATAATCTAAAAAGGGAAGTAGCTGGGAATAACGTATTACTCTCAAACGTTTTTATTTACCATTGTTCTCCAAAGTTACCTTATTTATTCTTATTTACGGTAGTTGCCAGTTTGGGGCTCTTAAACTTAATTGGATTTTGATTTCTACTTTTGTTTCTTGGTGTTTTGTTTTTTAAATTCTTGCTGTTTTATCATATACTGTTTTTATCACTTGCATACCATTCTGTATTTTATGTTTGTAATTTACTGGCATGCGACCAAGGGAAATCTCACCATTAAGCAGTTGAGAAAGAATAATAAGTGAATTAATTATGGCTCCTACAACGCAGAACATTCTTCTTGGGCCATTAAAACAGACTTTGAGTGACTGTTAAGCTACAGCCAAATATGCCTCTTCTCAGTCAGCTCTGAACAAAACTTTTAAGAAATAAGAAACTCAAACCTGGTTATTAGAAGAGTTAAAACTATGAGCTTATAAAATCAGGATATGAATCATTAACTGGCAAATGACATCATTCCATTTATATATATGTGTGTGGCCAAGGATGGATTATCCGAAAACACAAACATATTAAATTGATAGATACCCAAGCTGACTCACAAACTTTCTAAATTCTAAATTCCTCCTATTAGTTAAAATCCCTTCACCAGTTTGTTGCTTTGTGATGCCATTTCATGGCGGGCTTCTATTCCAAGTGAATTGTCTCAAAGACAATCATTTGGTCAAGATTCATGCACCAAAATTCAACCATATTTGGTAGGGAATTGCGTGTGTGTAAAATCTGCACAGAATTCAGCTAATTTTCTGTCTTTATCAAAAGCCAAATGTGTATTAGATCAGGGGTCTCCAACTTTGGCAATTATAAGCTTGGCGGACTTCAACCCCCACAATTCTGGGAGTTGAACTCCTCCAGGCTTAAAGTTGCTAAGGTTGGAGGCCTCTGCATTAGATCAAACCTCTCCTCTTTAAAAATAAATAAATAAATAAATCCAGCAGGACGTTGCTCACATTTGATCACTCAAGTCAGGAGCAAAGCTTTTCATGGAGCAGAATTCTAGTTTAAATTAGTCCTTGACATATGACCACAATTGAGCCCGGAATTTACGTTGCTAAAGGAGACATTTGTCAAGTGAGTTTTGCCCCATTTGACGAATATTCTCACCACCTAAGGAGCCACAGTGGCGCAGTGGTCAGAGTGCAGTACTGCAGGCTGCTTCTGCTGCCTGCCAGCTGACTGCAATTTGGCAGTTCAAATCCCACCAGGCTCAAGGTTGATTCAGCCTTCCATCCTTCCGAGATGGGGAAAATGAGGATTCAGATTGTTGGGGGAAATATGCTGACTCTGTAAACCACTTTGAGAATTGTAAAGCAGTATATTAGTCTATTGCTAAGTGAGAAGGAAGGAAAGGAGGGAGGGAGGGCTGCAGTGGTGCAGTGGTCAGAGTACAGTATTGCAGGCTGCTGCTGCTGACTGCCAGCTGCCTGCAATTTGGCAGTTCGAATCTCACCAGGCTCAAGGTTGACTCAGCCTTCCATCCTTCCATAAAATGAGGACCCAGAGTGTTGGGGGCAAGAGGCTGACTCTGTAAACCGCTTAGAGAGGGCTATAAAGCACTGTAAAGTGGTATATAAGTCTAAGGGCTATTGCTAAGTGGGAAGGAAGGAAGGAGGGAGGGAGGGAGGGAGGAAGGAAGGAAGGAAGGAAGGAAGGAAGGAAGGAAGGAAGGAAGGAAGGAAGGAAGGGTCTAAGTGCTATTGCTATTGCCCCATGAGCCCAGGACACTGCAACTGTCATAAATATGAGTCGGGTTGTCAGGCATCGGAATGTTGCAGCACCCCTGGTCGTAAGTGTGAAAAATAGCCATCGGTCTCTTTTTTTCAGTGGCATTGACACTTTTTACAGCCACTAAATGAACTGTTGTAAGTTGAGGACTACCCTCTGTAGCACGCAATACAGCCCCGGCTTGAAAAGGAGACAGGCTTCACCAAGAAATCTCAACGTGAGTGGCTAAGGAAAAGGAGATTGCAGAAACCCTGACATTGAAAAAGCTATTCAAAGAAAATGGGAATATACAGTACATGTTCTTGAAGCAGAAAGCACACCGTCTCTGTTTGGAAGGCTGCAAATGTGCTGAGAGCGCTATTCATCGTTCCCCAAAATTGTGCGCTCTCTTCTCAAAAGCCTTGTGACAAATTTCTCTCCACCTTAACCATCCGCAACCATTGGAGAATGTGTGTGCAAAGGAGCAGAAAAACCCAGAAACGTAAGAAGGAACAATAGAAATAAGGATAAATGTATACATAGCTATGTATATATGTATAGTAATATAGATAAATAAGTATTGTATAATAATAATAATAATAAAATAAGTGAGTAAGGATTTAGGAATTAAGTTCTAGATTTATTTGTAGTAAATGACTTTAATTGACAGTAATAGAAACGTACACTGTTATGAAAACGCTGCAAAATGTGAGAACATGGTTCTCTTTTTAAAATATTTTTTCTTGAAACTTTGAATAAATAAAATTAAAAAAAAAGAGAATTGTCATTACTCATATCTTTCTTCTAAGAATGCCTACCTTCTGAAGGCAGAAGAACCTGGCCAGAGAAGAAGGTGGCAACCTCAAGAAAATGCAAGCTATTAATTGGGTCATAAATTAATTCAGAGCACAAGATGTCACCTCCTACCATGTCACGTAGTTGAACTTTCGTTCTTGGTATGGATAATTTATTTATTTATTTATTTTATTTATTTATAAAATTTCTATACCGCCCTTCTCCCTAGGGACTCAGGGCGGTGTACAGCCAAATCCGAACCCCAAAATACAATACAAAAATTAAAAAAGAATTAAATACCGGCTGATTACAATTAATAAAAACCCACCCCCCCAACTTTAAAACCCCAATTAAAATCCAAAGTTCGGAGACAAATTAAAACTATCTCAGCCCAGGCCAGCCTGCTCAAAGAGCCAGGTCTTCAACGCGCGCCTGAAGGCCCTCAGGTCCGTGCTGGTATGAAGTTCAGGTGGCAGAGTGTTCCAGAGGGCAGGGGCCCCCACAGAGAAGGCCCTACTCCTTGGGGCCGCCAGACGACACATAGCGGCCGACGGCACCCGGAGAAGGCCCTCCCTGTGTGAACGCACCGGCCTGCTGGAGATCACCGGTAGAATGCGGTCCTGCAGATAATGCCCGTGTTTGCTAATTTTAGCAACTTCCGGATGTGTGGACTTCAACTCCCAGAATTCTCAGCAAAGACCACATGTACCAGAGAATTATGGGGAATGAAATCTACTATCGGGAAGCTGTCAAGGCTGAGAAAACATTGAGCTGTACTAACTTGACAATTCCTCTATAAGGGTTCAGACAAGAGTTAAGCTCAGATCTATTTAGGAGGCACTTCAAAGATTTCACGTTCAATGAATGTTTTGCCAGTTTTTATTTATTTTTATAGAAGCATTTATGCATTACCTACATCCAGAAACGAGACGACCTTGACTCACAACATACAAATAAAAACATAAACTTAAAAGTCTTGGTCATCTTGACTGAAACTAGCCAACTAGCAGCACAGATCTCACGATTAGATTTTAAAAAGAAGAGTGTTTTAAAACCAGTAAAAAAGTCAATTTTTTTTTTGTTTAAAGTCTTGCTGGTTTTAAATTGCTTTACAAGAAAAGAAGGGCCAGATAAGGAAGTTCTTCATTCTGTTGGAAACTGATGGTTAAAAATGATCATAACTCAAGCAGCCCATTCAAATACAGGTGTTTGTGGGCAGCTATGAATGGCCAAGTACAATGAAGATGACAGTCGTATCAAAGATTTAAACAGGTCTTCCAAAAATACGATATAAAATGGAAGACAGAAAGATTATCATTCAAGGAAGGATTGCAAGAAAAATGGAGAATAAAATCCTGTTTTGCAGGAGTTCATTCTAGGGGATATAACCCCAAGTCCTCAATTTTTGATGCGATATCCTCAGTTAAACCAAGTAGATTAAAAGCTGGGCTTCCTGCCTGGGCAGGGGGTTTGACTAGCAGACTTCTAAGACCCCTTCCAACCCTATTATTCTGTTCTTCCTATCTAACTGCACAACTTGAAGATCAGTCTATGGTCAGAATATTGACTAATACGGTTCTGGGCAAGGCATCGCATTTTATCATGTTACAGGTAATTCTCAACTTACAACAGTTCATTTACTGACCGTTCAAAGTTACAACGGCACTGAAAAAATGACTTATGGCCAATTTTCACACTTACGACCATTGCAACATCCGCATGATCAAAACTCAGGCACTTAGCAACTGATCCATATTTATGACAGATCCCCTTTTGCGACCTTCTAACAAGCAAAACCAATGGGGATGCCAGATTCACTTCACAATCGCATTACTTAACTTGACAGCTGCAGTGATCCACTTAATGACGGTGGCAAGAAAGGTCGTAAAATGGGGCAAAACTCACTTCACAGCTGTCTCGCTTAGCAACGGAACTGTAAGGCCACTTATTAAAACACCCTTTGAGGCAAGCTAAGCGTTTTGTACATCTATTCCAACTGTGCAAATAACTCAATAACCTACTACACTTCAGCTGTTCCTTCACTATGAGCCAGGTAAAATTGTTATAACAGAACAACAGAACAGAATAATGGAGTTGGAAGGGACCTTGGAGGTCTTCTAGTCCAACCCACTGCACAAGCATGATTTTCAGCCGGTTTGAGGCCTTTTTTTGTACTCCCAGAGGTTTGAGGAAGGCTTCTGCAGGCTTTTCAGGCCAAAAACAAGGCCCATTTTGTCACTTCCTGTTTTTCCGGAAATACCAGAAGTGACAAAATGGTTCTAGTTTTCGGCCTGAAAAGCCTGCAGAAGCCTTCCTCAAGCCTCTGGGAGACTGAAAAAGGCCTCAAACCGCCCAAAAATCAGCTGTGAGGCACAGTGCAGGTAAGGGGGCAGCAGGGGGTGAGTGGGTGGGGATTGTGCGCACATGCATAGGGTGCGTGGGGGGGCCACGCATTGCCTTCTGGGTGCTGGCGTGCGAGTGTGCAAGCACACGCACAATTTTTGGCACAGGAACCCCAAAAAATCAGCTACCATTGTCCTATACCATTTCAGACAAATAGCTATCCAATCTCTTCTTGGAAACCCTCCAATGATGGAGCATCTACAACTTCTGGAGTTCTGTGTAATATTTTTAAGACACCCGTTAACTCTCATTTAGCTTTACTTTGAATGGCTCTTCATTGTTTCCTTCAATAAAAAATACCCTTTTTGGTCTCAGTATGCATTCAAAATCTTTTTGAGTGAACTTCTACGTAAAGATGAAAACTCAACAGCATATTGTGAATTTCAGTCCTTCTTGAAATGCGAAGCAACAGCTACATAAATGGTTTCAGATCCTGCAAGATCCTAATTCAAAGGACCTTGATTCATAAATAGGAATAAATATTCTCAGTACTTTTGCTCTAGTTCTGTTTGCCACAGCCTGACTCTAAGTTCTGATTCAGATTACATCTCCATCTCAACCCCCAAACCTGAAAAATTGGGATTTATATACAGGTAGTCCTCGACTTCCAATAGTTCATTTAGTGACTGTTCAAAGTAATGACGTTACTGGAAAAAAAAGTGACTTATGACTGTTTTTCACACTTAACGACCATTGCAACATCTCCGTGGTCACATGATCAAAATTTGGACTATTTATGATGGTTGCAGCACGGCGTGCATAAGCACACCAATCATGCCTACCGTCCCTGTCCTATTGTTTCTTTTTATTTGTCTTATATGTATCTATCTCATGTATTCAAAACTATATTTATTCTTATACCTGTATCTTGTAAGCGATTGACAAATCAAATAAATAAATAAAGCTCGGGGTCATATAATCCCTTTTTGCGACCTTCTGACAAGCGGAAGTTGTTACTTCTAGTAGCAAATTAGTTGTTACTTACTTAACAACTGCAGGGATTCACTTAACAAGAAAGGTTGTAAAATCGAGCAAAACTCAATTAACAAATGTTTCACTTTAGCAACATAAATTTTGCAATCCGTTGCGGTCATAACTCAAGGACTGCCTCTACTTACTAAGCATCCACAGTACGTGTCCTCTAGGTAACTAACCGTATTAATCACAGCTAAAAGTTACCAACTTTACTTAAATCGCATGACAAAACCATAGAAGCGTAATTAGACTTTATGTAATGCTAAATATCAGGCATGGTTGGATCTCATGTTGTTTTGTTTTGTTTTAAGTGGAAGAGGAAAGCTTTCATTTTAGTTGAAAGAGGGTGTTTTTTTTAACCCTTTACCTTGAGCAAATAGCAAGTGTGGTGGTGTGGGGAAATTCACAAATGTACACAAATTCAATCTACGTTGGTTCTACAGAAGGAAAAACTCAGGGCAATATTTTAAGGCCTCAGTCAGTCTAATTCATTGGAAACTCAACTTCTTAAAAAGACATTTAGAATTGCAGGCAATATTGAAGTCCGATATTAGTGTCTGCTTTATTGCAAATATTCATTTCAGTAGCAATCCGTTGCTCAATAAGATCATATAGGTGGGAGGGAATAAAACTGAAAACAGCAGTAGTAAATTACAGGGAGTCCTCAACTTACAACAGTTCATTTAGTGACTGTTCGAAGTTACGATGATGATGACGATGACAATTGAAAAAAGAAATTTATGACCAATTTTCACAATCATTCAATGGTGAATGATTCCCTTCACCACTGTGGCAAGAAAGGTTGTAAAATGGGGCAAAATTCACTTAACAAAAGGTTTCACTTAACGACGGAAATGTTGGGTTCAGTTGCAGTCATAAGTTGATGATTACCTGCATCTATAAACGGAGAAGTGAATCAAGCTGGACTAAAAAAAAAATTGGAATTCATTTTGTTTTCATCTGTACGTTTGGAACCGTTTTAGCACAACACACAAAACACTGCTAACCCTAATGTACCACTGGAAGATCATAAGCCATTTGCTGTCTCAGCCAGTCCTACCTCAACGGAGTGTTGTTATACCAAAAATAAAAGGAGTGGGGAACAGCAAGAAAACTATACATGCAGCCCCAATCCACTTGATGACAGTGCAAGATAGAATAGAAATGCAGCAAAATAAAACTAATTAAATTTTATCCAACTATAGTGTAGAATAGAATAGGGTAGGATAGGACAGAACAGAACAGAACAGAGGGATGGGATGGGATGGGATGGGATGGGATGGGATAGAATAGAATAGAATAGAATAGAATAGAATAGAATAGAATAGAATAGAATAGAATAGAATAGGAATTCTTTATTGGCCAAGTGTGATTAGACACACAAGGAATTTGTCTTGCTGCAAATGTTCTCAGTGTGCATCAAAGAAAAGATACATTCATCAAGAGTCAAGAATCACAAGGTACGATACTTAATACTAGTCATATGGTACAATAAGCAATCAAATCATACTAGGAAACAATCAATATAGATCGTAAGGATACAAGTGACAAAGTTATAGTTATACAGTCACAAGTGGGAGGGGATGGGCGATAAGGCACCTACATTTTAAAATTTGAATCCAACATTTGTAGATTGTTTTCTTTTTCTTCTTATTATTTTGACTATTATTTTGCATTGACCCTCCTACATTTTGAGCCACCTTTCACTTGTCATAAACGCATTCGCGTGCGAATTATATAGCATCCTATCCCTGAAAGGTTTTGCGGACTTCATATGCAAATCCGCCACCTTCTTTGATCAGGACTCCATAGTCCAAAGGCCAAACAATTTCCTCCATTCTAAAGAAGAAGGGGGAGGAATCACTTTTAAATCATTTGTTTTCCCGTGATATCCTCCTGTAAGATTTGGTTTCTTAAGTCAGCCAAGAGAAATATCCATAAATCTTTCTGCAAACCTTCACAAAAGCTAGAATCCTGTATGTGTACATTTCAAAAAGAAAGAAAAAAGCCACATTATTGTGTCAAGGTTTCTAATCTCTTTCTTCTTAGAAGGGGGTTTCAAAACAAACTTTCACTTATGCAAACACAAAGCTGCAGAAGGAGGTAAAAAAGAGGGGGGGGAACCCTTGCCGACTTCCAAGTTGATTTTGCACGGATTTTGCAATATTTGGGCTGATACACACCTACAGGCCCAAGGTGACGTTTGGTGGGGGTAGTAGAGAGAGCATTGAGAGTAATCTGTATATTCCAAATAAACCCGAATCCTCTTTCTAGACTGATCCAAAATCCACAGAAGAGGAAAAAGGGGGGAAGAGAGAGAGAGAGAGAGAAAGAGAGAAACCTAGGGAATCTTTTTTTTTTAAAGCAAAAGGACAGGAACATTTATGAAACTGGCTACTCACCAGCTACAACCAGCACCTTACTAGAGAGCTTAAATCGACTCGCCAGGGGCCAGCGACCTGTTTGGGGTGTAAGTCTTGGTGGACTTCACAAAGTTCTCCCACCCCCCCCCCGCACCAACCCCCCCCCCACCTATTACCTTCACGCTGGATCTCTTGGTCCTCGATTCTGCCTCCATGTTATCCCGAGAGTCCTTTTTCGTTAGGTTAGTTCTCAACTTGTACGAGGTGGTGTTGGAAGATTTAATGAATAATCCAGAGACTTGCTGGGACGAATTGGAGTCCTCCGGATCTTTGTTACTGTGATAAACCACCCGGCTGTCAGATATATGAATGCTGGGAGCACAACCCATGGCTGTTTTCTTTGCTGTCTTTTTGTTTTTTTTTCCTAAGCCGCTAGATCTCAAGGTTACTTCTTTCTCTCTCTCTTTTTTTTTTTTTTTGTTTTTCCTTCCCTCCCTCGCTTGGGAACGTTGTCCGTTTTTTGGTGTGTTTTTTGTTTTGTTTCTTTCCAAAAAGGGGTTAACAACAGGCCGTTTCTGCCATGTGGTCCAGGGTCCCCCTCCACGCCGTCAGCAGTTTCTCAGGCATGGCCCCCCAAATCCGGAGAAACATCGTTCCGGCCCCTCCGAAGGTCTGGATCCGAAGGCGCAGTGGGTGCGGCGAGGTAGAAGAGAGGGGGCTTGCAATTCCGGCTGGGCACTTAAATCACGACATGCTCTCTTTCCTTTTCTGTTCTTCCCCCCCCCCTCCTCTCCCCTCCACGCAAAAAGGGGAGAGGGAAAAATAGTCACCCCTTCTTTCTCCCCCAAGATTTGGGGGGGATTAAGAGGAGGGGAGGAGACGCATCACTTCTGGGCGGCGCTTCCCCCACAAACCCCCCCCTTCTCTCTCTCTCTCTCTCTCTCTTAGCAAATAGACCTAGTCCGGTTTGGGGAAGGGGCGAAGGTGGGGTGGAGGGGTCTCAATCGAGCCCTTGCAATGAAAAGGAAAGGTAGGGGCGCCTCTCTGCTCCCACCCCAAGTCCAACCCCTCGCCTGGCACACCAAGCCCCCCCCCCTTCCTGCCCCCACCCGCTCTCCCTGCCTCACATAAGCAGCAGCCCCCTCCCCTCTTTCCCAAGCTCCTTCAACGTGGCTCCCCTAGCCGGGCTGGGAGGGGGTGGCGGCGGCGACGGCGGCGGGCCCCCCTGTCCGGAGTTACGCTCCCGCCTTCATCGACCGCCCGTCCGAGTCATCTCCGCGGACAGACCCTCGCCCCCCCCACCCGCCGCTTCCCTCCCTCCCTTTCCCACCGCAGCGCTTGCTTTGCAACCCTTCCTCCCACCCCCCCCCCTCACGCACACCAGGGAGCCGGGGAAGCGCATTCACACGTTCGCCTCCCCCCCCCTTTCTGCCCCAAAGAGGCTTTCCCCTTCCGCCGCACCTCGAGCAGGTCCCGCAGAGAAGGGCCTTCCAGCAGATGGGGGCGCCCACAGTTGCGCGGCCCCTACTCCCTCCCCGCCCGCCCCCCAAAAAAAAGAAAGAGAGAGAGAAAGAGAGGAGGGGGAGAGAAGACAGAGGAAAGGGTGGGGGGGGACCGTCCAAAGGAGAAGACAGGAGGGATGGGTGGGTGGGGGGGGGCAATGCAGAAAAGAAGGGGGGCGGGGGCTGGAGGAAAAGGAGGGATCCTAAACTTTAGAAGGATCCAGAGCAAAAGAAGCAGATCTGCTCTCCGGGGGCCGACCCCCCCAGCACCACCAACGCCGCCGTCGCCGCCTCTTCTTCCCCCAGCACCATCGCTCTGAGCTCTTGGCCAATATTCCTCATCCACCCACCCAGCCACCCACCCCCAAAAAAGTCTCGCTTTGCTTTTGGGCACCCAAAGCGCCGCCAAATCCAAGCCCCGGAGGAGAGGGGAGAGGGAGGGAGGGAAGAAATCTAGGCAGGGAGGGGAGGGGGCGTCCGATCCGCTGCGGAATGAATTAAAATGGCGAGAGAAGGGGGGCTGCTGCTCGGTGCCCGAAGCCAGCTGCAGGCGAGGCGAGGCGAAGCGCGGATCCCAGGCAAGGGCGCACCGCCGGCGGCTCCTCGCGCTCCCGGAGAGGGTTGGCTCGGCTCGGCTCCTCCGGCTTTGCAAGGGTTGCTCCTGAAGCTCCGGCTCCTTGCTTCTGTTCCCGCCCCGAAAGGGAGCCCCGGGGCCGTTCAGCTTGGCAGCCCCCAGCAGCCTCCCTGGCTCGCCAGTCCGCTCCGGCGGAGTTTGACAGCCCCGGCGGGGCGCAGCATCGGCGCGGGCGGCGGCGCAGCCAATAAAAGTCCCCGCAAGGGCTGACCTCCAGCCTTTAGTGGCGTCAATGCAAACGAGCTGCCCGGCCCAATCCGGAGCCACCGGCGGCGGCGGCGGAGCGAACTTCAAACGCGCTTCTGCTCCGCCCGCCCGACGCCCGCCAAGGGCGCCCTTGCAAGGCGGCGGCGGGTGGTGGGGGAGAGCCGAGCGCGCCCCGGGCGGTGTAGCAGCCCGGAGGGAAAGTTCCTTGGTTGCCAGCCTTGGGAGGAGGGAGGAATCCCGCATTTGGGAACCCCCCACCTTTCTTTGCCTTCCTCCCCTCCCCTCCCCCCCCCCGCACCCCGGGAACTCCCCGCGACTGGAAGGGGCAAACGGGGGCCAGTTCCCACGCCTTTTCCTCCGCCGAGAGAGGCCTCCGCCTTCCTGCGCTCCGGAGCCCGACGGGAGAAGCGCCCGCAGATGATGGGGTGGGAAATCTTCAGAAATCCCGGGAAAAGGCAAGAGCCCAGGAAGATGCTTGGATGGAGAAGTCAGGCTCAGCTGGTGTTGCACACGAGCGAGTGTACACAGAGAGAGAGAGAGAAAGAGAGAGAGAGAGAGAGAGACACACACATACACACACGCACGCACGCACGAACCTGGCCTCCTTCAGTCACTTTGGAAATCACTTCCATAGCAAAATTTCAGGAGCAGCATTTATAGAAGCTTTGAATTTTGCACGATAGCTTTAAACAGCGAAGGCCCCTGTTACTTCTGTGGCTTGTACTCTGTTGAATACCAATCGTTGGGATTAAATATTTACACACACACACACACACACACACACACACACATACATATACACATACATACATACAGTCAATATAAACTTTTGTTTGTTTGTTGTGCCTTGAGGCCAGGTGTGTTTTTGTTGTTGTTGTTTTGACACCTGGACAAGTCTTCAGATTTCTTTTTGGCTTTTCAGAAGGGCTCTGCCATTCCTTCCTTCCTTCCCAGGGCTAAGAGACAATTTTATTTTTATTTATTCATTTGTCAGTCGCTTACAAGATAATAGGTATAAGTATAAACATGAGTAAGAATACAGGAAATAGGTACAAATAAACGGGGACAATAGGACAGGGACGGGAGGCAGGATGGTGCACTTATGCAGGCCCCAAGGCCACCCAGCTAGCTTCCTGCCTCAGATGAGACTAGAACTCACTTCTCTCAGTTTCTGCCCCCACAATGCCTTAACCGTCACACCAAGCTGGCTCTGAGCCCTGCTACTATATAAGAATTTAATAAAAATTTAGAAGGGTAAGTTTAGTGAATTGGCCACATCTAATAAATACGGAGAACCAACCTGCAATGCATACTTATTATTATTATTTAGCGTATGAAGAGAACATGACAAAAGAGAGGTAAACATACACACACACAATCCACGTAATTATATACAAAACTTCTATGGGGCTATTGGTGACCTCATAACTGGATGTCCAATTCAGCTATCCAGGTGATCATCATTGGAACTGTTTCCTGCAGGTCTTCTAAGGAATAGCTGCGAATCAGGAATCAAAGAACACACATCATGGGCAATTTTGCACAATACGTTTAATAGTTTAACAGGAATGTATAAAGCAACGCATAAAATAGTAGTTCTGTCTAATAAAACCCAAGTGTCAATACATACGATAACCTTAATGACATTAAGTCACTTTTTATCCAGAGTCAAAAGAATGTTTTCAAAAATATGATTGTTAGGATTTATTTTAGATGTTTGGAACTAGACAGTAAAATATTTGGACATCCAGATTAGGCAGCCCAGTTTTGGCTCTTATTATAAGGAACAAGGCCTCTTTAAATTCTTTCATAATCCAGACTCACTTTTGTTTTCTTTTGGGGTTAAGAAAGGAGAACAAGAGGTTTCTAGGCCAAAAGTGAAAAAATTCCCATAGAAGAGGAGGTGATTAAGAAAATAAAAGAATGTGCAGAAATGAGTAAACTGACATTAGAAATTAGAGAGCAAGAAGATAAAGAATATTATAAAATATGGGATTTATTTTATCAATGGCTAGATAAGAAAATAGGGAAATAAAATATACTGTAATAATATAACAATAGTAAAGATACAATAATGCAATGCTATAGTATAATTGATTATAATGAAATAAATAATATTATTAATTAGGTTCTGTAAAAGTTGAGATTTGCTCAAAAAGTATTTACAATTTATAATTATAGTCTATTTATAATTATAATTATAAATGTATAATTATAGTCTAATAAGGAGTAATAATAATAATAATATAGTATGCATAGTTGATCTATATAATATGAATTTTAATCTAAACTTAGAAAGGAAAGACTGTTGATATTGTACATGAGAGATATGTACCAACCGTTACACCGTACAATGGGAAAATGGTTTTATTTGATGTTTTATGTTTGTATTTGTCAATGTTTGTTGTCAATATATATATATGTGTGTGTGTGTGTGTGTGTGTGTGTAAGGTTTTTAAGCTGATTAAATAATAAATAAAGGAGACTAGTATAGATCTATTTCGAGCTAGTTAGCTCTCTTCAGCTAGCTATACCCTTACTGGGAACACAAAGTATATATATATATATATATATATATATATATATATATATATATATATATATATATATACTTTGTATTACAACACCCTGTTAAGCCCCAATTAAGGGAGAAAGCATACTGCTTTCTTTTCTGTCTTTCGGCTCATCACCAGAGACCCCAGTAAGAATCCCAGTAAGGGTATGGCTAGCTGAAGAGAGCTAACTAGCTCGAAATAGATCTATACTAGTCTCCCTTATTTATTATTTAAAAATTATCAGCTTAAAAACCTTACACACATGTAAACAAAAGGCAACGAAACAAATAGCTTTCTGTCGGTATGGTCTCTGGTGATGAGCCGAAAGACAGAAAAGAAAGCAGTATGCTTTCTCCCTTAATTGGGGCTTAACAGGGTGTTGTAATACAAAGTATATACTTATTCCCCTGCCTGAGCTGATAAGGAGAGAGCCAGTGGTGTAGAGGCAATTACAACTGCCTCACATGTAATACTTCCCTGGTTCGAATCCCAGTAAGGGTATGGCTAGCTGAAGAGAGCTAACTAGCTCGAAATAGATCTATACTAGTCTCCCTTATTTATTATTTAAAAATTATCAGCTTAAAAACCTTACACACACACATATATATATATATATATATATATATATATATATATACTTTAAAATATATATATATATATAAAATATATATATATTTTAAAGAGATTTCCAGGCCATTCCCAGAAACGGAGCATCAAAACAAGAATATTTTCTGAAGTGTCCCATTGGTGCTTTTTCCAAGAGACAACAAGTTTTTTTTTCTTTTGAAGACGTTTCACTTCTCACCCAGGAAGCTTCTGAATTCATTCTGAATCTGAAAGAGGATTCTTGGATGAGAAGCGAAACGTCTTCCCCCCAAAAAACCAGAAAATCCAGTTGCCTCTTGAAAAAAAGTACCTTTGGGACAACCATGACCTGGATGACCGAGAATCTCCATAGGCATTTATTAAAGCAGTCAAGGATGGCCATGGAGTGGGATGGAGAAATATCCAAAAAGTCAAAATGGCGTGTGTGAGATCAAATCCCTCTCTCTTTGGATCTCGGCTGCTGCATCTTAGGCACAAAGGCCTTCCTTGCCAGAAAATGCATTGCTAAATTAGAAAAGCAAGAGGAGAGGTGATGGCCATTTCACGCCGACGATGTTCCTCAAAAGCCACGCTCGGTGCCAACAGTCAAAGTGACAGCAAATGTTAGAACTGCAGAGCGTGAAATGCCGGGCTTTTAAGACAAAGAACAGTACAGAAGATAATTCAGCAACCTGGAAACCTGCCATCTACCAAGCCCAATCTATGTCCTCAGCCACTGAGAACATCTGACAGCGATCTTCCAAAATCCCTGCCTGGATTTTGTTTTTATTTTTTTCATCCTTCACTGGATGTATCCAGGACCAAACTTTTGGATGTCAAGAGTCACTCATTTTTGGGAGGTGATGACTTGGAGTTGAAAGATGGATCCAGGATCGAGGTAGTATTCTGACCAAGACTTCCTGACACAGTAAACAATCACATGCTGTTCCCAAAAACCTTTCTTTTTATTTCAACAGCTGTGAATTATATGCATTCACAGCCCGTAATGAGTCCCAAATAGTTTATGAATAGTCCAACAGAAGTCTTCCACATGGATAAAGCTGATAAGCACCCACCTTTATCTCCCTTGAAATGCTGCCAACGACTAAATTGCCCATTAGCTGTACAAGGTCAAATGGAGCATAAAGTCAACACGGAGCTTCAGAGTTTAAATCAACCAGAATGAACAAAGTTGCTTCCTGCAAAGGCTCACATCCCTTTGCTCTTCCTTTATGTCTTATGGGAGGGGCCAATCATCTCCAAATCTTACTCCTGTGTCGTCCCTTTTGTCTTAACTGTCCTTGCCTTCTGGCAGCTCTGCGCATGCACGCACTGGGGACAGGCTCCCTTTGTTCCTCTGCCTCGCTGCTGCCAGACTCCGGAGGCTCCGGAATCAGCACATAACTCTCAGATGGCCCTGGCCTCATCTCTGTGTCGGATGCAGATCCCTCGTCCGAGCCCTCCCCAGACTCCAGAACTGGCCAATGTCCCTCCCCACTGTTCGATCACAACAGGTAGTCCTCACCTTGTGACCACAACTGAGTCCAAAATGTATGTTGCCATGTGAGGAATTGGTTACGTGAGTTTCTCCCTGTTTTTTGGCATTTCTTGCCCCATTTGCTAAGGGAATCGCTGCAGTTGTTAATTGGTAACACGGTTGTTAAGTGAATCTGGTTGCCCCATGGCCCTTGTCAGAAGGTTGCAAAAAGGGATCACGTGACCCTGGGATACTGCAACCATCATAAAGTTGAGTCCGTTGTCAAGCATCCGAATATAAATCACATGATCACTGGGATGCTGCAATGGCCATAAGCATGAAAAATGGTCATAAGTCGCTTTTTTCAATGCCATTGTAACTTTAAACAGTCACTAAGTGAACTGTTGTAAGTCAAGGATTGCTTGTATTTGGTTGTTCTCTAGCCCTTCATGCCTCTTCTCTCTTTGATGCCCTTAAGCCTAGTGTAGAATGTTTATTTTATTTTATTATTTTATTTTATTATAATCTATTCTAGGGAGACCAGATAATTTCTATGTAAAGCAGCAGTCGCCAACCGCCCACTGGTGGGCCGTGATAAAATTTTGGTGGTCCACAATCTCACCCCCAGAGCACCCCCCCCCAAAGCAATTAATCCAGGCTGCACAGGAACACAAGGCTGCGCCACCCACATGGCCAAAGGGAACCCTCCCCACCCACTCACTCCTTACCTGGCAAACTTGCCTGCTAAATTCCTATTTTTCCTGTTTTTGACCATCAGCTCTTCTGCTGTGCTGCAGGAAATCATTGGATTTCTTGCTTTCTAGCTAATCTTTAGATCTTCGGCTCTGCTTTTAAGCAGAGCCAAACCTTCCTTAGGACTGAAACAGTGCAGACTCAGGTAGCCGATGGCAGAAACACAGATCTCTAAGTGAATCTGTGATTCTGTGAACAGCTCAATCTGCCTGCCTGCTTCGCTTGGTTTGAGGTAAAAGTTGCTCTTTTTTTATAAAAAATTCAATATTTATATAAATATAATATTTACATACAAGCCATGCCCAGCCAGTCACATGACCACCAAGCCACACCCACAAATTAGACCACTCCCACAGAACTAGTTAGTGGTCCCCGGGATTTAAAATCATGAGTTTGGTGGTCCCTGAGGTCCAAAAGGTAGGCGACCCCTGATGTAAAGCATCTTCTTCAGGACTCAAATCCAGCACCCCTTTTGCAGTAGTAAAATTTTGTGCTGCTGTAATGATAATAAGGAAAAACTGATTAAAGAACAGTAAGATCCTTATTTTTATCAATATTTTGCTTAGTTAATTTTTAGTGGACATCGATTTTAATGTAGTCTTATTATCTTAGAGTTAGATAAATAAACAAGTTGCTATTTGTAACAAGGTATTCAGTGTATACCACATTCAATTTATTTTACAAAGGTCCAATTTATAACTGCACCTTCTTCTCTTCATTGATACTAATTATATATCATTCTTTTTCCTGAGCCCAGAAGTTGTGAATGCTCCAACACTGGAAGTTTTTAAGAAGGGATTGGACTCCCATTTGTCTGAAATGGCATAGGGGTTCCTACCAGAGTAGGGGGTTGGATTAGAAGACCTCCAAGGTCCCTTCCAACTCTGTGATTCTGCATTCTTATGTTGCTGGTCATTGACCAAATAGGTAAATAAATTCCAATTTCCAATTTCAATGTATTTCAATGTATTTACTTCAATTTCAATGTATTTATTAAATTTGTTGGCCGCCCTCCTCGTTGCAAGGTTGAGTTTGGCAAGCTTCAAACTGAGTATCCTGGAAGCTGCAAAAAATATTTATTTGTGACTCTGTGTGTGTGTGTTCTTGTGGCCTCAGGGTGCTCACCTCTGAACTAGAGAAAGCAGCTGTGAAAGTATGACTATAACCTGTGGGGAAATCATTCCTGTTAGATCTTTAGTTGCACACCTATTCCAGGCACGGAAGCCTTGATGTTTAATGAAATATAATGAAGCCACCCAGAGTCATCGTACAGGGTGGCCCACAACTTTAATAAATTCTTAAATTGGGGTTTTTTCCCCTCCCCTTCTGTTCAATCGTGTCTGATTCTCAGAGAGTGCGTGCACATGTATTACTTATTTATTAAAATGTTATCTACAGGAGACAAGGAATACTTGCCAATTATTATTTATTATTGTTTATTATGCATTATCAAACCTATTATCAAATGTAATAGAAAGAAATATGTTTACTGTCCTATTAGTATGTTTACTATTTTTTATTTCTGTATACTCGTAGGTTTATATCTTTTTAATCCATTGCAAATAAAGTTCGTTTTAAAACTCAAAAAAGAGAGAGAGAGAGAGAGAGAGTGCGTGCACAAGTCCCTGCAGTTGGCTTGCCTTTTTCAAAAGTGGTTTTTGCCATTGCTTTTCTTTCCAGGGCTAGGAGAACGTGACTGGCCCAAGGTCACCCAGCTGGCATTGTGCCCAAGGGAGTAGGCTTCAAAAATGTTAGCAATGGGTTCTCTGCCCGGTGGCTGGGTGGGCGGGGCCATGATGGGCAGGGCCTTGTTGACCTCCTCCACCACGGCAGGAGAGGGATGCGTTTTTTGCCCTCCCAGGAAGGGGTGGGATTCTACCAGTTCACACCTATTTGCTAGAACCGGTTGTTAACATTCTAAGCAGTTCGGAGAACTGGTTGTTAGAAGAAATTCCTGGCCTAATCCTGTCAGGAAGGCAGGAAGGAAACATTCTGGTGTTGCTTACAGAAACCGCCTCTCCGTTAACCCTTATTACATTCTTGGCAGGACTAGACTTCCTGTCTTAGGAACTTCTCTGGAGTTTTTTCCCCTCCTTTGCTGGTACTTTGTTTGTGTGGAGTGACCATTCAAAGTTACAATGGTACTGAAAAAAGTGACTTATGACCATTTTTCACACTTACGACTGTTGCAACATCCCCACAGTCATGAGAAGCCAGGCGAGGAGATGCGTGCCTCGAGGATATTGAGTTGGCCACGCCCAGACAATCACATGACCACCAAGCCACGTTCACCCAGTCACATGACCACCAACTAAGCCACTCCCATAGAACCGGTTGTTAAAAAAAAATGAATCCCACCCTTGCTCCCAGGCTTTCCTTGAGCCTCCAGGAGGGCCTCCCTGGCCTCCGGAGGTTCTCTGGAAGCCGGAAACAGGCCGATTTCTGGCCTTCCCAAACCTCCGGGAGGCCCATTTTTCACCCTCCCCGAGCCACCCTATGTGCCCTGCACTTACCTGCATCCAAAACGGGCTGCGTGGGGACTTCTGGGAGGGGCGGGCTGCGCTGGACTGGGTGAGCCAGGAGTGGGATCCGAACTGCACAGAATCTTAGCTAGGGGCTCTCCCGAACCCCTGCAAACTCCCAGCAGCCCAGCCCTTATTGTGCCTAAGCGAGGGACTGGAATTCACAGTCAGTTCCTGTCTGTGGACATTCTCAGTCATCCATCAGGTCGTGGTTGTGCTTTATTTATTTATTTTTTCAAGGGGAAATTGGACTTTCTGTTTTTTCTTTGAAGACGTTTCGCTTCTCATCCCAGAAGTTTCTTCAGCTCTGACTGGATGGTAGGGAATGAGGAAATCCAGAAAGTCCACTTTCCTCTTGAAAAAATATGGCAATATAACTAAACTCAGTCAAAGTCCGTCCCAAAGGTGTTTTTTCAAGAGGCCTCTGGACTTTCTGGTTTTTCTTTGAAGCTGTTTCGCTTCTCATCCAAGAAGCTTCCTCAGCTCTGATTGAATCATTCCCCACCAATCCAGTCAGAGCTGAAGAAGCTTCTTGGATGAGAAGCTAAATGTCTTCAACAGAAAAACCAGAAAGACCAGTTGCCTCTTGCAAAAAGCACTTTTAGGTCACAATTTCCCGGTTTCTAGCCTGATGCTTTCACCACTATTCCAATGCTGACTTGCAATTAAGTTGTTAACTTTATCCTCTATCTCCTAGAATAGTGAGAAATGTTTGCTGTCATCTTTCCAGAGCTTGCTTTTACTTAATTGGGAATAATTGCTGTCTCCTTTCATCTTTTGATCAGCAATAGGTGCTTGTGGTTAAGTTTCCTGGGAAGAACTGCATAATTAAATCCTAGAAAAGCATTGATGAAAGTGAGCAGGACAACCTATTAATCAATAGCAACAGTGGCATCCATGAAACAACCAGACATGAACAATATTACTTGCAAGGTTTTTTTCCCCCCTGCTAAAATAGCACAAAAGAACAATGTTTGATTTTAAGCGCTCTTGTAGCTTTGCATGATTTATAAAGCAGATTTTATGATGCATAAAATCAAGTGTATTTTTTTTTAAGCATGAAGTCCAAGCTGAATAAAATGGATTGAATCAAGCAAGATTCAGTTAACTATGGATAAGGAGCTGTGCAAAATCCAGCCGTTGTTTTTAAGCACAAGTACAAATGCAGCAAAATTAAGGGGGGTGGAATGAATGTATGCAGTTTTTCCAAAAGTTATGCAACCATCAGCATTTTTTTCCACCGAATGCACTCATGGTTTCTTTCTGGTTCCTTTATAAAGCCTTCTAACAACTATGAAACTAACAATAGAGCTGATGCTAACCTATTCCATAGGGGATAGATAGATAGATAGATAGATAGATAGATAGATAGATAGATAGATAGATAGATAGATAGATAGATAGATAGATAGATAGGTAGGTTGGTAGGTAGGTAGGTAGGTAGGTAGGTAGGTAGGTAGGTAGATAGATAGATAGATAGATAGATAGATAGATAGATAGATAGATAGATAGATAGATAGATAGATAGATAGATAGATAGGTAGATAGGTAGGTAGGTAGGTAGGTAGATAGATAGATAGATAGATAGATAGATAGATAGATAGATAGATAGATAGATAGATAGATAGGTAGGTAGGTAGGTAGGTAGATAGGTAGGTAGGTAGGTAGGTAGATAGATAGATAGGTAGATAGATAGATAGATAGGTAGGTAGGTAGGTAGGTAGGTAGGTAGGTAGGTAGATAGATAGATAGATAGATAGATAGATAGATAGATAGATAGATAGATAGATAGGTAGGTAGGTAGGTAGGTAGGTAGATAGATAGATAGATAGATAGATAGATAGATAGATAGATAGATAGATAGATAGATAGAGATAGAGATAGAGATAGATTCTGATTCTCGCTGTATTCAAACTAAGAGTGGCAACGTAAAGTTTATGACTTGATGCAACAGGCTAACCCACCATGATTCATAAGCCACAGGATTCACCTATTGCACTAAACCCAACCTAAACCAAATCCATGTAGTATCAATTCAGGTGCTGATCTAGGATGCAACGATTATCCTTCATTGATAACTTGCATTTCTTCTATGGTACTCAAGATGGCAGAATTCCTGGATGCAATCTCTGCTCCAAGGTTATTCCCATCTGCAGTTACTAGCAAAACTGTTTCGGTCTAGGCCTTCGTGCTGTGAATTCACACCAAAGAAGCTTTTATAAAGTGGCTGATGGCAAGATTGAAGACTGCCAACATAATCAATTCTGCAACCTTGTTGCAAGCGTGGCTTGCCAACGAAATTCCAGTCCTAACGGCAGATGTAAATTGAGGATAACCCCTAGAAAAAAAAATTCAGCTCCGTATTCAATTACAACATAGAGAAAGAAGCAGGTAAAGAGAGCTTGTCTCTTGTTACTAAAAAAAAGATGATTTATTTACTTCCCTTTTGTTATATGACAGAAGAAAAATAGGGGCAGATTGATCAATATATGCCGATATATAATGTCCTGAATTTTCCATTTAAACGGTGGTAACGGATGAACAGAAAACCAGAGTTCTTAAAAGTTTCTCTCTCAACCCCCTTCCTATTATGCATGCATGGATACATACATGCATGCATGCATACATACATACATACATACATACATACATACATACATACATACATATATTGCTTTGACTAATTCCAGAAAATTAATAGCATTCATAGACCTTTTGCCCAAGGGCAGTACCCAAAAACGTTGTTTTTCCTGTTAAGGTTAAGACGTTCAGAAGTGTTGAGTCAGCTTTCTCTGGGGACAAAGTACAGGTATGCAAGAAAACAGCGGAGTGGAAGGGAAGGAGAAAACAGCACGAAAAAGCCATCCATACTGAACAAATAAGCTTTGGAAACAGAATGGAGATTTCAAAACATCATACCAGAACTTTCTACCTATTTAAACTTGAAAATGACATAAGTGTGTGTGTGTGAATATATACATATATTCGCTCTGCTGAAAGAAAACGCCAATCTTTAATCCCTGGACTTCGGTCTTCTCCAACTGGCGTTCAATTATATGTTGGGGAATTAAAAGGATTGAAGTGCAATGCATCCGAAGGAACCAGGGAAGGAGCTTCCCTAGGAAGTTTCTACTTATGAACCTGTTTTTTCTACTATCTTTCTAGTGGTGGGATTCAAAAAATTTTTATTACCAGTTCTGTGGGCGTGGCATGACTTGGTGGGTGTTACTTGGTAGTCGTGGCAGGGGAAGGATATATTGCAATATCTCCATTCCCACCCCACTCCTGGGGGAAGGTTACTACAAAATCCCCATTCCCTCCACACCCCATTAACCTGCTTTCCAGCTCCATTCTCCTATGCAGGACAACCAAAGAAGACCCAGCCGATCAGCTGGGACTCAATGAGAGGCAGAGAATAGATGGGGTTGGCGGGGCCAGTCAGAGGTGGGATTCTCCGAAGTACTCAAAATTCCCGCTACCGGTTCTCCAGAATTGGTCAGAACCGGCTGAATACCACCTCTGTATCTTTCCAACCCCAGATTTCAACCCCATGTCGAAAAAAGGCAAGATGGCGGCCACAGCAAACGACAGAAGCTTTCTCCTTTGCATTTTTTGCAAGGCAGGCCTTTTATTCTGAAAAGTGTTGTATTCCTCCATGGGGAATTACAACAGAGACAAGCTTGTGTTTCTAAACTAAACTAAACTAAATTTCCATGGGTTTTAACTGTACCATTTACATGATCCGTGCGCTTAACATGTTTACATTTCAGAAAAGACGATGGAGAATGACCATCTTTGGCGATAGCGGGTTCACAGAAAAATAAAAATAACACATGAAATGCATGTGCAAAACCCAGGATAAGTTTTCCTCGTTCTCCTCACCCCACCCCAGGCATTTTGAGTGACGCATAACGGATGGGGAAACTGAGAACTGAAAATACGCATCAAGACAAAACATAGAACATAGAACAACAGAGTTGGAAGGGGCCTTTGAGGTCATCTAGTCCAACCCCCTACTCGAGTAGGAGACCCTATTCCAAATATTAGCCTCTACCTAGGATCAAACTCACAGCCTCACGATTGTGAGATGAGAACTCCACCTCCAGGCTATCACACATTACTCAAAACAATGACAGATTTCACTGTGCGATCTCAGCAAGCTGGACAGCTTCCTATCCAGAGCCCCCCCCCAAAAAAGTTGCACCGGCTTAGGATCGTGCAGGTTTAGGATATGACCCTTAAGGGCAGGGAAAATAGGAGAGTGAAAGGATAAATTTCTTATGATAAATCTAGCATCTCATTTACAACATCTGAGTTTAGACGATGCCCTAAACTTATGGTGGCTTGTCCATGCTGAGATGAATGAATTGCAGATTGAAATTCAACCGTTATAGCGTAATGGATTGGGAGAACTTAGCCAACTGATGTTTGTCATTTGTTCAATAAACAATCATTAAAAAAAAAAAACAATGGGTTACCATGTTGTGTTAACACAACCAATAAACAGGAAATTTGCCTTTGATTTGTGTTAAGTTTTAGAGATCAATCTTGCATTATCATTCCATGGAAGAAAGGAACCAATAGTCTCTGATAAGGTAGAGATGTCCTAGAATTTTGCAAACATTGAGATGATTTCATAATTTTGTGTCGGGCTACAAAGAATGTGGACTATACTTTAAGTTCTAGTTCAGCTGATTTATTGCTCAGGCCTACACACAAGAATCTAGCCAATTTAATGGTTAGCACTAAACTAGGGCTAGATAAGAGTTAACAGAATCCAAGAGGGGCTGTATTTAGACCAGTTGTGGGAATGTAATGATTCTAAGCTGCTTCCTCTCTTGACTCCACCCTCCACTCTCTGCCTATCCTACATTTTGTGTGTTCAAGTCAGTCTTGATTCCTGGTTACAACAGGAGAAGTCCCTGCCATTTTCTTGAAAGGATTTTCTGGATGTGGTTGTTTGTGCTGTCTTCTTTCCTAGGGCCGAGAGACAAGGACAAGCCCAACTTCACTTCGTTGGCTTTGTGCTCAAGAAGTGGAACTCACTATCTGCTAATTTCTGGCCTGGTGCTTTTAAAATGGTTTGGGAAGAATATCAGAAACAGGATGTGAGAGCTATACATGGGACTACAAAAACCTACATCATCATACTTTATCTTTATACACTCTGCAACATACAAAATGCTGCCATCTTTTATCCCCTGTCTTTGGGATCATGCCCTGCAAAAGAGCAGCCTTATTTAACAGTGAAAGAAACTGAATAGTGTGAGCTATGCTCTCTAAAGCCAAGGAAGTTATAACTCCCACACAGCAAGCTTGCCAGAAGAGTTCTCCATCAACTTATTCCTTTAAACAACCATGTGAGGCTCAAGGCTGTTGATTTTCTTCCATATTTCAAGACCCTTTGGGAGCTGAAGACAGAAGACAGAAGCTCTTGCTTGGGGGTTATTTAATCCCACATTCCCCGTAGCATTGGGACTTTTCTAAAACAGTGTTTTTCAAACTTGGGAGCTTTCAGATGTGTGGACTTCAAGTCCCAGAATTCCCCAGCCAGCCTGCAATCCTGGGAATTGAAGTCTAGACCTCTGAAACTGGCTGGGGAATTCTGGGAGTTGAAGTCCACACAGTGGAAAGTCGCTACGTTTGAAAAACATTGCTTCCAAAGCTCACAGACAGCTAGGCTATATCTGATAAAGCTCTCCTACATCAATTTGCCAAAGAGGCAAGAAAGCAAAACCAAAGAAAACAAAGAATTCCCAGTTGTCAAAACTCAGGTTTTGTAGAGAGCTAAAAAGTGCTTTTGACAAGGTACCAGACGTTCCTTGAATACTTTGAATGTGCCTCAATTAAAGGCTGCTACCCATAAAAATGTCTTTGGGGAGCTTCAAAGATTCTCATCTCAAAAGCAGGCAGATTCTGCAACATTTCTCCAATACCCTAAAGCTGAGAAAGTTCTACTATGAACTTTAAAAAGGCAACTTTGGATGACCTGGGCCATGTTTGCTTTTCACATAACAAGAACCTGGAAATGACCACCATTTTGTCTTCTAAGAACAATTCCCTGGTAACCATCTAGAGCAGGGATGTCCAACCTTGGCAACTTTAAGACCTGTAGACTTCAGCTCCCAGAATTCCCCAGCCTTGACTCTTGACCTATCAAACAATATTAAGTGTAGGCTCTCACTACAATATCTAAAACCAGGAATGGGTGAATTTCAGTAATTTCACAATTGCAATTGAGTGAAGCCAGGATTTTTAAAAAATGTATTTATCGACAGAAAGGAGACAGCATTGTATTAAAAAGAATGTTAAGCATCGTTTACGTTTAATAATTCATATGTTTGGGAAACTCTTCTGTTGGATTTCAGCAACAATGATGGTTACATTTTCCAGGCAGGGGTAGCCTTGTAAGGCATGTGTGATACAACCAATGTTGTAATTACCGGTACTCAAGTTTTAGGGAACACAAATTGGAACAATAGTTATGTAACTAATGTATCACAGTCAGATTTCGTGAGAAGTATTGCAAGGTTTTTAAAAAACCAACAACTTTGAAGTTAATCCAAGAAATGACCTATAACCCAGAGACTGTTGTGGCACATTCTTTTCACCTTTTCATTCGAATGTGGACATAACCAAGTTTGTGAAAATGGTTTTATTAAATAATTTACTTAGGACTGTTTATTTTTTTCCCCCCAAGATTCCACAGGCGTCTGAATCACAAATGTGAGATGGATGGTGATAGCAATCAAATAAATCAAGCAGGGGAAATTTAAATTGGCTGGGGAATTTCCTGCAAAATTTGAACCAACCTAGGATCTTATAAGAAAACTTGGCTACGATCAGAACAAACAAGAGCTACAGCAGAGCCTTGAATGCAACCTTCTCTGTGTAAAGGAATTAATCTCAGCAATCAGCCTATTAGTTCCAAGGCAACTAGAAATTTATGTTGAATTGAAATGTTAAAATGTAGGAAAATTACCAATCACTTTACTGAAGAGAACGTATAAGAAAATTCCATAGGAAGAGCATCTTTGGGCACCTTGAACCTTGTACAAATTATATTTTTTTTCCTTGTATTATATTTTTAGAAAGATATCTCTGCGTATTATTGTGTATGTTTGGTACTGGTGGTGATGAATATGTGCTCCCATAACTGGAGATTTTCAAAAAGAGGATAGACAACCATTTGGACAACCAGGATGGTATAAGGCACTTACCACGTGTTGGGGGTTGGACTAAAAGACTTTCCGAGCTCCCTTTCAGCCCTATGATTTGAGGAGAACTCTAAGGTGCTATCTTTCCTTACATCTCCAATATGACCTCAAAACTGAGAGGACTTTAGTGCTCTCTCAGCTTGCTTATTTTCTTGCAGACCAGAGGTGGGTATTCAGCAGGTTCTGACCGGTTCTGGAGAACCGGTAGCGGAAATTTTGAGTAGTTCGGAGAACCGGCAAATCCCACCTCTGACTGGAGATTTTGCAGTATTCTTCCCCTGCCACGTCCACCAAGCCACTCCCACAGAACCGGTAGTAAAAAAAAATTGAATCCCACCACTGTTGCAGACGTTTCATTAGCCAACTAGATAACATCATCAGTTCTAGTAAGGAGTGTTGTTTGCTGTCAGTTTATATTCTGATGACTTGCCAGTCTGTGTGAATGGGGGCGGTCTTAGAGATTCTTTAGTTGGGCTGTTTTCTGATGGTTTCTTTGGCAGTTTCTTAATTGGGATATTGTGTACTTGATGGTTGGTCTGAAGTTAACCTTGGAGTTAATCTAGGCCCGTGATGGCGAACCTATGGCACGCATGTCACAGGTGGCACGCAGAGCTGCAGGCAAACTTACCTCACTGCGCATGCGCGCACCTCACAGCTGATTTCCGGCTGGTTTGAGGCCTTTTTTGGCCTCCCAGAAGCTTGAAAAAAAGCCTCTGCAGGCATTGCAGGCCGAATAATAGGCCGGTTTCATCACTTCCTGTACTTTTGGAAGTGACGAAACGGACCTATTATTCATCCTGCAAAGCCTGCAGAAGCTTTTTTCAACTCTCTGGGAGGCCGAGAAAGGCCTCAAACTGGCTGAAAATCAGCTGTGAGGTGCAGTGCAGGTAAGGGGGTGGCAGCAGCGGGAGGGGATTACACATGCATGCGCAGGGGGGATGCACATTGCTTTCTGGGTGCTGGTACGTGAGCGTGAGTGCATGAGCGCGCGCACAACTTTTGCCACAGGAGCCCCAAAAGGTTAGCCATCGCTGATCCAGGCTGAGCTGGATGCTGATTCCTGGTGGATGGATGGTTGGATCTTTTTGTTCCCTTTTTGGCTGGTTGATTGTTTCTTTTGCATAGTCTAAAGATGTTCTTAATGTCCATGTGTCTATCGATGGCTAATTTGTCAGAGTGCCAGGCTTCTAGAAATTCCCTGGCATTTTTGGACTTGGCTTGTTCTGGGATGGTCACATTTTCCCAGTTGAAACAGTGGTTAAGTCTGTCTCTGTGTTGTGAAATTAAAAGAGTTTTCATCACATCTTCTGACTGCCAGTTGGTGTTAATGAATGCGCTCTGCCAGTCTTCGCCCTGTCAGTCTTACCTAGTGGCGGTACCTCAAAAAACTCGCCCTCTTTCTCCTTCTTCCAACCTGCCCAAACTAAGCCATCACCTTCCCCTTTCAGGAGCTGCCAAAAGCATATTTACATTAGTTGCAATCTTTTTTGTTTTTTTTTTTGTTTTAAAGCACCACTCAATTAGAGCAGGACAATAGAGCAAACACAGCAATTGCTTCCTGCAATTGTTTACAGCAGCTTGCAAGTAAGACACTGGTGATAAAAGTTGGCCAGGCAGTTTGCTACTTCTTCTTCTTTCCGTTTTTTTTACTGTCCAGTTCCATTAGGGGAAGAGAGGCGTATTTCACCACTCCCATTGCCAAAAAAAAAAGGGGGGGGGGTTATTCTTGCCTTACTTGAAAGCCTTGATGACAGAGCTGTTTGCAAGGATGTCTAGCCACCACCAGTAGCGTTTCAAGAATCGAGCTGGCACGTTTTACATTCCAAAAGAATAGACTTCCATGAGGAAGTGGCCTATAGAATAGAATAACAGAGTTGGAAGGGACCTTGGAGGTCTTCTAGTCCAACCCCCTGCTTAGGCAGGAAACCCTACACCACTTCAGACAAATGATTATGCAACATTCTCTTTAAAATGTCCAGTGTTGGAGCATTCAAAATTTCTGGAGGCAAGTTGTTCAAGTGATTCCACTGATCCTCACTGTCAGGAAATTTCTCCTTAATTCTAGGTTGCTTCTCTCCTTGATTAATTTCCCTTCGTTGCTTCTTGTCCTGCCTTCTGGTGCTTTGGAGAATAGCTTGACTCCCTCTTCTTTGGGGCAGCCCCTGAGATATTGGAACACTGCTATCATATCTCCCCTAGTCCTTCTTTTCATTAAACTCGATATATCCAGTTCCTGCAACCGTTCTTCATATGTTTTAGCTTCCAGTCCCCTAATCATCTTTGTTGCTCTTTTCTGCACTCTTTCTAGAGTCTCAACATCTTTTTAACATTGTGGTGACCAAAACTGAATGCAGTATTCCATGTGTGGCCTTACCAAGGGCATTATAAAGTGGCATTATGTCTTGAAACAGAAGAAACCTCCATAGCTAACGATTGTGTCTCGACAACCCCATATGTAAATATGCATATTGTGCAGACTGCAGAAGGCATTGTTTTATTCATTTACTGTTTTTCTTCAACAAGTCTAAGGAAGGGTACCCTTTGCCCTCTCCTCTGATTTCATGCAACAAATCTGAAATCTTAGCTAAGAGAGAAGGAGAGTGGCTGGCCCCAAACCTATCCGATCTAGCAATAGCAATAGCATTTAGGCTTATAAACTGCCCCAAATGTTTTGGCCACCTAATGAGAAGGAAGGACTCACTGGAGAAGAGCCTAATGCTGGGAAAGACTGAGGGCAATAGGGGATGGCAGAGAAGGAGGTGGCTGGATGGAGTCACTGAAACAGTCGGCGTGAGCTTCAATGGACTCCAGAAGATGGTAGAGGACAGGAAGGCCTGGAGGAACGTTGTCCAAGGGGTTGCAATGGGTGAGACACGACTTCTCAACTAACAATTGCCCCATAGGGCTTTATAGCACTCTCTGAGCTGTTTACAATCTAAATATGATTTGCATGAGCTATGGTGGCACAATGGTTAGAATGCAATACTGCAGGCTACTTCTGCTGACTGTCGGCTGCCTACAATTTGGCAGTTCGAATCTCACCAGGCTCAAGATTGACTCAGCCGTCCATCCTTCCGAGGTGGGTAAAATGAGGACCCAGATTGTTAGGGGCAAGAGGCTGACTCTGTAAAAACGCTTACAGAGGGCTGTAAAGCACTGTATATAGGTCTAATTGCTACTGCATATTGCCCCCAACAGTCTGGGTTCTCATTTTACCGACCTTGGAAGGATGGAAGACTGAGTCAACCTTGGACACTATCAAGATCCAACTCCAGGCTGTGGGCAGAGCTTGGCTGCAATCCTGCATTGTAACCACTGTGCCCTCAGAGCTCCTAGTGAAAAGCTGAGGGTTACCTTGGATCTGAGCCTTCCTATCCATCTTTCTACCTTATACAACTACATTTGCAGTAGGCAAGTCTTGGTTGACATTCAACAACTGGATGAAGACACGACGAACCCTAACTAAGGGAGTTCAGTCTACATATTTATTTCAATGCTCCTGTCTTTATTAATGTGATTTATTCCTGTATCTATTTATTAATCCTGTTTTGACTGTTAGACTGATCTAAATCACTTTTTATCTGTGCGGATATGGATTCCCAGCACCATAACATTTAAATAAATATACCATGAGCTGAAATTCCACACCTGGGAATTCACTAACCCTAGATATCCAAAGTCAGAGAGAGAGTCCAAAGCCATAAAAAAATTTTCCTATTGTTATTGCTCAGTAGAGGCTATGGGGAGTTTTCTTATGGAACCATCCAGGAGCATCTGTGAACCAATAAAAAGGAACATGTTTTCAATCATATAGTTGAAGTTTTAACTTTTTTTTTGACTCCCACTGCAGATGCCCTGAACCATTTTAAAAGCTGCTGTTGATGTGTTTTGCAAAACATGACTGCTTTAGGTCAGGGGATCTGTGCAGCCAAAAGCTGTTTGGGTACAATTCCCAGAGGTTCTTGATCTTCGTGACCAAGAGTGAAGACAACTGGGAAATTGCAATTCATAGCCCCACCTAAGAATCACAACTCCCATTTTCTTTTTCTCAGGATCTGCAGAAGACTCATGGGTAGCCTTGTCCCCTTGGGAAAAGAAGGAGGCCAAATACAGGGGCCCTCTGAATTGGTCTTCTTCCAGCTGGATGAGTAAGATAGCAGCACATCATTCAGCAAAAACTGCTGTCCTCCCAATAAAACAACGTTCTTCGACCTCAGCAACTTGAGCACAGGTGGCCTTCAACTCCCAGAATGCCCTGGCCTGCATGAAGTTGAAGTTCAATCCATCTTGAAATTGCTGAAGTTGAAAAGCCTTCCCTCCTTCCTTTCTTCCTTCCTTCCCTTCCTTCCTTCTTTCCTTCCTTCCTTCCTTCTCTCTCTCTTTCCCTTCCTTCCTTTCTTCTTTTTCTTTCTCTCCTTCCTTCCTTTCTTCTTTTTCTATCTCTTTCCTTCCTTCCTTTTCTTTCTCTCTTTCTCTTTCCCTTCCTTCCTTTCTTCCTTTCTTCCTTTCTTCCTTTCTCTCTTTCCCTCCCTCCCTCCCTTCCTTCCTTCCTTCCTTCCTTCCTTTTTAAAAGTTTACACCATCCATTTTGTTTAAGTGTTCTGGGCAATTTACCACATAATAGAACAAAATATAAAGATACAATAAAAGCACATTTTAAAAACAGGGTTAAGAACAAAATTAAAACTTACAAGTTAAAAAAAAAAAAACAAGTTCCAACATTCAGAAGGTTAAAATGTTATCAAGGCAGCTGGAAGGGCCCTCAAGTGGTCAAGCCATCCCTAGGGTTGCCTACATTCCTAGACCCTCCACTGCTAATTGGCAGGCCCAGGTCTTAACCTTCTTCTGGAAAACCAGAAGAATGGAGGCTTACCTCCCCTCTGAACACCAGTTGTTCCAAAGTGAGGGGGAAACAGCAGAGAAGGCTACCCCTAAGCAGGAGCATCGATTAATTAATTTGTACATGGAATGGTGGGGAAACCCCATTAAGTCCTTTGAATTCCTATTCACCACCTGTCAAACTAATCTTGTGTAAACCTCCTTCCCTAGAAGCCTAAACTTCTGTTCAACTTAACATTTTTGGAAATCTTCCAAGGCGCTGGGATAAATTAGCTCATCCTGTATATTCTCTGGGTTTGTTCACAGAGGATAAGATCAGCTACTGGATTTTCACCCCCCTGGATTTGAACAGCTGCCCTATGCAAACAACCCATGATCATAAATGTCAATTTGGTTTTTTTTTTTAGACTTTGAAAAACTTGGGTGGAGAAGGTGAAGCTAGGGAATATAATATTTCCATTTGCAAGAGTTTCTCGGACATGAAAGTATATGACCCACAGAAGTACAGTATTTGTACAATGACCTAAGACATGGTTTATTGAATAAACCATAATGATTGGCTTGTCTAGCAGGCTTATCAAATGCACCGCATTAGTGTGGATTAGTGAGATAGGTAAAATATGTTGGCAACCAGTAGCTATCTCATCAGAAACACCCGTAGTCCCTCAGCAGGTTATGAACAGACTGTTTTATAGAGCTATGTTCATAGGAATATATTTACATAATCAAATTAAACATCAAACCAACCCAGAAGATTTAAAACCTTGATAAAAACAGCAAAGAACAAGTCAGACATTACCCCACAGGAAAAAAAAACCCTTTGTATTATTGGCAGAAACAACATTAAGAAAAGGAAGACCATTAAATCTGTTGACCAAAGAACTAAATTTGAAACTCATATAATATTTTTTTAAAAATAGTCCTGGCAAATCTCCAGGTAGAAAGTCCATTTGGCTGCCTGGAATGTAAAATCAACTGTCAATATTGCATTTTTCTTATCTAATGTTGACAGAGAGAAAGAGTCTGGAATAAGGCTTGGCAAGAAAATCTTGGCTTAAAAAGTTCATGACATTCTCCAATCAACAGGTCTTCTCCAACCTGTTGATTTCAACTCCCAGTATTCTTTCCATACCAACACAAATCTTGATTCTGTCATTTTTATTAGTTCATAGGACTAAGCATAACCACCTCAGTACCTGAGGATTCTGGGAGTTTCAATCCTGCTACATCTGAGAATGCAGATTGGAAAAAAATGGTCTGTAGGCCAGGGGTCTCTCGTACTGGCTGAGGAATTCTGGGAGTTGGAGTCCACAAGTCTTAAAGTTGTCAAGTTTGAAGACTCCTAACCTTGGCTCGGTGATGCAGTGGCTAAGTGGCTAAGACGCTGAGCTTGTCGATCAAAAAGGTCGGCAGTTCAAATCCCTAGCACCGCGTAATGGAGTGAGCTCCCGTTACTTGTCCCAGCTTCTGCCAACCTTGCATGTAAAAAAAAGTGCAAGTAGAAAAATAGGGACCACTTTGATGGGAAGGTAACAGCGTTCCATGCGCCTTTGGCGCTTAGTCATGCCAGCCACATGACCATGGAAACATTTTCGGACAGCGCTGGCTCTCCGGCTTTGTAATGGAGATGAGCACCGCCCCCTAGAGCCGGAAATGACTAGCACATATGTGCGAGGGGAACCTTTGCCATTAATTTAGGCCCTCGATTCCTTCTACTATGGAAGAAGTCATGGCTTAAAGCCAGAGCAAAACCTGACCATTAGGCTTGGAAGCCATCCTTTCTCCAATAAGTGGTAGAAACCGAATGGTCTTGGTTTATAATTCTTCAAGATCAGCTATTTCAGGAGATAAATCACTGAATATCTTATCTAAGCCCAATCTGAAAGTACCTCAAGGATGTAGTTAAATGCCATTCTGTGGGGTGTAACACTTTCAACATGTCTAATGTTGTCCCTTATCTGGTCATTCCCCAGACTAAGTTTCTTGGCACATTCTTCCAAAGTTTTTCCCACTTATTATTATAGTGTGTTATGTTCTGTGGTTGCCCCCCCCCTTCTTTTTATATATACTGTATTTTATTATACATATGTTATGGAAGGCACAATGACTAAGTCAGAGGTGGTATCCAGCAGGTTCTGGCAAGTTCTGGAGAACTGGTAGCGGAAATTTTGAGTAGTTCACAAATACCACCTCTGACTGGCCTCGCCAACCCTGTCTATTCTCTGCCTCCCGAGTCCCAACTGATCAGCTCGGTCTTCTTTTGTTGCCCTGCACAGGAGAACAGAGCTGGAAAGCAGGTTAGTGAGGTGGGGAGGGAATGGGATTTTGCAGTATCCTTCCCCTGCCACACCCACCAAGCCACGCCCACCAAGCCACATCACACCTACCAAGCCACACCCAGAACCTGTAGTAAAAAAAATTTGAATCCTACCACTGGACTAAGTGATCAAAGACACTGAGCTTGTCAACTGGAGAGCTAACCGCCAGGGTTCGAGACCCAAATGTTGTGTAACGGGGTAAGTTCCCGTCCCTTGCTCCAGCTCCTGCCCACCTAGCCATTCAAAAGCAAGCAAATGTGAGTAGATAAATAGGTACCACTTCGGTGGGACAGCATTGGTCATGCCAGCTGCATGGCCATGGAAGGATCTTCAGACAACCCTGGCTCCCCCAGGAAAAAAAAATAAAACAGAGATGAGCACTGCCCCCTACAGTCAGATAGGGGAAATATTTACTTTTACTATAACATTGCAATGTGTCTTATGGCAATTGGTGGTATAGAATTGTATCATGCAATATAATATAAAAGGTGAGTGATTCCGTAGCAGACAATTTTTCTGCAAAGGTCATCCACTTCTGGAATGCCCTCCGGAATCAAACAGGTTTGCCATTTACTTTGGTCGCTTTCCACTTGCAAGCAAATATGTGAGGTTTTTTTTTTCCTTCCCTTTCTTTTCGATTTTTTTTTTAAAACAGTGGCTTTTTTAAAAAAAATTATTTCTGATGCATCACTATTTATTATGGTTACTTACCTACTAAGGCTGCTGTTTTTCATTTAAACAGTTTTATCAGTTATATTAAAAGTTGCTGTAGGAAAATATTCTTTGGAAGGGGAGCATATAATTTTTTTTTAAATAAACAAAGGGTGGTTTGCCAAAGTCCACATGAATTCTGACTGGAGGCTTGTTTGCGCAAGAGTTCCAAGGCTTCAGTGGAAACGCTTCCCAATTAAATGTTCATACCGATACAATTTTATCTTGGGCAGCATTTGAATCAGATTCATTTCTGGCTACGTTAACCTACTAAGTTGTATAATATAAGCCAGGGACAGTTTCATCCCCAAAGAGCGAGGGGGGGGGGGAAACCTTGGAAATTTGGTTAAGTTGTGACTTTGAACTAGCCTTGTGCTATTTATAGCCTTGATTAAGCTACTATTACAGATTGGTATTTCAGCAATATAACGGGCTTTACATATTATGATTATTTTGGCTGTACTGTTTTATGATCTGTTGCTACAGCAAAAAACTTAATATATATTATTAAGCTTTTTCAGGAAATTATTTATTTAAAAAACTGATTCTCTTTCTCTCTCCATCTCTTTCTCTCTCCATTTCTCTTGCTCTCTCTCTCCATCTCTCTTTTTTTCTCCATCTCTCTCTTTTTCTCCTCCTCTCTCTCCATCTTTTTCTCTTTCCATCTCGCTCTCTTTCTCTCTCTCTCTTTCCCTCTCTCTCCATCTCTTTCTCTGTGTTTTTTTTTCATTTGATGTACAAATAGTCCTCGACTTACAACAATTCATTTAGTGACTGTTCAAAGTTAGACCGAAAAAGGTGACTCATAACTGTTTTTCACACTTACAACTGTTGGAGCATGCCTACGGTCATGTGATCAAAACTCAGGTGCTTGGCAATTGACTCATCTTTATGAGGGTTGCAGGGTTTCTGGGGTCATGTGACTCCCCCTTTTCCCTCTATTCTATTCTATTCTATTCTATTCTATTCTATTCTATTCTATTCTATTCTATTCTATTGTATTCTACTCTAATTCCTATTTCTATTCCTAATTCTGCTCGGTTCTGTTCTGTTCTGTTCTGTTCTATTCTATTCTACTCTACTCTAATCTACTCTACTCTACTCTAATTCCTATTCTTGTTCTGTTCTATTCTATTCTTTTAAAAATTCTATTCTATTCTTTTCTATTCTCTGTTCTATTCTATTCTATTCTATTCTACTCTACTCTAATTCCTATTCCTGTTCTGTTCTGTTCTGTTTTATTCTATTCTATTCTTTTGTAATTTCTATTCTGTACTCCAATTCCTATTCCTGTTCTATTGTATTCTATTCTTTTATAATTTGTATTCTATTCTATTCTGTTATATTCTATTCTTTTGTAATTTCTACTCTACTCTAATTCCTATTCTTGTTCTGTTCTATTCTATTATATCCTTTTATAATTTCTATTCTATTCCATTCTATTTGCTGATTGGACCTAATTGCTGATTTTGCTGCTGCCTAAGCAATCAATCTCTTGCAAGCGTCCGACCCACTCTCCAACTTTTTGGAAACCCACTCAGAACCCCCATGCCTTGCTCTGGAAAACTGAACCTGTTTCACTCAGGGAACAGGATGAGATTAATATAAACCCTTGAACCTGACCCAGCTGGCACCGTATGACTTTTCTCACCCATAGGAAATAATACAGGGAGGGGTTCTTTTCCTTCTGCCCGCCCTGAGTTTCTTTTTTTAAAAACTGGACGTCCAAAGGGCCGCTCTAGTAATGTGTGAACTGAGGACAAGGTCGCCATCAGCAGTCGCTGTAGATTAGAAGCACATCCAAAGTAAAGAGAAATCTGGCAACGGTCCACGACCAACTTCTCCTGAAGACGGAAGGTGGAGCGGCTGGGATAAGAAGGAATGTTGTTTCTTGTAGGGAAGGGTTATGAAGTCAAGTCGTGCTGATTTAAAATCGTATCTGGCCTAGCAACGTTGCAAGCTAGCATTTAGAAACGACTCAGCACCGTGTCACAAAAAGTAAACAGGCATACACACACACACACACACACAAACACACGCACAAAGAAAGAACAAGTTTTACAGGTAGTTCTTGACTTACAAACATTCATTTAGGGACCGTTTAAAGTTATAACGGTGCTGTAAAAGCGACTCGTGACCGTTTTTGAGCCATGGTGGCACAGCGGTTATTCATTACTGTTTTTCCTCAAGGAGTCTAAGGCCTTCGCCCTCTCCTCTGATTTCATGCAACAAATCTGAAATCTTAGCTAAGAGAGAGAAGGAGAGTGGCTGGCCTCAAACCCATCTGATCTAGCAATAGCAATAGCATTTAGGCTTATAGACTGCCCCGTAGGGCTTTACAGACCTCTCTCTGGGCTGTTTACAATATAAACATGATTTGCATGAGCTACATGGCACAGTGGTTAGAGTGCAGTACTGCAGGCTGCTTCTGCTGACTGCCAGCTGCCTGAAATTTGGCAGTTTGAATCCCATCAGGCTCAAGGTAGACTCAGCCTTCCATCCTACCCAGGTGGGTCAAATGAGGAGCCAGATTGTTGGGGGCAAGAAGCTGACTCTGTAAAACCACTTAGAGAGGGCTGTAAAGCACTGTAAAGTGGTATATAAGTCTAAGTGCTGTTGCATATTGCCCCCCAACAATCTGGGTTCTCATTTTACTGACCTTGGGAGGTTGAAAGACTGAGTCAATCGAGCACTATCAAGATCGAACTCCAGGCTGTGGGCAGAGTTTGCCTGCAATCCTGCATTGTAACCACTGTAACCTCAGAGCTCCTGGTGAAAAGCTGAGGGTTACCTTGGATCTGAGCCTTGGTATATATAAGTCTAAGTGCTATTAGGAAGGAAGGAAGGAAGGAAGGAAGGAAGGAAGGAAGGAAGGAAGGAAGGAAGGAAGGAAGGAAGGAAGGAAGGAAGGAAGGAAGGAAAATAGCAATAGCTCTTACTTATATACTACTTCACAGTGCTTTCCAGCCCTCTCTAAGCGGTTTACAGAGTCAGCATCTTGCCCCCCACAATCTGGGTCCTCATTTTACCCACCTCGGAAGGATGGAAGGCTGAGTCAACCTGGAGCCTGGTGAGATTCGAACTGCCAAACTTTAGGCAGCTGGCAGGCAGTAGAAGCAGCCTGCAGTGCTGCACTCTAACCACTGCACCACCAAGGCTCATAAAGAAGAAGAAAAGTCCTAACACAGATGTGATAGGATCAATACACAAGTAACAAACCCTTTCACCTTTTTGATTCAGAGGATAGATATTAACTATGCTTTTTTCCAAGGTCTTGATTTACACACATTGCTAGCAGCTTACGTCTCTTTTTAAAAAGCAAATAAAATTCACCTTGGTTTGCATCAACCACTTTGGCCATCCCTGATCCAGATATTAAAGATGAACACCGGAGGCTTTCAAGAAGAGATTGGACAGCCATCTGTCAGAAATGGTGTAGGGTCTCCTGCTTGGGCAGAGGGCTGGATTAGATGACCTGCAAGGTCCCTTCCAACTCTATTAATCTAAAGTAAGTGACCACCAAGTACAACACACACACACAAATTAAATGAATATCCAGGAATTCAAGTGATTAGTTTTTAAGACCTAAAAACCAAAGCCACTCTGCCTGCAGTTCCACTACATAACCCATACAACTCTTTTTTTGGCCCCACACCCTCTGTGAATACAACTCCCCAAGTTCATGGCACAATTCCTCACCAAACTGCGGCTTCTGCTAAGGACTCCAGAGAAAGACGGTGTTTCTAAAGCTCTCTTAAGAACCAAAATCCTTTAACTGTCACATCGTACCTCACCAAGGTCCTAAGGAGAACCAAATAACTGGAGATGTTTCATGGCTGTCCTCAGCAATGACCGAAGATGCAATCAGCATAAGCTGGTTTCTGGTCTTCTTCTTCTTAAAACCAAACCAGGTTGCTTGACTAGCTTGCATCCGAGGAGACCTAGGAAGAGTGGAAGTTCCCAAAACAAAACAAAACAAAAAGAAAATTCAATAGGTTATCCAGTCCTGTTTCCAGATATTATATGTGTGTCTGTCTATCAGATGCACAGTTGCTTAGCAACCCATCTGTTTACGTCACTACAGGTAATAAAGTCGACTTACATCCATGCGAGGTACTGGATTGGATAAATACCGCTGTTGGGGTGGAAAAAAAACAACCTCAGAGTGGAAGAGAATTTCATTTGGAAACCTCATCTTCTGAGTCCAAGGTGGTGGGGCTCAGCAGAGGTCAAGAATTAGCAACTGGTTTCTGCACTTTTTCCTCGTTGTTATTTAAATAGGCATAGGAATATGATAACAAACTGTATTTTTAGTATGATGCCATCAGGAAATTTGTAGAGGAGGGAGAATCTGGAGCAATAAACTTCTTCTGGTACTAAGCTGAATCGTCACGGAAAACTATAGAATAACATGAATATATCTGGCATATTATGCGTAAATACATCCAATTAGTGGGAACTTCTGGGAACTTTAATCTTGATCTCCCAGTTAGGGAAAACTTGCGGATGCCATTTGGTATTAAAATAAAAATAGAGCAATTCCCCAAAATTACAGCACTAAACAAGCTCTCAATGAAAACAGTAGATAGGTAGTTATTTTTCATTAAGTATCCTTGCATTTTAGCCTTCTTGCATTTGGCTAATCTCTGCTGATTTGACACTCTGATCAGCCGCTCCCTGTTTAAAAGTAGCAGTATCTCTCATTCAACAAGCAGGCATCGGTTTGTCCATCCATCTGTCCATCCATCCCGTGTCTCCAAAATGGCAAGCGGCATTTCCTTGGTTGGAAAAAGAGACTAAAGATCCATCCACTCATAATTTTGCATTCAACAACTGCATGTGATTTCAAAACTCTGCGCCGGAAAAGGTCAATCAGATCTTGTGAAGGGTGTGCTTCAAATCGTTTTAATGAAGTGAAAATTCAGAGAGAGAGAGAGAGAGCAGAATCTCTTGTTTAGATTAACCTTCCAAATCTTGGGTTTCCAAATCTAGCAGAAAGGGAAGGAAAATTTAGCATCTATATTTTTAACAAGGGGTTAAGAGCCAAGAAAAAATGGGCAGCCAGTGCAGTTTTCCTCCTTTCTCCCATGACAAGCTGCAAATGATAAACTATCTTCTAGGTAACACTTAAAAGTACAGGGTTCAATTGTGATCCCTATGCATCAACTTTAAATTACCTGGGGCCCTCCAGATATTTTGGATTCCAACTGCTTCTGAACCCAGACAGTAGAGCCAATAGTCTAGGATTATAGGAACAGTAGTCCAGAAACATCTGGAAAACAGCAGGTTGTGTGCAGCTTCAGTGATTCCTTTCTTAATAAAGAGGATCGATTAATCCATCAGTTAAAAATCACTAAGTAGAAATGTTATGCAGGTGCTGAAGTCCAAGAGGCAATCGATGGAAAAAAATCAAGGAGAGAAGCAACCTAGAACTAAGGAGACATAATATTTAGAACAATAAATCAGTGGAACGATTTGTCTCCAGGAGTTGTGGGCGCTCCAACACTGGAGGTTTTTAAGAAGAGGTTGGATAACCCTTTGTCTGAAGTGGTGTAAGGTTTCCTGCCTAAGCAGGGGGGTTGGATTAGAAGACCTCCAAGGTCCCTTCCAACTCTGTTATTCTGTTACCTAGTGTGGCTAACCCAGGCCTGGTTTTCTAATGTTTTGGTAAGTGGTCTCTGCTATAATAATCTCCAGTACCTTCCACTGATGTTCTGAGGGGCATTGTGGGTAATTATCACGGTGGTTTCTCATTACTTTTTATCATCCTTCTACAGATGCCTATATTGTAAACACAAGCTTGAGTGATTCAAGAGACAATATTGTATTTATTTTAAATATTTAGGACATGCTTAGGTCCCCAAAACCCCAAACGAAGGAGGCCCAATGTTTGTTGTTTTAAGATGCTGACTAGAATTAAGGAGATTCAGGTTTAAGTCTACCCTCAGTCATGGGGATAGCCAAGGCTGCACATACACACACACACACACACACACACACACACACACAAACAAACACACAGAGCCAAATCTACTTCATTTTAGGCCTCCTCAAACATCTAAAATAATGGTAGGATGTAAGTCTAAGCAAAAACAAGCAAAAATACTGAATATAAATAAATGAGGAAGAATTGCAATAGGACAAACAGGATTGAGGCCAGGGGACTTTTGAACCTTAATTGAACCTTAATATGGTATGAGGAATAAATCAGAATACAGAATAACAGACTTGGGAGGGACCTTAGAGGTCTTCTAGTCTAACCCCTGCTCAAGCGGGAGTCCCTGTATCATTCCAAACAAGTGGCACTTTTTAAAAACCTCCATGATGGAGCACCCACAACCTCTGGAGGCAAGCCATTGCACTGATTAATTGTTCTAACTGTCAGGAAATTTCTCCTCAGTTCTAGGTTGGTTCTCTCCTTGATGAGTTTCTATCCATTGCTTCTTCTCCAGGTGCTGATGGGTCATCTGCTAAAATAAAGCACACACCTAAAAGTAAATCAGGAAGACAGTAATTGTGGAGTCTGTCCGGCAAGAACAAAGAATGCTTATCCACAGGAAATATGCACGTGTAAATCTTGTAATAATCCTGGCTAATTAGAAAGCTGATAAAAGTTACACCAGTTAGACCAGGGGTCGTCAACCTTCTGGACCTCAGGGACCACCAAACTCATATTTTTAGATCCCAGGGACCACTAACTGGTTCTGTGGGTGTGGCCTAATTTGTGGGTGTGGCTTGATGGTCATGTGACTGGCTGGGCATGGCTTGTATGTAAATATTATAAATATTTATATAAATATTGATTTTTTTTATAAAAAAAGTGCAACTTTTACTCAAAATCAGGCAAAGCAGGTAGGCAGATTGAGTTGCTCACAGAATCACAGATTCGTTCAGAAATCTATCTATCTGCCATTGGCTAGCTCAGTCTGTCACATAAAATTTGATTGTAAGCAAACTCACAAAATTAACTCACAACACACCACGCATGTAAATATTCAAATTTTTTATATAAAAAAGCAACTTTTATCCAAAATCAGGCAACGCATGCAGATTGAGTTCCTCACAGAATCATTCAGTGATCTATCTATCTGCCATCGGCTAGCTCAGTCTCTCAAATTTGCTTGCTGTGAGTCTGCACTGAATTTGCTTGCAAACAAACCTTCAGTCCTAAGGGAGGTTCAGCTGTGTTTGACTGCTATTGTAGGAAGTTAGCATCCACCCCTGTCCTAGAAAAATTGAAATAGCCTAGGAAATATTAAAAAGGCAGGATATTTCTCCTAAAAATAATAGTCACTCAAGAAGCAGAAACTCACCCCAGAAGCAGAAACTCACTCCCACCTTTGTTAATGGGTGGGCCATTAAGGCCTGGGCCAGAATACTTTACATAAGAAGGAACTCCAGGTAAAGCAATAGAAATTGCCAAAAGCCCTTTTAAGGGCATAATCTCCCAGCAAGGCTAGACCAAGCCTGGATCTCAGGACAGCCTACAGAGTTGCCCCTGGGAGTCTGACAACCAATTAGAATACAAGCTCCAATTCAAATCCCAGCTTAGGGTATAAAGCCCAGCACTCTCAGTGCCTCAGCCCTTTCTTTTTGACCTTCTCACCTTGAGTATGTGATCAGACTTCTCTGGAGCTCCAGGCCATGTGGTCCTGTCCACCATTAAACCTACCAAGCAGCCTCCATGTTTCCAGTGTCTTTTTCCTCACTTGGAATTGAACCCAGAAGGATAATTCTTTCAACACTCTGCACGATAGTTTGGCTCTGCTCAACCCTCCTTATAAATTCTGCAGACCTGACTGGTTGCCCCGATTCAAGGCCAGGTCTTGCTGCCCTGCTGTTCGGATGTGGGTCTTCCTCAGAACTAAAGGAGGGCACAAAATGAACCAAAAATAAGTTGACCCAAGTTTCAGCCGGCTAACCTTCCCCCCCCCCCCAATAATATAATAAAAACCTTCTTCTCCTGAGTGGCTATCAGTTTCTTGTCTCATGGGAGGCTATTTTGACGGGCAGGGAACGCACAACATCCCGCCCTCTCTCCCCCACCACCCCCATTGCAACATGGGGAGCTGCTCCGTAGGTGGGGCATCTGCAGCTGCTCTGGAGGTGGGGCAGGGGAAGGCTGCTTTCACAATACGTAACAGAATAACAGAGTTGGAAAGGACCTTCAGAGATCTTCTAGTCCAACCCTCTACTCAGGCAGGAAGCCCTCTACCATTTTAGGCAAATGCTTGTCCAGTTTTTTTTTTAAAAAAAACTGCCAGTGTTGGAGCATTCACAATTTCTGGAGGCAAGTTGCTCCAGGGGTTAATTGTTCTGTCAGAAAATTTCTCCTTAATTCCAGGTTGCTTCTCTCTTTGATTCGTTTCCATCGTTGCTTCTTGTCTGTCTGTTGAAGTCCTCATAGAATGGAGGGAAGAGGGGGGAACGGAGAGTCTTAGCCCTTTAGCCCCATCTGGAGCAGCAATTTGGACAACTATTGCTGGGACAATGTAATGATTTTAGACCCCGGAGTTAATTATTTCTTGCGGCGAGGGGGGGCTCTTTGCACAGCCATGTGTATGACTTCAATTCTAGAATTGCAAGTAATTTCTCTCTTTCCCTCCGTTTTTTTCTTCTTCTGTGTCTCTCTCTCTCTCTCTCTCTCTCTCACACACACACACACACAGATTGCACATTTTACAATTCCTTCTGCCTACGTCATTACAGCAAAATAAAGCAAAAGGCTCGCCAGTAGCTTCTCCTGCGTGGCTGATATTTTCAAACACTTCAATCAGAAGACAATTACGATTACAGAAGGTGCGGGGTGGGAATCACGCACACACAGGCAGTTCCCTGCAGCATCGGGATGTTCTGGGACAGCCTCGTGCATGTTTAATGTGAACCATCACAGAATTCAAGGAGGCTGGGAAAAAAAGTAACAATTGTGTTGAGGGACTCTCGGCTCCCGCATTTGCTGATGTCACAAAATCTGAAGCGTTTGGGTGTCGTTTGGTGGGCCTGGAACTGCTGGATTCTGAAGTTCATTTTAACTTCGGTTTTCTACTTTAAGTAGCTATCCTTCAGAGGTTTTGCAATACGATAGGTAGGTAGGTAGACAGATGATCGATAGACAGAGATAGATAGATAGATAGATAGATAGATAGATAGATAGATAGATAGATAGATAGATAGATAGATAGATAGATAGATGATAGGAGGTAGGTAGGTAGGTAGGTAGATGATAGATAGATGAGAGAGAGAGAGAGATGATAGATAGATAGATAGATAGATAGATAGATAGATAGATAGATAGATGATAGATAGACAGAGATAGATAGATGAGAGAGAGAGAGAGAGATAGACATGATAGACAGAGATAATAGATAGATAGATGATAAATGATAGATAGATAGATGATAGATAGACAGAGATGATAGACAGATGATAGATGAGAGATAGATAGATAGATAGATAGATAGATAGATAGATAGATAGATAGATAGATGATAGGAGGTAGGTAGGTAGATGATAGATAGATGAGAGAGAGAGAGATGATAGATAGATAGATAGATAGATAGATAGATAGATAGATAGATAGATAGATAGATAGATAGATAGATGATAGATGCTATCTAATGGATGCTAGGACAAGATTTGGGGTGGAATTCCATGCTTGAAAATGGTGTCACTTGTTATTTTTAAAATTTGACCCTTTTTGGTGCCAGGGGAAGAAAATGCGTGATGCTTCAGTCAGGAATATCAGTGTCATGGGAGGAAAATATTTTTGGAACCCAAATGCAAAAATGGACATTAGGATGAGATTCAGGATGGAATATAGGCCAGAGGAAGGGGGAGGGGGAGAGAGAGAGAGGATGGATGGAGAGATGAAGATGATAGAAGATAAATAAATGATGATAGATGATAGATGGAGATAGGCAGGCAGGCAGACAGGCAAGATTTCTGCAGACTTCCCTTCTATTTCCCTAATAGTAGATGGTGGGAGAATTTAGATGCTCAAAGGATGAATTTTCTTTGTTTCTATATTTAGGTGATTTCAACCTATAATTTCTTTGATAATCAAATCAAATCATGGGTAATAGCCACCACACCACATTAAGTCCTTAAGCAAGATGTATTTAATGGCGTATTTTAATCAAAGACTCTTAAGAAATATATTCACCCCAAAACCTGCCAGCATCCTTAGCTCAACCTTGCTTTAGATTGTCCATTATTTTATCCATAAAGAAGGCAATACACTTTTGAAATAATATTCATACAAAGTTATTCCAATGTACTTTGGTATGTGACAAGTCTATACAGTTTTTTAAAATTAAGTAATATGATTGTGGTTTATTCCTGTGATCACTGTGAGTTCATAACGCTTATCTTGGCATTAGGAGACTAAATTAAGCAGAAAAAAGAATAGAATGAGAAGAAAAGAAAAGAAAAGGGAAACGAATTGTTATGGATCTCTTGAGAATGAAGCAGGACTATAATTTTAAAAATGCAAAACATTATACTATAAATTGTTTGGTAATAAACTGAATTCACATATAACTATCAATTCAATATGGCTTATTCCCAGACATCTATAAAAATGGTTGTTGACATACTTAGGATCATAGGAGAGAGGTGTCAAGGTTGGATTGGCAGAAGAAGTCATCTCTGGTTTAACAATTGAGCCTATGTTATAAGTATGAATCTTATTCCACAATGGAACAGAATTAATCCAGCCCCTTTTGTTGCTAATTCCCACAATAGGAATATTTCTTTCTCCTATTTGGGTTGTTGTTGCTGCTGTTCGAAATGTTTACATGGCCACATCTATGTGTTTGCATTTATATACCGTGGTATTATAAAGTGGTATTAAGGCCACACTTGAAATATTTGCATCCAGTTTTGGTCGCCACGATGTAAAAAAGATGTTGAGATTCTAAAAAGAGTGCAGAAAAGAGCAACCAAGATGATAAGGGAACTGGAGGATAAAACATATGAAGAACGGTTGCTGGAACTGGGCATGACTGGTCTAGTGAAGAGAAGGAGCAGGGGAGACATGATAGCAGTCTTCCAATATCTGAGGGGCTGCCCTAAAAGAAGAGGGAGTCAAGCTATTCTCCAAGCACCCGAGGGCAGGCCAAGAAGCAAAGGATGGAAACTAATCAAGGAGAGAAGCAACCTTGAACTAAAGAGAAATTTCCTGACAGTTAGAATAATTAATCAGTGGAACAACTTGCCTCCAGAAGTTGTGAATGCTCCAACACTGGAAGTATTTAAAAAGAGATTGGATAACCATTTGTCTGAAGTGAAATAGGGTTTCCTGCCTAAGCAGGGGGTTGGACTAGAAGACCTCCAAGGTCCCTTCCAGCTCTGTTTATTCTATTCTATTCTATATACACTTGCAACTGAGATGATATGCATCGTTTTGGGAGTTAAATTTCCAGGGATTTAGGAAGAGAGAGCTCTGAAAGGATGATTATTCTGGGAATTCAGATGCTTCTACCAAGGGATCCCCAATGAGAAAAATAAGCAGAATGCCTGGGAAGTAAACACAGCTTTTCATAAATCTGGTCAGGAACACTTGATTGAACACTGCCTCTCTCAATCCTTTGCACGAAAACAAGCAGACTCAGCTTCGTAAGTCCTTAAATAAAACACATTTGTTTTTATTTGTGCCTTAAATAAAACAATTTTGCATGCTCCCTTGAGAAAGGATGCTTCTATTTTATGATCGGCGGTGTTAGCCAAATCTCCGATATGTGAGCACTGTTTTCTTCCATTCCTTATAAAGAGTTTAGGATTCACATTTTTAATTTGGTCACCAATTCCCTACTGGGTTCATTCATTCTGGGAAGGAAGAAGGCAGCCGGCCAACCTGAATTTTCGAATTGCTTTGTGTTGTTGATAACTGGTTTATTTTGGTTCTTGTTCAAGGTCAGCAGCCGTGGCGGCTTTTCAGAGCTGGCTTTATGAATCAATTGACAATCTTGCTCCGTTGCAAAGTGGTAAGAATCCAACGACGTATCGAGTCGCTTGTAAAATTTCCACCCTTCGATGCAACATTTTGTAACTTGTGTGAATTTCAGATCAAAAATTTATTTGCCAGTAGAAAAGAATATTTGTAACTCAGAGTTGAAAGAGTTATTTATTTTATTTATTTGATTTGTCAATCACTTACAAGACAATAGGTAAAAGTATAAACATGAGTAAGAATACAGGAAATAGGTACGAATAAGTTAGTTTACTTTATTGTCATTGCACCTCATACAACGAAATTAAATTCCATCTTCAGTGTACATTATAATTATAAAAATAAAACACAAATATACACCCTTTCTATTCTATACACTTGGATTGAAAACCACTGATATTGCACTTGGTGCAATATTAATCCTTGATGCTCTCTGGGCTTGGCTGTTTTCCTGCAGATGTTTCATTACCCAACTAAATAACATTATCAGTGCTAGAAGGGGGTGAGGTTTGGAGGAGGAGAAAGAGGAGGAGGACTGAGGGTTCTTGGTGCACTCCGAGTTGGTGGTTTACTAGCAGACATTTCATTACCAAACTAAGTAGCATAATCAGTACAGTGCAGTGAATAAGTTTCACAATAAAATGTATCTGTGTGGTGAATAAAAGTTTATTCATTTTTCATTCGTCAAGGCCTACTTCACACTGAAAGACAAGGCTGCAGCAGGAATAGCAGACTGAAGTTCTGGTGTCTGAACTGTCATTCACCCCAAATACTCGTTGTAGGTTGAAAATTAGCACATCAGAGTCAACTTTTGCAAGCATCACCTTCTTCCTGTTACAATGGTTTTCTACAGGTAGAGCTAGGCTCACCGAGGAATACAAGAGACTAAGTTATTAACTCTTTAAAAAATATGTGATGGGTATATAGCTCCTATTGGCAGTTACCTGGTGCTCAGGAGCTTTAGAAGCTGCTGGTAATTTTGAAGCATCTTTCAATATATAAACAAACCTCCACTGATGGGGCACCCACAACTTTGGGAGGGAAGCTGTTCCACTGGTTTATTGTCCTCACCATCAAGAAATTTCTCCTTAGTTCTAGACAGGATCTCTCCTTGATAGGTTTCCATCCCTTACTTCTTGTCCTGCTGTCAGGACAAGGCTTTGGAGAATAGGTTGATCTCCCTCTTGTTTGTCTCAGCCTCTCAAATATTGGAGGACTGTTATCATGTCACTCCTAGTCCTTCTCTTTGTTAGATGAGACATACCCAGTTCCTGCAACCGTTCATTGTGTGCTTTGGCCTCCGGTCCCCTAATCATTTTAGTTTGCTCTTCTCTTCAAGTCCTCCAATCCAAAACATTGAGTACAAACTTCAGAAGGTCTGAATAGCATTGGGGAACAATGTTCCCTGGTGGCTGAAGGGTTGGGGCTTTCTAGAGAGGCCTTTCTTGAAACCCACAATTTACAATGGAGCTCCCTCAACCCAGAGGTGGGTATTCAGCTGGTTCTGACCAGTTCTGGAGAACCGTTAGCAGAAATTTTGAGTAGTTTGGAGATCGGGCAAATCCCACCTCTGACTGGCCCCGCCAACCCCATCTCTTCTCTGCCTCCCATTGAGTCCCTGCTGATCGGTTGGGTCTCCTTTTGTTGCCCAGCACAGGAGAACGGAGCTGGAAAGCAGGTTAGTGGGGTGTGGAGGGAATGGAGATTTTGCAGTATCCTTCCCCAGCCACACCCACCAAGCCACGCCTACCAAGCCACAGAACCGGTAGTAAAAAAAAATTAATCCCACCACTGCCTCAATCATTTGGAGGAGGTCATTTCCTCTCAGTCCTCAGTTCCTCAACAGGAGGGTTGTGACGGTTACTCATGAGGAAGAAAAGTGAGTCTGAAAATATATCAATAAACTCCTCTCCAAGGTAAGTATGTAGGCCAGAGGTCTCCAAACTTGGCAAGTTTAAGACTTGTGGACTTCAACTCCCAGAATTCTCCAGCCAGCATAGCTATGTTGAGGAATTCTGGGAGTTGAAGTCCACAAGTCTTAAACTTGCCAAGTTTGGGGATCCCTGATGTAGGCAATAAAGCCCCAATTTGTGGGATAATGTTGAATGAGTAGCTACAGAGAAGAGCAACCTCAGTGATTGAGACCCCTGCTTATAGATTGCCCTTTCCTAAGGAGGCTCATCTGGAACAACTGCGTAGCTTTTAAAAAATTCTGTAAGTCTTTGCTGGCAGTATTTTACATTTTAATGGTTTAATCAATAATGTGAAACAGTGTCCCTAGAGATATACTTAGCCCTGTTCAAGCTTTTGGAAAGCATATTTATTGCTTGTTTGTTTCAATGCAGGTGATGTTTTAAACTTTTTAGATTTTTATTCGGGGTTTTATCGAGGTTAGGGAAGGCGACGAAGAGAGGGTTGGGGGATGGAAATTTATTGGGGTTAGGGAGGGTACCCGGTCCGGGTTTGGGGGATAGCCCGGGGGGATTTGGAGTCAGCCAGGCTGGAGTGCACGTCTGGGGGAACCCAGAGGGTCATGAGTCGTGGGGGCAAACACAGGGGGTGGGTTTCATTGGCACCATAAGTGGGAGGGGCAGATATGACGGGGGTAGAGGGCCATATCAAGTTAGGGGATCGCGTGCCCGCTGTCTCCAAGCGGTGGCGCGCTCCGACCCTCCCGACCCGTCTGGCAGGCCTGGTTGTGCAGAGTCTCAGGCCCTGAGTACCCGGCTGATGTTATGTAATGCCAGGTCCGTCGTTAACAAGGCCCCCCTGATTTGCGATCTCATTCAGGAGGAGGGTGCGGACCTGGCAGGGGTTACCGAAACCTGGTTGGGCCCAGAGGGCGGTGTCCCTCTGGTAGAGATTTGCCCACCAGGTTTCCAAGCATTCCATCGACCGAGATCTCAGGGAAGGGGTGGTGGGGTGGCGGCGATTATTAGAGAAGTCCTTTGTCCTAGGGAGGCCACTGTTCCTCAGACGGCTGGTTGTGAGTCTCTCTTTGTGAAGTGGGGTCGGGGGGTTCAGATGGGCCTATTGATAACGTACCTGGCTCCCTGCCACGTGTCATCGGCCCTGCCCGGGCTCCTCGAGGTGATAGCCGGGCTGGCGGTTGAAACCCCCAGGCTTTTAGTCATGGGTGATTTCAACCTGCCTTCGCTCGGGGAAACCTCTGGGGTGGCCCGGGAGTTCCTGGCTTCCATGACGGCCATGGATCTGACCCAATTAGTTTCTGACCCCACTCACACGGGGGGACACACACTGGACCTGATTTTCGCCTCTGGTCAGTGGTTGAATGATCGTGTTGGAGATCTAGTCATAAAACCCTTGTCATGGTCCGATCATTCTCTTCTTAGACTGGACTTCGGTGCCGCCACCCCCCATCGCAGGGAGGCGGAGCCGAGGAGATGGTTCCGCCCCAGGCGCCTGATGGATCCGGAACGGTTCCAGATGGAGCTTGGGCCATTTCCTGAAACTCTGGCTCATAACTCGGCCACAGACTTGGTGGCCACCTGGGATAGGTTGGCCGCGGAGGCTCTGGACCGAGTTGTGCCTTTGCGACCTCTGACTCGGCATAGATCCCACCTGGCTCCGTGGTTTACGGGGGAGCTGAGGGGGATGAAATGCCGGAAAAGACGTCTGGAGGGTATCTGGAGGGCCAGTCGTGCTGAGTCTGATCGGACACAGGTGAGGTCCTATATTAGGACCTACCTAGTGGCGATAAGGGCGGCGAGGCGTTCACACTTCTCCGCCCTTATTGCGTCTGCAGAAAATCGGCCTGCTGCCCTGTTTAGAGTGACCCGCTCCCTGCTTGAGCCGAGAGCGCGGGAGGACCTCTTGCAGGGTAAAGCAGAAGAGTTTTCCCGATTTCTGCATGATAAAATCGCCCAGATTCGGGATGGGCTGGACTCCAGTTGGGTGGTCCCGGGGGAGGTGTCCGGGGCAGGTCTTGAGACGGTTATCTGGGAAGAGTTCGATCCTGTGACCGCCGAGGGTGTGGACAGACTTCTGGGGAGGCTGAATGCCACCACATGTTTATTGGACCCGTGCCCTTCCTGGTTGGTTTCTACCTCCAGAGAGGTGACACGAGGCTGGCTCCAGGGGATTGTCAACGCTTCGTTGACGGAGGGGGCGCTTCCGACCGCCCTGAAAATGGCGGTGGTGCGGCCCCTCCTCAAGAAGCCTTCCCTGGACCCGGCTCTTTTGAATAACTATCGTCCTGTCTCCAACCTTCCCTTTGTGGCGAAGGTTGTTGAGAGTGTGGTGGCGCGTCAGCTCCCTCAGTATCTGGAGGAAGCATCCTATTTAGATCCGTTCCAATCGGGCTTCAGGCCCGGGCACAGTACTGAAACAGCATTGGTCGCGTTGGTAGATGATCTCTGGAGGGCCCGTGACAGAGGTTATTCCTCTGTCCTGGTCCTCTTAGATCTGTCGGCGGCTTTTGATACTATCGACCATAGTATCCTATTGCGGCGGTTGGAGGGGTTGGGAATTGGGGGCACCGTTTTGCGGTGGTTCTCGTCCTTCCTCTCGGACCGCTCGCAATTGGTGTTGACGGGGGGGGAGAGGTCCACCCCTAGGCCCCTCATGTGTGGGGTGCCTCAGGGGTCGGTCCTCTCCCCTCTTCTGTTCAACATCTATGTGAAGCCGCTGGGAGAGATCATCCGTGGTTTTGGGGTGAGATGCCATCTGTATGCTGATGACACTCAGCTATACATCTCCACCCCAAACCACCCCAACGATGCTGTGGAGGTTATGGCCCGTTGCCTGGAGGCTGTGCGGAACTGGATGGGCGAAAACAGGCTTCGACTCAACCCTTCCAAGACCGAGTGGCTGTGGTTTCCGGCGGCCCGATATAGTCAGCTGACTCCATCGCTGGCTATTGGGGATGAGATCTTGACCCCCACAGAAGGGGCCCGCAATCTTGGTGTCCTCCTGGATGTACGGCTGTCTTTGGAAGATCATATTACAGCCGTCTCCAGGGGGGCTTTTTATCAGGTTCGCCTGATACGCCAGATGCGGCCCTTTCTTGATCGGGACGCCTTACGCACAGTCACTCATGCCCTGGTCACCTCCCGTCTGGACTACTGTAATGCCCTCTACATGGGGCTCCCTGCGGGGAGCACTCGGAGGCTTCAACTGGTACAGAATGCAGCCGCGCGGGTGGTTATGGGGGCGTCGAGATACTCCCACGTGACGCCCCTTCTGCGCGAGCTGCATTGGTTGCCAGTGGCCTTCCGGTTTCGCTTTAAAGTACTGGTTTTGGTCTTTAAAGCGCTCCATGGCATCGGACCAGGATACTTACAAGACCGCATTCTGCCAGTAGTCTCCCACCGACCGGTGCGCTCCCACAGAGAGGGTCTCCTCCGGGTCCCGACGCCTTCTATGTGTCGTCTGGTGACCCCGAGGAATAGGGCCTTCTCTGTGGGGGCACCCGCCCTTTGGAATGGGATGCCCCCTGGATTACGAACGACTAGTGACCTGAGGGCCTTCAGACGTGACCTGAAGACCTGGCTCTTCGAGCAGGCCGGCCTGAGCTGACTCAAATGGGATTTTAAATGGGGTTTTTGGATTGGTTGGGATGGGTGTACAAAGTTTTAATTTATTTTAATTGGGGTTTTTAGATTTTTATAGGGACAGCCTAGGGTTTAATTCTTTTTTAACTATTTATATTTGTATACATGTATTTTAGTTGGCTGTTCACCGCCCTGAGTCCTTCGGGAGAAGGGCGGTATATAAAACCTAGAATAAATAAATAAATAAATAAAATGTTTGCCTCCATAGCAGCTCTGGACAATTCACAATAAAACAAGCAATAAAAAACACAATACAGAAGAAAACAAGATGGGATCCAATTGCTTGAAAGAACAAAAAAAACCCAACAGATCCAAATCCTTCCCAAAAGAATCCATCCTGGCCTAAATCTTCCTTTTTAAATGGGTCTTTTGGGATTGTGATGCCTAGTGAAGCCGGTCTAGCCAAATAAGATCATTGGGGTTTATATTTTGGAAATTTATAGGGGTGATTCTTGGCCATCTTGATTATTTACCTGTTTTCACTTCTGTTTTCTGTATTATCTTGTTTGTTGAGTGTACACCGCCTTGAGTCCCTTTTTGGGAGAGGGAGCGGTATAGAAGTACGAATAAATAATTAAATAAATAAATAATAGTGGGTAAAGAGCAAGCTTTTTGGTTGCACTGCATTGTCTCTTTGTCTTTTGCGATGGCTCAGCTGAACTCACAATACATCCCCTTGCCTCCAAGTTAGAGTGGGACAGGATGGAAATGGGGCTAGTTAATTAACCACAAGAAGTTGTTCTGCCTTGGCTCATTTTGCCTGCACTCATGTTGTAGTTTATCTTCTTAATCTTCTAATTTGTGATGTGACTCGAGAAGATTTGCTTTGTAAATAAAAAGGCAGTTTGAAGAATAACAAAAATGACTGGATGTTCCCGCAAATGTTTAGCGCTACCACAGTGCCCTCTAGTGCAATTTCCACCTCCAGTTTCTTTTCCCCCAGGGTGCAACTTTGCAAAAGAAATCAAAACAGGACTAAAAATGAAAAGCAAACATCCATTAGAAAGGGCATCTCGGGGGAGAATCCAAGCTTTTATCACCAGGTGAGATTCCATCCCAGGCTGAGAAAAAAGCTTTTAGAACCAAGTAGGGAGAGAACAGTCAGATTCACACTTTTAATATATATTCCCCATACTTGTTTATTTACTCTTTTATAATTTTATACCTTCTTCTCCAAGGTAAATATATACATTAATTCTTTACATTAATTCAATAATTAATGAACATTCCAAAGGGTTGGGGAGTGAAAAGTATGGAACTGTTTATAGTTTTGTTACTTTTTAAGCAGGAAGCCCAGTTGCAATCACACAATTCCACACTTTGTGACAGCGGCTGCTGGTCCAAAGCTTGGTTGCTAAACAAGGACCACATATAAAGTTTCCAGTCTTACTCTTGATGCCAGATGTTAAATTTGAGGTCTGCCACATGCAAACAAAGGGGACGCGGTGGCTCAGTGGCTAAGATGCTGAGCTTGTCCCTCAGAAAGATCGGCAGTATGGTAGTTCGAATCCCTAGTACCCCGTAACGGAGTGAGCTCCCATTACTTGTCCCAGCTTCTGCCAACCTAGCAGTTCGAAACCATGTAAAAATGCAAGTAGAAAAATAGGGACCACTTTGGTGGGAAGGTAATAGCATTCTGTGTGTCTTTGGAGTTTAGTTATGCCGGCCACATGACCATGGAGACGTCTTCGGACAGTGCTGGCTCTTCGGCTTTGTAATGGAGATGAACACTGCCCCCTAGAGCCGGAAATGACTAGCAGCATGTGTGAGGGGAACCTTTACCTTTAACCTAGGCCCTCAATTCCTTCTACTATGGAAAGACATGGCAAAGGAGTTGTTCAGCCTCTGAGTTCCAGTAAATCACGGTCAAAATCTTTTGCCCAGGAAGCAAAAAATCAATCGACCTGTTAGCATACAAAGGAAACAATCTCAAAACTGCATGAGTGCAAAAGTGTTTTATTGGCATAAATACATAGAGAAAACCTTTTTAGGTAGCATTAGGTTAATCATGTGTTTTCTGCCGAGAATTATTAAGTACATTTGATTTATGTAAACAGATTCTGCCAAAAAACCTGGGTTAGATTGGCACCCATCAAGGAAAGACTGAAATAAAGTAAAACAAACATGAAAAGGGTACAAAATACTAAAAGACTGGAAATTCATTGGGAGCGAAAAAGCATTTTCAGACTAAAAGCATCTAATCAAAGATTTGGGAAGAAGGGAATTAAACAGAAGCATCTAGAGACCTAATAGATAGCAGTGGATATAATTCTTCTGAAGCATCTATATGTGATTACTTACGTTGGGGAGCAGACAAATCATACATTTCTAGGACAAATACTTTCCTTGTCCAGCAATGCAAATCTCTCTTTTGATCCATCTAATAGCCACCCATTCTTGGTGGGGGGAAAAGCTCCATGCATCTGATATCCAGAACATGAATAATTTTCACTTTACTGCCAACAAGCCCAAATGTGACCTTCACCAACCATATATAACTTCTCATCAAAGTATAGCAATTGGACATTAACAGAGAAACAGAATAACAGAATTGGAAGGGACCATGGAGGTCTTCTAGTCCAACCCCCTGCTCAGTTGGAACCCATGCCATTTCAGACAAATGGTTGTCCAATCTCATCTTAAAAACCTCCACAAACTGTTCCACTGATTTAATTGTTCTAACTTTAGCTGGGAGTAATGGGGACTGTAGTCTAATACAATCATTGGGTCTAGCAAGTTCACAAGCCTGGTGTAGTTTAAGTAACAACTGCGTAAGAATGCATTTTGTAAAATAAAAATTAGCTTAACCTAAATAGTGTAAAATACAAAAGTAGTACAAATCTGGGCCCATCTCTGGTTTTTCTGTCTTGCCTTAAATTACGCATTGTATGATCTTCAGATCGAACTTTAAAGACTATTAAACAGGATTGGAAAGATTCACATTCAATTAATCTTTTCTAGCTGCCTTCCTGTTATAGGTTTCAGCAGAGGTAGATTTGTAATGTCAGCCATGAAACTCGGGAATCTAGTAGGTTATCACAAAACTTTGCATATTCTTGGAGTGAAGATTAAAAAAAAGGGAGAGTCCAGATGTTGTCCAAAATGCCAGCTGGAAGATCTGCCTCTCTGATCTAATGGCCAGTTTGTCACACATTATTTCAGGAAGGGCCTTGCATATTGGAAGACTGTAGGACCTTTATATTGCTTTCAGTGGAATTTACGCAAACGGTGGAAGCCAGATTGGCGTAATGACCATGGAATTCTCTTTTAACAACGTATGGCAAAAAAAGGTGGTCAAATCAAATGTGACTCACTAAGTGACAGCATCATTTAGCAATGGAAGTTGCAACCACAACTGTTTTCATAAGGCAAGGACTACCTGCATGAAGTTGCTCTCCTTGGTCCTGATAGGTTGAGGCTATGAGACTTAGCCCCATCACAACTCTTAAGGGCACTCATGTCCTGTGCTTCTTCTGGCTTGAGCTATCATGGGCCTAAATGATTACGGTTATGATGAAACAAGACTATTCAACATTGCGTATGACAAGAAAGGGTTTTCTCCCCCATCTTCACTGATGGCATGTTATCTGTGTAGGCATGTAATACAACCAGGTAAACAGGTCAATTTTGCGAATAAGGCTGCAGCCCTATCAGCTTGTAGTAAACTAACACAAAAACACAACGCTTGCTTCTGTGTAAATAGGCACAATGTCCACTCGGATGTGTAAATCGAAGAATATTAGGCCAAGTAATGGAAGCAATCTCTCCAATGCTAATCATTTATCAAGGAGCACTAATTACTTATGGTCCTAGTTCCCGGTTCATCGTGTGTAAATAGACCTTTAGGATGCACCTGAGGATGGGGAGGGCACAAGTTAGGAGGAGGAGAAACCTGATTCAAAGCACAGCAACTCATGCATCTACAGATTTTTTTTTTTTTAAAGGAGCCAGGGGAAGCTAAACTCTTCATCTTACGACTCATGCATTCCCGCTGGATGGTGGCCTGTGCTTCAGACAGACCTCCTCCTAATCAAAATAAGACTTCAAGGTGCCACGGCGACGTATGTCACAGGTCCAGCAGTGGAACCCTCCTCCCAAGGAATTGGCGTGGCGGATGTTCACTTTGATGGTTGAAATGCCTGCAGGCAAAAGAAGAGAAGGCAACTTCTTGAAGGTAATTTCCCCACCTCCCCATGGAATTAATGAAAAGTCGCACGTGGGCATACACTGCCAAAGCAGTAGGCTTTCCAATTATGACACTTGATTAGAAGACTCTATGAAGGTCTCAAATCCCATGGCCCCAATGTTTGTCCAATCAGGGAGGAGTCATAGCAATGGCACTTAGACTTATATACTACTTCACAGTGCTTTACAGCCCTCTCAAAGTGGTTTACAGAGTCAGCATATTGCCCCCAACAATCTGCGTCCTCATTTTACTGACCTCGGAAGGATGGAAGGCTAAGTCAATCTTGAGCCGATCAGGATCAAACTCCTGACAGTGGGCAGAGTTAGCCTGCAATACTGCATTCTAGCCACTGGGAGGGAGGGAGGTGCAGCAGAACAGATGATGAGGGAGGGAGGGAGGGAGGGAGGGAAGGAAGGAAGGAAGGAAGGAAGGAAGGAAGGAAGGAAGGAAGGAAGGAAGGAAGGAAGGAAGGAAGGAAGGAAGGAAGGAAGGAAGGAAGGAAGGAAGAGAAATAGCAATAGCACTGTGTAGACTTCACAGTGCTTTACAGCCCTCTCTAAGCGGTTTACAGAGTCAGCCTCTTGCCCCCAACAATCTGGGTCTTCATTTTACTGACCTCAGAAGGATGGAAGGCTGAGTCAACCTGGAGCGCTAAGAATCCAACTCCTGGAATGAACAGTGAGTTAGCCTGCAGGACTGCATTCTAACAACTGCATTACCATGGCTCTTACACCTTACATCCTTTTTTTTTTCAGGGCTGATCAGAAAAATGAAGTGGTATCTCTTTGAGGGAGACCTCACATATCTCTAAAATGTGAAGGACATCTATAGCCTTCTCTTAACCTTAATGAAAGATCAGGGTATGGGAGTCTTCAAGGTCAGGAGGCCAGCCATATCTCCAGATCTCAAAAGGACTGATCAGGTGTAAAGTTCAACATTTTGTGCCTATAACAGCTTTTGCTGACTTGGTGGCCTTCAAAGATGTCGAACTTCCAAACTCCAACGTGCACTTTGGATCTAGAAGAGATTCATGCTTCTGGAGGACACTTTAAATTGGAGAAATGGTGAATTGGAGAATCTGGTTAAATTATCTTTAGGGAAATGTGTGCTCTACAGACACAAACTCTAGTTCCATGAAATTTTGACCCATCTAGCTAAATTGGTCTTACCTAGGCTTTCAAAGAGCTTCTGGATTGGGGTTTCGTTGGCATCTACCATCACACGTTTCTCATCCAGCATCAGGACATTCATGGAAAGCCATTTTGAAGACATCCACAGCGGATGATCTAGAGATGAAAACATTAGCACTCATGGATGTCTCACCATACAACCATCACAATAGAACATTGGCTTCCCAAGTCATGGCTTCAAAAGCCAAACCTACTGTCAGGGATGAGAGGAAGTGGTGGGTGAATGATTGTCCAGCCTGCCTTCTTGAAGAGATCGATCTAAGAGAGTCGGGAAGAAAAACAGAGAGCTTCACACTGGAAATCATATTGTTTTCTACGTACGTTCTCCAGCTGTGCACTTCGATTAAGTCTGCTAGCTTCTCTGTCATTACATAAAAATGACGGATGAATCATCAGTTTAATCTGCCCAGCAACCAAGAATAGGATCAAAATGGAAGACTGGCTTCTCTTCCAATGCCAATTTCAACCTTTGCATCTTGTTTGGCGCTAAGATCTTCTTTCTTTCCTTTTTAGCAAAGTCTGATTTCCTGTGCGCATATGTATGTAATGGAATGGGTGGGTGACCTCAGAGAATGAGGGGAAGAGGTGTTGCCTAGGAAACAGATAAGAGAGGCAGGAGCCCCCAGTGGTTTAATGATCAGAGAAAGAAACTTAGAAAAGATCCACCTTTCTAAAGTATCGAACAGTTAAGACCGGCAGTAGGAAGTTATACTTTTCGATTTGCAAGAATTTGTTCATGCAGCCTTAAAATAAAGTAAGAATTAGTTCATCTATTCCTGCTTCCTGTTTGGTTTACCTGGGAGAGCTGACAGTGTGTTTTTAAATGTTTTTACATTCGTTTTTCATTCACAGTCCAAGTTTAGCACTTTTTTTAAAGCTGCAGCAAGAATGGGAAATTGCTGAAGTCCTCAGATTGTGACCTTCAGTCTTTTAATTGCATTAAGTAGAGATAAGGAGGCTGAAGAACAAAAATTGGATCTGCATAACACAGTAACCCATAAACCATGGCTAGCAAGCCATACTGTGCCCCCTTCTCCCCCCAAAATATGTCCTGCTATATTATGATTTCATGCAATGGGATAATTTCACACATTAGGCCAGGAAAATTTAAAAAAGAAAAGAAATATGGCATACATATGTGATTTGCAAATTGTATTCCTATCCTTTGGTGTGTTGCGGGAACACAGCAAAGGTTGTCCATCGCAAGAAACAACACACACCAACTTATTCCTCGCATTTGAAACATTAACAAATGGAATAGCACTTCTATATTTCTTAGCTCATCAAAATTAGCTCATCAAACTCCCACCCGTTTGTTCCCATACCCAGACTCACTATACAGAAAGTTAATATCTCTAGGAAGGCAATTTTTCCCCCAGTATCATTATTATTTAGAGTGGTTAGAAAGGTTATAAGTCAAGGACTAGCTGAAGTTTCCTCTGTGAAGCCCCATTACCTCATTACAGGGGCGATCTGGATTAGAAAGCACGACCCCAGGGCCAATGATATTAAAAGTAGCATCGATGTGCATCGGGTTGGGGTCTTTGAAAGAAATAGTATGAACTCTGTAGTCCGGAGCAAGATGTCTCTTCATCCACTCAATGCCCATGAAATTTGTAACCTGCGACAATGGAGAAAGGAAAGCAAAAATGCGTCTGATTTGTAATTCATGTTTTTTAATACAAACTTAATCAAACCTCCCTCCATCATCCAAATCAAACTGGGTATTTGGACTTTCCCAAATTTTGTAAATTCAGTCTTCTTACAGTGATAATCCCAATACAGTGTTCAATTTCTTTTTTCTGGGTAGCAATGACTAGCCAAGATAAGATAAATTTATTTAGAGCTAGCACTGGACTAGGAGGCATTTCCAGTGTCCACACCTGTAAATGCAACCTTTAAACCGCTATAATTGTCTGGCTTGGCTCTGCAACCCAACAAGACAGACACAGACTTCAGAGTAATTAGGACTGCAGAAAAAACAATTACTACCAACCTGCCTTCCATGGAGGACCTGTATACCGCAGGAGTCAAAAAGAGGGCTGTGGAAATATTTACAGACCCCTCACATCCCGGACATAAACTGTTTCAACTCCTTCCCTCAAAACGACACTATAGAGCACTGCACACCAGAACAACTAGACACAAGGAGAGTTTTTTCCTGAACGCTATCACTCTGCTAAACAAATTATTCCCTCAACAACTGTCCAACTATTTATAAAGTCTGCATTACTATTACTATTAATCCTCCCATCCTTCCTTTCACCCATTTCCTCCCACTTATGACTGTATGACTGTAACTTAGTTGCTTGTATCCTAGCGATTTTTATTGACTGTTTCCTAATATGATTTGATTGGTTATTGTACCCTATGACTATTATTAAGTGTTGTACCTTATGATTCTTGACTCTTGACAAATGTATCTTTTTTATGTACACTGAGAGCATTTGCACCAAGACAGTACACTGAGAGCATTTGCACCAAGACACCAAGATATCACACTTGGCCAATGAAGAATTCTATTCTATTCTATTCCATTATTCTATTCTATTCTATTTCTATTCTAAACCAAAGTTAATCTCACTGTGAAGCGTGATGAAGAGGGATTTTATGTAACAGTTAAGGTGTTGGCTTAGAAACCAGGAGAGAGTGAATTCTACTTCTACCCTAGACAGGAAAGCTTGTTTTAATTTATACTAGTGTGTTCATACATGTTTACTTTTGGCTGAACTTGTTAACTTTGAAAAAAAACAAAAAAAGTAACCGTATGCTTATAGGACCTATAGATATATAAGATTTAAGGAAAACTTGAGAGGGAGGAATCTTAATTGATTTACCTGACTTCTTTGCACAAAGATATCTCTTCCAGCTCTTATGAAGTCTGCAGCATCAAAACATGGCTCGAATTCAGTGGTTACAAATTTCCCCTGGGCAGCCAACTTGTGCCTGTCCTCCACTGTGCGGATGGGATAATCCTAATTTTTAAAACAGACATAGCACATAATCCCTGGGACCCAGCAAACATACAGCCTTAGGGGATGCAGCAAGGAAAATACAGTGCTCAGAAAAGAAAAAAGGCATTTGGTATATAAACTCTCTTCCAGCAGTGATGATGTTACCTAGTTGGATCGGGACACACTTTGCACGGTCACATCCGCCCTCGTCATCTCCCGCCTAGACTATGCCAATACTCTTTACATGGGGCTCCCCTTGAAGAGCACCTGGAGGCTCCAGTTGGTGCAAAATGCGGCCACGCAGGTGGTTTTGGGGGCTTCTCGGAGCTCCCATGTTACGCCACTCTTGCGCGAGCTGCATTGGCTTCCGGTGGCCTTCCGGGTGCAATTCAAGGTGCTGGTGATCATCTTTAAAGCGCCCCATGGCTTGGGACCTGGGTACTTACGGGACCGCCTACTGCCACTGTCGGCCTCCCATCAACCAGTGCGCTCCCACAGGGTGGGCCTCCTCGGTGTGCCGCCAGCTGGACGGCTGGTGACCCCGAGGGTTCAGGCCTTCTCTTTGGGAGCACCCTCCCTCTGGAACGAATTACCCCCGGAGATGAGGACCGTCCCCGACCTATTGACCTTCCAGCGCGCACTAAAAACCCACTTATTCCATCAAGCCGGTCTGGCCTAAGATTACATGTAGGGTTTTAAATTTGATTTTAAATGGTTTTAGCTTTCTTAATCTCCTAATTTTTAATCTTTTGATAATGGCCAATCTATTTAATTCTTTTAACTCATTTTAATTATTGTATGTGTGTTTGTATGTATATTTTATCTGGCTGTACACCGCCCCAACTCCCTCTGGGAGAGGGGCGGTATATAAATTTAAATAAAGTAAAGTAAAGTAAAGTAAAAGTTGGGTAATGAAATGTCTGCAAGGAAACAATCAAGTTAAGTTCAGAAAGCATCAAAAACCTGACAGTCATTGTCCTCCTCCTCCTCTTCCTCCTTCCTCTCTTCCCCTTTCCATCCTCCTCCACTCCGCAAACCTCACTCTCTTCTAGCACTGATGATATTATCTAGCTGGGTAATGAAATGTCCGTAAAACAACCAAGTTCAGGAAGCATCAAAGATCCCACAGTCATTTCCCCCCTCTTCTTCCTCTCCTCCTTCCCCTCTTCCTCCTCCCCTCTTCCCTCCTCCTCCACTTCACAAACCTCACTCCCTTCTAGCACTGATGATATTATCTAACTGGGTAATGAAATGTCTGCTAGACAATCAAGTTCAGAAAGCATCAAAGATCCCACAGTCCTCCTTCTCCCACTTTTCCTTCTCCTCCACTCCACACACCCCACTCCCTTCTAGCACTGATGATGTTACCTAGTTGGGTAATGAAACATCTACAAGAAAACAACCAAGCTGAGAGAGCCCCGAGGACTCCCCCAGAGCAAACCTGAGCCCCAAATATTCTCTCCTGTTGATCCTTTTGGAGAATCAGAAAATGCTACCTGGTCGTAAAGTTCATCAGACATCGTGGGCTTTGGTGCTGTTGTCCATTTGGCTCCCTGGTGAAAATATTCTTTAATGACTGGGCGATACGCTCTATATTCAAAGAAACGGGCTCGCCACGCCATCGGTGCTTCGATGATTTCATTCCCAATTACAAGTAAAATGTCTCGCGGCATGGCTGCGTACATGCCTGCCAGGGAAATTAATACACACATCGCCTGTTATTCCATCTCTGTGCTTTAGTATACAATGCACACTGCTGATAGACAACCACAACTTTCAAAGTTTCCAGCGCGCTTGATATTTTCATGATTCAAATTTAAAAATAACAATATAGCAAGGATAATCCAAATCCCAGCAATTTTTTTCCACCCGCTATAAAAGAACACATGATGGTCAGCAACCCACACCCTATGTGTGCTTTGGAAAAGAAAGTGCAACACTCACACAGGCGATGTGCATGAAATTAATCTTATGGGGATACCACTAATTGAGCAGGTAAACTGGTTCTCAGAAAATGATGTGAGAAATCAGAGCTGTTTTCAGATCCCTTTGTTGTCCTACAATATTTCCATCCTGTTTTTATCAACTCCATAGTAGATAAATAGAACAGATAGAATTCTTTATTGGCCAAGTGTGATTGGATGCACAAGGAATTTGTCTCGGTGCAAACGTCTCAGTGTACATAAAAGAAAAGATACATTTGTCAAGAGTCAATAATCATAAGGTGCAACACTTAATGATAGTCATAGGGTACAATAAGAGTAGAGTAGAGTAGAGTAGAGTAGAGTAGAGTAGAGTAGAGTAGAATAGAATAGAATAGAATAGAATAGAATAGAATAGAATAGAATAGAATAGAATAGAATAGAATAGAATAGAATAGAATTCTTTATTGGCCAAGTGTGATTGGACACACAAGGAATTTGTCTTGGTGCAAATGCTCTCAGTGTACATAAAAGAAAAGATACATTCGTCAAGAGTCAAGAATCATCAGGTACGACACTTAATAATAGTCATAGGGTATAATAATTGTAATTCTAATAGTAATTGTAAACTTACTGTAAAATAGTTTATTTTGTTTTCATTGGCTTTTAATGTTTTTTACTTGGTCTTCCTTTTCTCTTACCTGTGCTATTCTTCTAACGTTCCTCTTTGCTAATAACTTTCCTTACCTGTTATATTTCCCTTGCTGTTTTCATTTTTAAAAAATAATGTTTTTTTAAAATACATGTAGACCTTGGCATACTGTAGTTCATTTAGTGACCGTTTGCAGTTACAGTGGCATTGAAAAAAGTGATTTATGGACGTTTTTCACACTTATGAACATTGCAACATCCCCATGGTCACATGATCAAAATTCAGAGGCTTGACAACTGGCATGTACTTCTGACAGTTGTGCTATCCCGGGGTCATGTGGTCCCCTTTTGGGATCTTCTGACAAGTGAAGTCAATGGAGGAAGCCAGATTCACGTAACAACCACATTACTAACTTAACAACTGCAGTGATCCACTTAACAACCATGGCAAGAAAGGTCATAAAACGAGTAAAAATAGTCTCACTTAGCAACAGAGATTTGGTGCTCAATTGTAGTGGTCATAAGTGAAGGACCACTGTAAAAGTAAAAATTGTGTTTCCGGAACGTAATGGGTGGTTTTGCAACCCAATATTTAAAATAAATAAATGAGGTACCTCTATAATCATTAATAATGATTATTTATAATAAGGAGCCTCTGTGGTGCAGTGGTTAGAGTGCAGTATTGGAAGCTACTTCTGCAGCCAGTTGCTTACAATTTGGCAGTTCAAATCCCACCAGGCTCAAGGTGGATTCAGCCTTCCATCCTTCCAAGGTTGGTAAAATGAGGACTCAAATTGTTGGGGACAAGAGGCTGACTCTGTAAATCGCTTAGAGAGGGTTGTAAAGCCCTATAAAGCGGTATATAAGTGCTATTGCTATAATATAATCATTAATAACAAATATAATCATTAATAACTATAATCTAACATATAATAACTATAATCTAATTAATAACTATAATCATTAATAACAAATAAGGGATGTGGTGGCTCAGTGGCTAAGACGCTGAGCTTGTCAATCAGAAAGGTCGGCAGTTCGCCGGTTCGAATCCCTAGTGCTGCGTAATGGAATGAGCTCCCGTTACTTGTCCCAACTTTTGCCAACCTAGCAATTCGAAAGCATGTGAAAATGCAAGTAGAAAAACAGGGACCACTTTGGTGGGAAGGTAACAGCATTCCATGCGCCTTTGGCATTTATTCATGCCGGCCACATGACCACAGAGACGTCTTCGGACAGCGCTGGCTCTTCAGCTTTGTAATGGAGATGAGCAGCGCCCCCTAGAGCCGGAAATAATTAGCATGTATGTGTGAGGGGAACCTTTACCTTTATCTATAATCATTAAGTGGGTAGATTACAGAAAACACCCAGATGTAAAGCACTAAATTTTGTTGAAAGTAAAAAAAGTACCAGTAGATTCAAAATCAGGCGTTTTATATCGGGTTGACCAGTTGAGAACTTCTGGCCTCTTCACAGTCACTCCTTCCATCTTCAATATAGTGCACATTTCTTCAATCTCAGCGATTGCTTTCTTGATATAATCCTCAGGAAAACTCTGGCCTCCATACTTCTGATAAAATTCCCAGTACTTATCATAGGTATTAGCCTGGGGAACCAACAAAAAAGAAAAAAACCAGTCTGAAACAAACAATTTACGGACAATTGCACAAATGGTTTTTCCAACAGATGAAACAAAAGGATACCTCTTCTTGCAGAGAGGAATCACCGACTTCCCTAAGAAGGGGAAATTCCATATCACACTTTGTTGTGGCTTGTTGAGTAAACCACGACTGGGATCACAAACATTAATAGTAATAGCAATAGCCCTTAGACTTATATACCGCTTCACAGTGTTTTACAGCCCTCTCTTAAGCGGTATACAGAGTCAGCCTCTTACCCCCAGCAATTTGGCTTCTCGTTTGACCCACCTCGGAAGGATGGAAGGCTGAGTCAATCTTGAGCCTGGTGAGATTCAAACTGCCAAATTGCAGGCAGCCGGCAGTCAGCAGAAGTAGCCTGCAGTACTGCATTCTAACCACTGCGCCACCGTGGCTCATGAAACTGATAGCTATGGTCGAGATAGCACAATTATAAAGTTCATCCAACATGTGAAGCCCAAATTAGCACCATTATGCTGGGAGCTTGCCCTCTGTATAAACCAGGTAAAAGTGTCAGATTAGTCTGAAGACCTAAAAATGGAAGACAGAAGAAGAAGAGAAAAAAACCAACGAGGTAAGATCATCCATGCTAAGCAGGAGTGGGTTTTGCCTTGATGATGTTACATAGCTGGGTAATAAAATGTCTGCAAGAAAACAACCAAGCTCAGAGAGCACCGAGCATCAAGGTTCAACCCTGAGCTACAAATATTATCTTCTATCAAAATTCATCTGTGCATTTTCAAACTCTGAGGCATGTCATTGAAAAATTATTAAGAGGATGGAAAGAGGTATCAAGAGAAGGAAAGAACAATTTTGCATACTTCAGCTGTGAGTCTAGGCAGGGCCCGTCCCAAAGGGATTAAATGGAAGGAATGCCTCCCAGGTTAAAAGTTCCATACTGGAGGGATCTCTTCTCCTGTCCTCATTTTGGAACTGTTAGGCCCATGGAACAAGCTGTCCCCATTCTAAATTGCATCATATCCTGAGCCACAGTGGCGCAGTGGTTAGAATGCCGTACTGCAATCTACTTCTACTGACTTCTGGCTGACTGCAGTTTGGCAGTTCAATTCTCACTAGGCTCCAGGTTGACTCAGCCTTCCCTCCTTCCGAGGTGGGTCAAATGAGGAGCCAGATTGTTGGGGGGCAAGAGGCTGGCTCTGTAAACCGCTTAGAGAGGGCTGTAAAACATTATGCAGTAGTATATACACCTAAGTACCCTTCCTTCCTTCCTTCCTTCCTTCCTTCCTTCCTTCCTTCCCTCCCTCCCAGTGGTTACAATACAGTATTGCAGGCTAACTCTGCTCACATTGCCAGGAGTTTGATTCCTGACTAGCTCAAGGTTGACTCAGCCTTCCATCCTTCCAAGGTGGATAAAATGAGGAGCCAGATTGTTGGGGGGCAAGAGGCTGGCTCTGTAAACCACTTAGAGAGGGCTGTAAAACATTATGCAGTAGTATATACACCTAAGTACCCTTCCTTCCTTCCTTCCTTCCTTCCTTCCTTCCTTCCTTCCTTCCTTCCTTCCTTCCCTCCCTCCCTCCCTCCCAGTGGTTACAATACAGTATTGCAGGCTAACTCTGCTCACATTGCCAGGAGTTTGATTCCTGACTAGCTCAAGGTTGACTCAGCCTTCCATCCTTCCGAGGTTGGTAAAATGAGGACCCAGATTGTTGGGGCAAGAGGCTGACTCTGTAAACCGCTTAGAGAGGGCTGTAAAAGCACTGTGAAACAGGATATAAGTCTAAATGCTAAATGACACAATAGCTATTGCTATTATAGTATATTTGGAACATTGAGGGAAAAGCCTCAAAATTCTAAGCCCGGTGTATCCTTCTCCAAGTATATCATCTACATGGCTGTTTATTTTATTTATTTAGCACATGACTATAACATGATGGAAGAGAAGTAAACATAAGGACACAATCCACATAATGACATACAAAACTTCCACAGGGGTACGTACAACAGTGGCCTCAAAACTGGATGTCCAATTCAATTATCCAGGCGATCGCCTCTGGGGTTGGTTCATGCTGATCTATCTAGGGGGCCAAAGCAGAGGTGGGTATTCAGCAGGTTCCGACCAGTTCTGGAGAACCGGTAGCAGAAATTTTGAGTTGTTTGGAGAACCAGCCAATACCACCTCTGACTGGCTCTGCCCCCATCTATTCTCCACTTCCCATTGAGTCTCAGCTGACCGACTGGGTCTTCTTTGGTTGCTCTGCACAGGAGAATGGAGCTGGAAAGCAGGTTAGTGGGGTGGGAAGGGAATGGGATTTTGCAGTATCCTTCCCCTGCCACGCCCACCAAGCCACGCCCACAGGCTGACTGGCCCTCTCCCCATCTATTCTCCGCCTCCCGAGTCCCAGCTGATTGGCTGGGTCTTCTTTGGTTGCCCTGCACAGGAGAATGGAGCTGGAAAGCAGGTTAGTGGGGTGGGAAGGGAATGGGATTTTGCAGTATCCTTCCCCTGCCACGCCCACCAAGCCACGCCCACAGGCGGACTGGCCCTCCCCCCATCTATTCTCCGCCTCCCGAGTCCCAGCTGATTGGCTGGGTCTTCTTTGGTTGCCCTGCACAGGAGAATGGAGCTGGAAAGCAGGTTAGTGGGGTGGGAAGGGAATGGGATTTTGCAGTATCCTTCCCCTGCCACGCCCACCAAGCCACGCCCACAGGCTGACTGGCCCTCCCCCCATCTATTCTCCGCCTCCCGAGTCCCAGCTGATTGGCTGGGTCTTCTTTGGTTGCTCTGCACAGGAGAATGGAGCTGGAAAGCAGGTTAGTGGGGTGGGGAGGGAATGGGCTTTTGCAGTAACCTTCCCCTGCCATGCCCACCAAGCCACGCCCACCAAGCCACACCCACAGAACTGTTAGTAAAAAAAATTTGAACTCTACCACTGAGCCAAAGAATGTGGGCAGTCTTGCATAATATGTTTAATAGTTAGCATATCGGCACCAAAATTGCAACAAGGGGAATCCCTCCACCCCCATTAATACAGGGCAGAGGTGTTTCTTTCAGCATCACAACTAATTCTGTTCAATTTCACCCAGAAAGAGGAAAACAGGTGATCCCTCTACCAGGTGGTTTGATAGAGGGATGACTGTTGGCCAGAGAAGAAGGTACACAAGATAAAAGACTTTCCTAGAAATGGTTATAAAGACTAGAGAACAGACCGTTCCTGCTCCTGTAGACCCCTCCCACAGGTCTCAACTCCATGCCCCAATTGTTGTTGACCCTCAGGCTGTGAGATTTGTGCCGTTGGAATGACTGCAGTAGCAGTTTCAATCACATGTACGGTTCAAGGGCCAGGAGAGATTTTTTTCCAGCAACAAGTAATAGTCCTAAAACTTCCGAGATAAGTTGGGGTCATGCGGACTGGACCCCAAACAGCCAGCTCAGCAACTTTCAAGTTATGTTTTCATTCGTTTTCAGATCTTCTAAATGTCATTTGAGACCATCGCTGCATCCAGCAGGGTTTGGGTTGGCCGTGCTTGCAAAATGTGATGACTTCAAGCTTCCACAATCCATAGCCCTCCATGGACTTAGATCCATAAAAGCTCAGGCAATCACCCATGTGGTGTTTTAAAACATAATAATTGCTTTTGCTGCAAAAAAAGAGAAATGAATAGGATTCCCACTCTGGAAACTCTTATGGAAATCTAAAGCAAGGGTCTTCAAACTTGGCAAGTTTAGGACTTGATGGACTTCAACTCCCAGAATTCCTGAGCTAACATAACTGGAGGAGGAATTCTGGGAGTTGAAGTTCACAAGTCTTAAAGCTGTCAAATTTGAAGTCCCCCGATCTATATCTATCTATCTATCTATCTATCTATCTATCTATCTATCTATCTATCTATCTATCTATCTATCTATCTATCTATCTATCTATCTATCATCTGTCTCTAATCAATATCTATCTGCTAATCATCTATCTATATCTATCTATATATCCTGTCTCTAATTTATAACATCTATAGCTCTGTCTATCTGTATCTGTCTATCATCTATCTATCTATCCTATCTATCACCTGTCTCTCTAATCAATATCTATAGCTATCTGTTAATCATCTATATCAAGGGTCTTCAAACTTGGCAAGTTTAAGACTTGATGGACTTCAACTCCCAGAATTCCTGAGCTAACACGACTGGAGGAGGAATTCTGGGAGTTGAGGTCCACAAGTCTTAAAGCTGTCAAGTTTGAAGATCTCTGGTCTAAAGCTTCACTTATCTTATGAATAACTCAGGGGCAGAAATTGAGTTTCCCTTCCTTGTTCGGAACCAAAGAGCAAGACAAGAAGCAATGGGTGGAAGATCATTAAAGAGAGATTCAGTCTAGAACTAAGAAGAAATTTCCTGGCAGTGAGAACAATTAATGGAATAGTGGAATAGCTTGCCTTGAGAAGTTGTGGGTGCTCCATCATTGGAGGTTTATGATTGCCATTTGTCCAGAATTCTATGGAGATTCTCAGTCATGCAGGTCATGGCTGTCCCAAAGGTGCTTTTTCAAGAGGCAACTGAACTTTTTTTGTTTTTCCTTGAAGACGTTTCGCTTCTCATCCAAGAAGCTTCTTCAGTTCTGAAGAAATAAAGACCTGAAGAACTGAAGAAGCTTCTTGGATGAGAAGCAAAACATTTTCAAGGGCAAACAAAAGAGAGTCCAGTTGTCTCTTGAAAAAACACCTTTGGGATTTTTCCAGAATGGTATATAAGGTCTCCAACTTGAGTTGGAGGTTAAACTAGAAGACCTCCAAGATCCTTGGCCATGAAAGCTGGCTGGGTGACATTGGGCCACTCACCAGGAGATGGGGAGTTCTAGTCCTGCCTTAGCCATGAAAGCCAACTGGGTGATTTTGGGTCAGTCCCTCTTTCTCTGCCCAACTCATCTCACAGGGTTGTTGTTGTTGTGGGGAAAATAGAAGAAGGAAAATGTGTTGCATATGTTTACTACCTTGAGTTATTTGAAAAAAAATAATCAAGGCAGGATATAAATAAACAGAAAAACTTCACAAAGAGGAAAGAGTAGTATGGACCGTGTCTTGAGCTCTTTTACCGAAGTGGGCATAAATTAAAGAGGAGGAGGAGGAGGAGGAGGAGGAGGAGGAGGAGGAGGAGGAGGAGGAGGAGGGGAGGAAGAAGAAGAAGAAGAAGAAGAAGAAGAAGAAGAAGAAGAAGAAGAAGAAGAAGAAGAAGAAGAAGAAGAAAAAGAAGAAAAAGAAGAAGAAGAAGAAGAAGAAGAAGAAGAAGAAGAAGAAGAAGAAGAAGAAGAAGAAGAAGAAGAAGAAGAAGAAGAAGAAAGCCAACATGCTATAAGGCTGTTCTCCCTCAGTATTTGGAGATATAAAAAGCAGCCTTATCACATTCAAAGTTCCTTGAATTTCAGGGAGTAAAAACTCACCTTGACTTCAACTGTAAAAGGAGGGACACGGGCATTTTCAGCTCTCCCCACAATGACTTCTTCCAGTGGGTCCCATTCATTGTGGGAGCAGACAGGACAATTTTCTGGACTAGGATCAGGAACCTTGGAAGCTTCAGCAGCAGCAGCAGCAGCAGGGCAGGGGGAATTGGAGGCCGCTGCAGCCTGGGTGCTCTGGAAAGTTCGCTGCACCCATCCTGTGACGACTCTTCCAAACTTGAATTTAAAAGCAAAAACAACCATCAGAAGGGGGGAAATCACAGGGGTGTGACTAGATGGGGCCTGCCTTAAGGTTTTTGGGTTCTAGGCTAGGGAAACAGTGTGTCAGGGTTCCGGCGATTGCCCTAATTAAATCATAAGCCTCGAGCCAAGCTTCGAAAGAATCCAAAGGATTTATTAGGAGCAACATGTCCGGCATTATCCCAGTTGAAGCCAACTCTGACGCACGTGAATAACAGTCACCTGTGACCCTGTTTCCCCCCTCCCCTGGGTGTGTCATCAATCAGATTCTCCAACGAAGCATGTTCACAGGTTGGGCGTCATCGATCACGTTCTCCAATGAAGGATTTTCGTGGGCAGAGGATCCGGTAGCCTAGCTACAATCTGTGTAAGATATGCGTGGAATGTACTTCTGGGTTTCCGTCCCATCCCTTGCTTATTCCAGCTCAAAAACAGGCATAGGAATGTTTTACGAGTTGACACAATGAGATATTCAGGATCCAGAAAGCCATCTTGAATTTTTTTTTCCACTTTTATTTGTAACCCAAGCAAGGTAAGGAGCGTTTCTTTCAATTATGAAGATTTCTTTCAATCAAATAGTATTTAAAGTAAGGCATGCAATGTTTCTCAACTTCACCAACTTTTAAGAATTGATTTCAGCTCCCACAATTCTGCAGCCAGCAGAGCCATTGCTGAGAAATCTGGGAATAGCAATAGCACTTTTAGACTTATATACCGCTACAGATTATAGATGTGATTAATTAATTCGGTGCAGCCTATCAGATACGGGTTTTTCTCTTGCTGGTACTTATAAATGATATCCAATTTTAATTCTAAGAAAGGTTCACCCTGCTTTCAGACTCCACTTATTAACATAAAAGAAAGCTTCTTGCATCTTAACCACGCTAAGCTATAACGTGAGTTAGACTACTGCACTGAGTTTTACACGGGTCTGCCCTTGAATACTTAGAAGCTGCAGCTAATCCAATGCATACCACCTTGCTTACAGATAAAAATAGCCTGAACAGTGTGATACCTAATTTGAAGTGGATGCATTGGTTACCAAAACACTTCTGGACCCCATCTAGTTTTAATCACAAGAGACCGATTTGGTGCTTCAAGTTCCAATCCCAGGTTGCGTTAGGAAGTATGGGATTGGATAAATACCTTCTTAATGGCTGACCAGTTCCCCAAGAAGAGAAGTTTCTATTTTGTGCGTTGCAAAGGAAAGTCATTCAATTGAGATGCTGACAATAGACCTTGGTGTGCTCATTTGTATGCTTATTTCCTTTGCAAACTATACAGACAAGAGAAATCAGGATCATTTGAGACCTGCCATAATAAGCAAAGGAAACTTCACATATGTCTTGAGCCCATCTGTTATTTATGAAACAAATGTATACAGCTGTCAATCACACCCAGGGCAGTGCGAAGCACGTTATGCTTTGTGAATCACAGTTTATGCTCAATATGCCACACATAGCCATCCTTTAACAGTAGAACTATGCAGCGTTACTTAAACAAACCTTATGGCAGAGTCTGGGAATGAGGTCACAAAGACCAAACCAAAAGCATGGTGTTGAATCAGCCAGCCTAAGTTTCTACTTCAACCCAGGATCCATCCATGTTGGGAGATCACTGGCTTCCCCCCCACCCCCTTCCAACGTTCCAGTGTTGCAAGAAAGGAGCTTCAACTCTGAGCTAAGTTCTTCTGCTCAAACCAAACCCCTTAGAAGAAGAGACTGCACTTGTTCCCTACCAGCTGCTGGGAAAAACTAGACCGACACACTGCCTAGGAGCAAGTATGCCCTATCTTCTTGCAGAGTGTAAATGATCAGCATTCCCAGCCCAAAATGGGAGAGTAGGCATGTGTGCTGGGTCAGCAGAAGGTTGGAGAGGGAGGGAAGAGCAGCCCGCCCCCCAGAGAAGGCATGTCGGAGCATGGAAAGGGAAGATTAAAAAGATCTGCTATCAGGCTTGAAATTTTGGATCTGGACCACCTAGAACTACGACACCTACAGTCTAAGCTAAGCTTAGTGCACAAAATTATCCTTCAGCTTCAACCGCAATAACACACAGGCAAACAAGAGATATGAATTCAAAGTAAACCGCCCCAAACTCAATTGCAGAAAATACGACTTCAGCAACAGAGTGGGTCAATGCCTGGATAACAGATAATCAGAGTTGGAAGGGACCTTATAGGTCATCAAGTCCAACCCCCCGCCCAAGCGGGAGACCCTACACCATTTCTGACAAGTGGCACTTCAATCTCTTCTGGAAGGTCTCAAGTGATGACGCTCCCACAACTTCCGAGGGCAACTTCTGTTCCATTGGTTGATTGTTCTCACTGTCAGAAAGTTTCTCCTTATTTCCAGGTTGAATCTCTCCTTGATCAATCTCCATCCATTATTCCTTATCTGGACTTCTGGTGCTTTAGAAAATAGCTTGACCCCTTCCTCTCTAGGGTAGCCCCTCAAATATTGGAAGACCGTTATCATGTTTCCCCTGGTCCTTCTCTTCACTAGACTAGCCAAGCCCAGTTCCTGCAACTGTTCATCGTATGTTTCAGCCTCCAGTCCCCTCATCATCCTGGTTGCTCTTCTCTGCACTCTTTCTAGAGTCTCAACATCTTTTTTATAGTGTGGTGACCAAACCTTTTCAGACGAGGCATTCAATTATATATGAAAACTCGTATGAAAACGAATGTGACCCCAGGATACTGCAGTTGTGGTAAGTTCATGCTGGTTGCCAAATGCCCAAATTTTGGTAATTTGACTATGGAAACACTGCAACTATTTATAAGTACAAGGACTGGCGAGATGCAGGGAAAGTGCCATTATTGGTCTTACTCACTCCCTGACTCTGTCCTTCCCCCGTCTTCCTCCATGCATCCCTATCGAATCCTTCGGTTGGAGTTGCATTTCAGGAAATCTTGTTCCTTTTAATCAAATCGATGGGTTTTTTTTTTTCACATGCTTCCAGACTTCCGATGTTTGGCTACCCTAGACTGTACACGTGTCTCTTCCTGCAAAGTCACCATTTTGCAGTACAGAGGAATCTCAGCTGGCGGTTAGCACATTAGCTGATTAACCGTCTATCAAAGTTCAGCACGTTTTATCCGGCTCAGACACTCTGGAAACTGCCTCTCTAGGAATGAAGAATTCCATGCCAAGACAAGAAAGGAAATGGGGAGACGGAGTGATGCTGTTTTTTCCTGTCTTTCCACTCCTATCTTCCTGCCTGAGCAATGAACTTGGTTTCTCCTTCACTTGAAAAACTTGTATGGGCTCTTCCCAAAGCAGAAATTCCCTTGTCCATTTTTTTTCTCCCACTGCTGAACTTGCAGAATGAAGAGATGACAATGAAGTAGATTTGTCTCCCCAATTCTGAAATATCAGATACAGATAATCAGAGTTGGAAGGGACCTTGTAGGTCATCTAGTCCAACTCCCTGCCCAAGCGGGAGACCCTACACCGTTTCTGACAAATGGCAGTCCAATCTCTTCTTGAAAGTCTCAAGTGATGGTGCTCCCACAACTTCCGAGAGCAAGCTGTTCCATTGGTTGATTGTTTTCACTATTAAAAAGTTTCTTCTTCTTTCCAGGTTGAGTCTCTCCTTGTTCAGTTTCCATTCATCATTCCTTGTCTGGCTACAGGTGCTTTAGTTTAGAAAATAGCTTGACCCCTTCCTCTCTGTGGCAGCCCCTCAAATATTGGAAGACTGCTATCCTGTCTCCCCTGGTCCTTCTCTTCTCTTCACTAGACTAGCCATGCCCAGTTCCTGCAACTGTTCTTCATATGTTTTAGTCTTCAGTCCCCTCATCATCCTGGTTGCTCTTCTCTGCACTTTTCCTGAACATCTTTTTTTAGCTTTTTTTGGCGGCTGCTGCACATTGCTAGCTCATATTTCTGAATGTCATTTCGAGCAGTCGGTTTTTCAAATGCCCAGCGTCTCCTTCTCTGTGGGTGCATAAGTCCACAACTGCGTGTTGACTCCTGGCCACTGCCTAGATAGGTTTTCTTGGCAGGATTTCAGAAATGATTTGCAATTGTCTCCTTCCCAGGGCCTGGAGGGAAGGAATGGGCCTCCCTCCAGTTGGCTTCATGCCTAAAATGGAACTAGAATTCACAGTCTCCTGGTTCCTAGCCTGCTACCTTAATCACTACACCAAAATGGCTCTCTGTTTGCTCGCAGAGCATATAATGAATGGTTACCTGAAACTTACAGTAAAGAGAATATATATACTTAATTATTCAGGTACTAACTGCAGCCAGAACTTGCTCAAAACTGGAAAAGTGAAGAGATTCCTATTGATAAAATTGTGATTAGGAAAATATTAGAATGTGCAGAAATGAACAGATTAACACTTGCAATTAAAGACAAGGAGCAATCTGAATATTATAAGATATGGGAACTATTTTATCAATGTTAAAGCAAAAACGTGAAAGCTAGAAATATCTAATAGAGTAATGAAATAAGGAAAATATCTTAATAGAATTAAACATGGTGAGAAAAGGATTGTTATAATGATAGATATATTATATATACTAATAATAAGTAAAGAACTAAACATGTTATTGTTATAGTATAAGAGATATTATGTATATTAATAACAAGATAACAATGGAGAATATCAATATAATGAATATGGTAGTAATTTTGATTATTGTCACCCGAAGTATCTGTCACACCGTTAAATGGAAGATGAATTGTTTGTACTTATAAAAAGGTTAAAAACTTATTAAAAAAAAAAAGAATGGGTTTGTTGACACCTCCATCCTGAGATTAAACTTTGGCACAGAAACACTCACTATCCCCAGATTTGCCCAGGACAACAGAGATAGGCAGCTAAATGACATGTGTCAATTTAGACTCTGGACTTCAAGATTCAGAGCTGGAGGGGAGGTGAGCAGAATCTTTCTTCCCAAGGAACAAGTCAAAATCAAAACTTTTATTAGACTTTAGGCCAGAGAGTCTGTGGAACAGATCCAATCCGATGCAAGTGAAGAGTTACTAGTTCAAGGGGGAACTTAGTTATAGTTCAATTTCACAACTTTTTCCCTTGTGTGAATGGAATGGAGGATTTAACCAAAATTAACCAAAAGGGATCAAAGACAGGAAGCTCTTTGGAGAGAAAGAGGGAAGATGGGAATTTCAAGGGCACTTAAATTTGGCCCTGCTTGGAGGGGGGGGGGGTTGGACTAGATGACCTACAAGGTCCCTTCCAACTCTGTTAATCTAATCTAAAGATTGTCAAACGGTGTCACCTTTTGACAAACAAAAATGAAAAACCCTATCTGAATTTTTCCTTCCAAATTTCCAAACTTTGTAAATTGATTGGATCAAAATTGATCTTCAATGCAGAGAAACCCCTGAAAGGCAAGCTTTGAAAGTTTGCTCTGAGGTGTTTTTTTTTTTTAATCTTCGATATTAAACTCCCTGCTCCACTTCAGGGGAATCCATGGGAAATAGGATCTCATTCAAAAGCACACCAACGCAACTCCTTGTGTTCATCACCTGCCTTTGCGCGTGGAAGATGTTTCCGCGGCGCGCCTTCAGAGCAATGCCTGGCATTGCTTGGATCGCTACCTAGGATCGCTAAACCCCCACCCCCACCCCCGCCTGAATAGCAAGCGCTCTTGGCTCCGATCCTCGCTGCGCCCCTCCCCGCTTTCCCAGACTATCCCAAATCTGGTTTGTTGGCCCACAACGCGCTGAATCAGGTCTGGACAAGCCCCAGCAACGCTTTGAATTCAAACCACATGCTGAGCGCTGGGCTCAGCTTCAACTTCGGGTAGGGGGTTCCCTGCGTCTCCCCGAGAATCAAGGAGCTGCGCCAATCCACAAAGCGGCGGTTTTCTTCGGCCGCCGGGTTCAGCGGGTTGTGTGAACGGAGCCAGGGGGGGCTGCTTTCCCAGCCGGCTTGCAGGGGCGCTTACCCTCGATCCAATGTAATGCACGGCTTCGGCCCCTCGACTGCCTCCGCGCAGGCACCGCACGCGCAGCATCCTCGCTCTTTTTCCCCCCCGCCCTGAGCTGGTCGGGAATCCCCTAGGAGCAACCGTGCGCGCGCGCGCAACCGACCCGGCTCGCACCTACGGCTAAAGCCAAAAAAGATCTGGCGGGGTGGCCGCTTTTGAGCGCAGCTTTGCGCACGCCCCTTGCGCGGCGCCCATTGGCTGGCTGGCTGGCTCGGTCGGGAGAGTGGGGAGGGGAGGCAAAGCGAGCACGGCCCCGACTTAGCCCGGGGCAGCATTCCTCGTCCTCGCTTGCTTTTTATAGATGGAATGAATGGGGAAGGCTCCCGGGCGCTGCCTCTCGTTCCCAGCTCTCGGCGGGATCTAGGGAGACGTAAAACCATCGGTTGAATTATGGCTTTAGCCAGATCCAAAACAAACCAGAGCCTCGCCCAGCTAAGGGGTAAATTTCTACTAGGTGGATGGAACAAACCTCTTTCCTAAGAGGTCCGTAGGGGGCGTGCATAAGCGCACCAACGTGCCTACCGTCCCTGCCCTATTGTTTCTTTTTATTTTTCTTACATGTATCCATTTCATGCATTCATAATTATGTTTATACTTATACCTGTTATCTTATAATCACTTGACAAAATAAAATAAATAAATAAATAAACAACTGGCCACAGCCAAGCTAGCTCGCTGTAGGGCAACTTGCCATGGGACAATTTAACACTCCTATTTAATTATTTAAAATAAACAATAAAAGTATTTCGATTTTTATCATTCACATTTTGTTCTGTCCCTCCTTTTGCATCCTTTCTTTAATTATTCTATTCCACTATGCCTTTAATACCATAGTAGTGTCACTCTTGTCCTGCTGAGAGTTGTCCCATGGTGATAGCAAGTTGGCCATGGTGAGTTGGCCACAGCAAGTTGGCCATGGTGAGTTGGCCACAGCAAGTTGGCCATGGTGAGTTGGCCATAGCAAGTTGGCCATGGTGAATTGGCTGCAGTGAGTTGACTGTGATGAGTTGGCTGTGGTGAGTTGGCCACAGCAAGTTGGCCCTGGTGAGTTGGCCATAGCAAGTTGGCTGTGGCAAGTTGGCCATGGTGAATTGGCCGCAGCGAGTTGGATGTGGTGAGTTGGCCATGGTCAGTTGGCTGCAGCGAGTTGGCCATGGTCAGTTGGCTGCAGCGAGTTGGCCATGGTGAGTTGGCTGCAGCGAGTTGGCTGTGGCAAGTTGTCATAGACCCGACATGGGTACCAGGTTTGGTACAGACAAAGTGTATCATCCTATGCCAGGGATAGAAGCTTTTGGTGGACCAGTAACCAGATGACAAAATTCCTGGGAAATGCTTCATTAGGTAGATTTGTAATCCTTTGTAATATGTGAGGTTTTTAAAAAAATACATTTTCTTCTTATTTCAGGTTTTTCTTTTCTTTGTTTTGGGGTATGGTAAATGGTTTGTGGGGTCCATGGTGCTCTCTGAGCTTGGTTGTTTTCTTGCAGATGTTTCATTACCCAGCTAGGTAACATCATCAGTGCTAGCAGGCAAACATTGAAATAGAAAGTACATCTCTGACCATTGAGGGCTGGATGCTCCTCTGCCAAGCTTTTGCTCTTTCATTCCAGAGAAAATGACACTATTTTTCCCCCGTCATTTAGCGCTCCTCTCAATGTTTCAGAGTTGCCCAGAATTTTTGTGATGTATATTTTTGATACCTTGGCTTGACATTCATTTCACTTTCCTATTATTCTGGAAGGCAGCCCAGGTGAGGGAAGCTGGGAACAAAGCCAGGAAAAGCTGACAGAAACTTGGCTAGCTTGTGCACCTCTGGCCATAATTGAATTCCAGGGACAGCAGAAGACTGGGATTGAATTAAGAGGTGCTTGGTCATCTCCCTTGATTAAATTTGAATGAACCAGCTTTGATTTAGCAAGTTCTGGTTAAAGTAGGCAATGGGTCAGCAGGATGAAAGACAAAGGGTCTTTCAGAGGTCCTCTGGCAAAGGTTCCTCAGAGGCCCTTGGTTCTCTCTGAGCTTGGTTGTTTTCTTGCAGATGTTTCGTTACCCAAACTACGCACTGATGGTGTTACCTAGTTTGGGTAATGAAAGGTCCTCAAAGGATTAAAAAAAGTTTTTCTCGCAGATCTAAGGATCCTCCTCCTCTCCTTCTCCTTCTCTTTCTTCTCCTTCTCCTTCTCCTTCTTCTCCTTCGCCTTCTCTTCTCCTTCTCCTTCTCCTTCTCCTTCTCCTTCTCCTTCTTCGCCTTCCTCTCTCGCTTCTCTCCTTCTCCTTCTCCTTCCGTCTCCTTCTCCTTCCTCCTCCTTCTCCTTCTTCATCTCCTTCTCCTCGCGCTCCTTCTCCTTCTTCTCCTCCGTCTCCTTCTCCTTCCTTCTCCTCCTTCTCCTCCTCCTTCCTCTTCTCCTTCTTTCTCCTTTCCTCCTCTCCTCCTTCTCCTCCTCTCCTCCCCTCCTTCCTTCCGTCTCCTTCTCTTCTCCTTCTCCTCTCCTCCCTCCTCCTCCTCCTTCCATCCTTCTTTCCTTCCTCCTTCTCCGGCCTCCGCCCCTTCTCCTCCCTTCTCCTCCTTCTCCTTCTCCTTTCTCCTTCTCCTTCTCCTTTCCTTCTCCTCCTTCTCCTCCTTTCTGCTCTTCTCCTTCTCCTCCTTCTCCTCCTTCCATCTCTTCTCCTTCCAATCCTTCTCTCCTTCTCACCTTCCTCCTTCTCCTCTCCTTATCTCCTCCTTCTCCTCCTTTCTCTCCTTCTCCTCCTCCTCTCCTCCTCTTTCTCCTTCGCCTTTCCTCCTCCTTCTTCCTCCTTCTCTCATTTTTCTTCTCCTTCTCCTTCTCCTCCTCCTCCTTCTCCTCTCTCCCCTCCTTCTCCTGGTCTCATCTCCTCCTCCATTCTCCTTCCTCCTTCTCCTTCTCCTCCTCCTTCCTCCTTCTCCTCTCTTTCCTTCTCCTCCTCTCCTCCTTCTCCTTCTCCTTCCCTCCTCCTTCCCTCCTTTCTCCTCCTTCTCCTTCCTCTCCTTCTCCTTCTCCTCCTTCCCTTCCCTTCTCTCCGCCTTCTTCCTTCCTCCTCCTCTCTCTTCTCCTCCTCCTCTCCTCCTTCTCCCTCATCTCCTTCTCCTCCTTTCCTCCTTCTCCTCTCCTTCTCCTCCTTCTCCTTCTCCCTTCTCCTTCCCTCCTTCTCCTTCTGCCCTCCTCCTTCCTCCTTCTACTCTCCTTCCCTCCTTCTCCTTCTCCTCTTCCTTCTCCTTCTCCTCCTTCCCTTCTTCCCCTCCTTCTCCTCTCCTTCTGTCCCTTCTCCTTCTCTTCTCCTTCTCCTTCTTCTTCTTCTATTCCTTCTTTCTTCTTCCTCCTCCTCCTCCTCCCCCTCCTTCTACTTCTCCTTCTCCTCCTTCTCCTTCTTCTTCTTCTTCCTCCTCTCCTCCTCCTCCTCCTCCTCTTTCTTGCGCCATATCCATCATCAGATGTTGGCAATCATGTTGGCGATCCTATTTTTATCAATAGCTGCACGAAAAAGTGACATTGAATTTTGTCCAAACCAGTCCCTTAGATTTTGATTACACCCCTTTTATTTAATTTACAATGAATTGCCTCTCCAACAAAGTCCTGGCCAACAGTCTTTCGAGATAGTTCCCAATTACAGACTTTTTTCAGGCTTGGGGAAGGGCCAGGCCAATATCTTTCAGACACCGCAATACTTGGCAAGCTTGCCGGAATGAACTAATTATCCCCTGCAAAGCTCCACTCCCCTTTCTCTAGGGGAGGGCCATTCACTGTTCACCTGTGGCTTTACTCCCAAGTCAGCCCTTGTTCCTTAGTTGTTCCCTTCGTCTGGCAACTCTGTGCATGCACACACTGGGAACAGGCTCCAGCTGTTCTTCTGCCTCACTGATGTCTGACTCTGAAGGCAGCTGATAACTGTCAAATGGCCCTGACCCCATCTCTGCCTCTGACACAGAGCACTTATTAGAGCTTTCCCCAGACTTCAAGACTGGCCTATGTTCAACCCCAACCTCCTCACTGTCCAAATCTGCTGCCAGCTCTGCTGGCCACTGTCGGGCCACAACACATGTAGGGTTTCTGCAGACCTGTGACTAAAGATTGAATTGTGCCAACTGGACTAAACTGTTGGTCAATCATCCAACAGTTTAGTCCAGTTGCCATGATTCAATCTTTAGACACCTTTGGCCTGGATGATTGAGTCTTCACTGATCTGTTTCTGCAGACCAACCAGAGTTCTTGTAAGGAGGCAGACTACATGAATGAGATTACAGATCCATCTAAGTCCTGCTTTTGGCACTAGCGACATCTCTCCAAGGTTTTTCAGCCTAAGGGGGGGTAGGGTGGTCTTTCTTCTTCCTATTTACAGATGCTGAGGATTGATGAGGCCACGTTCTGCATGCCCAGAAGATGGCCTGTTTCCCAAATGGCCGATACTCATTTCTATAGAGTAGATGTGCTCTGGGCCATGAATACAGGGCTGACATCTTATACCCTGCTATTTCATAAAGGCAGCCATGACCCCTGAATAGCACGGTAAGTTGAAGACACCAAATTTGGGGTGGATGGGTAGATTTCATTCATACCAACATCCTCCAGAAAATTCGATGCAGACAGCCTGGGAAGAAGATGAGGAACACATCAACAATAATTTCCAGCAGCACATTTTGCAGAAATAATGTTGTGGCCTTGAGTGCAAAACCACTTTTGGCATAAATGCCGAAGGACAACTTGGTAAAGCTTTGAAGGTGGCTTGCTATTATGTGCATTAGGGTCAGTTCATCCTTAATAATGTCCAGGAACAACATCATAATGCAATACCGTAAAAAGTCCCAAGAGATTTCGGTGGCTTCAAATGGTTTTAGTAGAGAGAAACTGTCAGAATAGAGAGAAGCTGTCAGTTGTCAGGATTAAGCTGGGTTAGTGTTTGATTGAGACACTACCAGAACTGGAGGATAGTTAACAAAAGCTAAGTAGGGTTAGACCTGGTTACTTGGATGAGTAACCACCAGAAACGCTTTGAACTTTTAGCTAAATCGAGATATGGACCTCTGGACTTAAAATCTACAAGATGATGGATGTGGCATCCTAGCTGAAGCCCCTTTCAGATTTGTGTGTGATGTTGCTGCATATCGTGGTGGCCTTAGTGTTGAGGACACTCAAAAGGTTGAGAGTTTAATCCTAGGTAGCAGCAGAGATTTCTCTCCTAGGGCGCAAGGAAAAGAATATCTGCTGTGAACTCCATATAGGCATCAGGAAGGGCATCTGGGCAGTAAATGCTCAGCTCCATCCAGCTGCCCTGACTCTACCCCGATTAGGGACTACAGGGTTGTAAAAAAGGGAGTCTCTGCATATCTACAATGGAAGGGGCTTCGCTCCTGACATTGCACATTTCTAACACGTACATTTGATACACATTCCACCAAATCCTGGCATAGAATTATTTGAATAGGTAACACACAGTTGTTACCCAGAAAACTACATGGGCTTATCCATCAATTTGACTTAAGTTCCATGATTCGTTGTAATTTACCAATTGCTAAAACTCAATGGAATCACTATTGAGGGTTGAAGGATCTTCTCAAGACAGCAGGGGAGCCGTGTAACTTCCTCAAGAAAAGAGGGAGAGAGAGCCTCTCATCAGGAATCCAGTCCAACTACATGCCACATGCGCACTACATGACAGTCAACAAATGCCTTCCTGAGGTGGGACAGTTATTGCAGTTAACACAATCTCTTTCTGCAATTGGAAAGCCACCTCTTGACCATGTTTCTTCTAAACTCAGTGACTGAGCCACTAGGATTTCTCTTTCAATTGCATGTTAATAAATAACCAGACAGTATTTTTTAGCTTTTTAAAAATACTGGACATACCGTAAAGGGGGGAAAACATTCCATTTAAACCAAGGAACAGAAGAGGGGGGGGAAAAGAGAAGTGTTTGAGAATGTGAGAGAATAACAAGCCATAAAGTTTTACTTGAACGGTACAGACTTTATTGGTTTCTTCAAAAATGTGATGTACAAAGAGGAAAAACAGAGAGAAAAGGCATACAATTACCCCTTTATAAATGAATTGATATCAATGTTCGACATGTGTTTATATTATACTTTGTAACTGAACTCCTAATATTTAAATGAGATGGGATAATAATAGATGAAGATGGGAAATTAAATATATTTTCCAACATTTGTAAACATTCTTCTATTCAAACATTCTTGACCATAAAATGTTAGTTGAAATATAGCAAAGGAGATACAGTCTTAAGATTATGATGTTGCTGGTAAAGAATGTTTTTTCCCACCCTTGTAGAACTAGTATCGTTTTTTTCATGGTCATAAAACTGCATCCCATCCATTCCATTGTTTTGCTTGTTCCCAAACCATTGTTTTGGGAACAAGCATATATATATATATGAACAAGTATATATACATATATATACTGTATATAGGGCGATTCTGAAGACCAGCTACCACAACCAGTAAATCTTCCAGAATGAAACTGAGATGTGTAATAGCTGCTTTCCAAAAGAACATATTTATAGCATCCAATTGTGACGTGAACCCATATTGCATGGGTTCTTAGAACCCAGTATGTGAAGTAATAGTTACCACTTTACAAAATTTTAGTAAGACCCATACCTGGAATACTGCATCCAATTTTGGTCACCACGTTACATAAAAGATGTTGAGATTTTGGAAAAAGTGCAGAGAAGAGCAACTAAGAGGATAAATGGCCAGGAGGCTAAAACATATGAAGAACAGTTGCAAGATTAGCTAGTCTGGAGAAGAGAAGGACTAGGGTTGACAAGATAACAGTATTCCAATATTTGAGGGGCTGCCACAAAGAAGAAGAGGTCAACTTATTTTCCAAAGCACCAGAGGAAAGGACAACAAACTATGGATGGAAACTAATCAAGGAGAGAAGCAACCTGGAATTAAGGATAACCTTTCTAACAGTGAGAATAATAAAGCAGTAAAACAGCTTGCCTTCAGAAATTATGGGTGCTTCATCATTGGAGGTTTTTGAGAACAGCTGCAACTGTTCTTCATATGTTTTAGTGCATCCAACAAGCCACGTTTTAAAAGGTCTGGTTTACATAGTCAGTCTCTCTGGTATCCTCCCTGTATTCCCCTCAGAGATTATTAGGTTACCATTCAATTCTATGCAGCAAACCTCAAAAGTTTCGATGAAACTTTTTCTGAATAGTTGTGCACAAGATTGGATTGTAGATATTTTCCAGACACTGGTGTTATTGCTGAAAGCAAAAAAAAAATCTGCTGATCGGCCACAAATCAGGTCCATGAAATAGAAACTTGACTGTTGGTAAATATTATCCCCTTTCCTGCACCAGCTGCAGTCTACGGCATGCAGGGTATCGTAATTCTTGACCTACTGTAAAAACGAAAAAAAAAAAAAAGGCATGCAGTAGGGTGTCATTCCTGTTCAGGCCTAAAATAGAAGGACCAAAGAAAGTCCTGCCACAAAAGCTGGCTTGCATACAGATACCGTAATATTATTGATAAAAATTGGCTGGCACACCACAATTCATTAATGCTTGGCTGCAAGTACACATCAGACCAACCTTGTAACCTCCACCATAGCTGAATTAATCTCACTCAATAAGAGAGTCTCAGGCTAAATAGTTAACCTTTAAATGTTTTGTTGTTATTAATCCAATTTAGAGTTAAGGTTTTTTTTAATTTATATATAAGTATTTTGAATACAGTGTATTGTCCAAGCATAACTCTTTACAAAAGAAAAGAAAAAAAAGAACTAGTAACAGTTATACTGATAGCAATAGTAATAAAAAAATGATTCTGACCATATTTATAATTATATTAGCTTATTTGTAATCCTATTGATTATATTAGCATACTTATAGTTATAAACAACGTCCATGTTTTACTTGAACATAACACTGTTCTTTCTTCATCTAATTTCTACCTCTTAGAAGTTTTATCTCATTGATAAAGCCTATTCCACATTAAGTTAAATTAAGTTAATCTCCTTTATCTTTTATTTTCCATGTCAATCTAGCCATCCAATATTTTCCTAATTATATTTTCATCCGATGGGGTGTTCTCGATTTTCCAATATTGTGCAATTACAATTCTCACTACAGTCAATACAAGTAATATTAAATGTATCGTCCCTTTGGTTAATCCAATTCAGAGACCTACCCAATTCCACAAGTTGCCGCCTCTTAGAATTAGTCTATATAAGAAGCTCCAATCATGAGCACTAACAATTACTTTTATTGTAAGACTAGCTCGATACCCCTGCTTCGCTATGAAACTATGTGATCGGGCTTAGTTTTTGGGGAGGAAAATAAGGGGAGGGAATCGAGCAATATGCCTTCCAGTTTAATTGCCAGATAACAAAATCTTTAGTGGTACAGATTTTTAACACCTGTAGGCTAAGCACCTTGCACCATTCAATGTCTCCTTGGTTCATATTATCCCATCATTATCACAAATATGTGCTATTCAGTCTTGTGAGCACTTCCTTGATTTATGCAACTATTGTACTTTTAACAATATGCTGGACAGAACCTTGTTAAATCTTCAGTATTGGGGTCCATTTGGCCAAAAGGGCAGTCTATTGATCTTATATAGCTGGATACCCGTACTTCGCTACAAAACGATGTGGCTGGGCTTAGTTTTTGGGGAGGAAAATAAGGGGAAAAAATTCTATCTCTGCCTACCAGCATCCATTGATATTCATCTGGCTAGCGTCTTGTCAGTGTGGGAGAGAGTTGAGGGCTGTTTGGAAACTGAAACAATATTTGCTGTGTGAGCAAGAAGGAGACAGCAAGGAGCCTAGGCAAGCTTAGCTTAACTGTTCTGTACTAAAGCTGCTTGGTGCTATGAAGCTAAAACTGAAACTGAAACTCCTCCCTTCTGCTTGTGTTTTGTATTTGGAAGAGATTTCTTTTCAGGTGGGGAGGGGGAGTAGAACTCCTTAGAATCAGAACATGTTATTAATAATATATGAAATACTAATGCTCTGGTGGTCATTTCAAAAAATCCTTTCTTAATGAGCACCTAGAAACCAAGAGGAACATACGTACCAAATTTCAAGTTTGTAGGCTTTATGATTCTGGGTATTTTGTGATGATACGTGCCTGAGTGGTATTTCGCTTTTATCTAGATTATATTACATTAACAGAATCTTGCAACTTGGAAAGCACATCTCTTCCCCTTCCTTTACAGATCAAGAAACTGGAGAAAGTCTCTCCTGAGATGTTGGCCACACCTGATTTTTATGGGCTAAGATGCCTCTTATCTAATCCTTGCCTAGTCTGCTACTCCACTTCCTCCTCCTCCTCATCCTCTTCCTCTCTGTCTCAAAAGATATTCTCACAGATCACTATAGTAGAGGAGGAACTACAGTACAGTAACATATAATATTAGAAACCTTAATGAATATTTCTTTTATATGCAGAGATTTCATAAACATGGGGCACCTTAAACCCATCATTACTAAGCCATAAGACTGTGCACTTAGTTTGATCTAGCATGTTAAGCCAATGTAAACAATGTCAGTTCAAGAATGAATGTGATATATGATCTTAACTAACTCTAGTTTATAGTATTTGCTAATGATTAAATTAGCTATGACTTACCACGCTGTCTGGACACTATTAAGGATTGCACAATCAGGATATAGAAAAATTAATATGCATATTGTCAACTTGTAAAACGATTGCTGGAATCCTGACACATACAGCATATGATAAGAATTGCTCATAGAATTTGAAAGCCAGAGACTATGGCTGGACATGCAAGAAAACCCAACAAATTCACACTAAAGGATAGAATTAAAAATCAATCCCAAAAATATATACCTTACAAGTTAAAACCCACTCCTCTCCTAGAAAAAATGAAATATTTTAGAATATATTAAAAAGGCAAAATATTTCCCCTAAAAGAGAAGTAGAAACTCAAAAAGGCAGAAACTCACCCCCCACATTTGTTAATGGGCCATGAAGGCCTGGGCCAGTCTATTCTACATAACAAAGATCTACCTCCTTCAGGCAGAGCCATTTAATTGCCCTTTATTGCATCACTCAGCAAGTTTCAACCAAACCTAGCACACAGACAACCTACAAAGCTAGCTATGACCTCTGACAGCAACCAATCAGGATACTGTTCCTGTGCCCCAGGAAGTTCAAAGCTCAGAGAGGGTATAAAACCCAGAGACTCTCAGTATCTCTTCCTTTTCTCTTTGCCCAAGAGCTCCAAGGCATGTGATCCTTCCTGTCCACCATTAAACCATCTTTCCAAACAGCCTCCATGTTTCCAGTGTCTTTTTCCCCACTTGGAACTGAACCCAGAAGGATAATTCTTCCAACACAAACTCCAGACTTTTATCTTAGCAAGCATTGACACGCTTATCCTTAGCATTCAGTTTACCTTGGAGCAATCTGAAAAGTTGTCTTTCAGTAAAAAAAAAAAAAAAAATTAAAGGGAAAATGAACATAATCCATTTATTCTTTTCCATTTCAAGTCTTGTGATTCAATAAAAATAATAATGAGCACAGCAACAATTAAACATAAAAGCGACCTAATCTCTTTTAAGGCGTGTGTGTGTACCATTAAAAAATGAACTTATTTTTGGTTGGTTGTTTTACTACTTTCACCTGCTGATTACAATATGAGTTCTGTTGAACTAGGTATTTGTTTAAAAAGAAATGGAGACTTCATGGTATAATATTCCCTCTAGTGGACATCTTGAGAGTCTCCAAAAAGCTTCCATCTATATAGGGCATGCTTTCTATCTTTCATTTTATATTATTACAAGTTTTATTAAATATTTTGACAAGGAAAAGAAAAAAAGAAACAGTGAATTTACAAGCCTGATGGAATTTTTAAAAAACTATGTTAGGCATGAATTTTCAGCATTCCAATACCTTACGCCGTTTTTAAAATTGGCGAACGTTTTAAAATGCAAGTAATAAATAGATATCAACAGCAAGAAGTAGCAGAGTATAAACCATAGAATAAGACATTTGTGTAATTTATGCCCAAACAGTTTCTTTAACAGATCACTGAAAATCAGAACGTCGAGACTACGTTAAGGGAAATGTAAGTTTCAGACATGATATGAACCCATACGTAACAGAAGCATCGTTTTCAAGAATTAAATTCTGTGCCTGATTTACTTTTTTATCAACGCATTTCAATAAAATCCATTGAGGTTTGTAAGCTGCAGTTTGTTACTGCAGCTAATAGATGCATCTAGCTTGTTGTGTCTAGGGAGATGCTCCATCATCCATCAAGTCGTGGCTGACCCAAAGGTGCTTTTCTTTTCAAGAGGCAACTGGGCTTTCTGGTTTTTCTTTGAAGACGTTTCGCTTCTCATCCAAGAAGCTTCTTCAGCTCTGACCGGATGGTAGGGAATGGAAGAGTCTAACGCCATCTAACACAGGAATTATCATTCCATATTGGGGATCCTCCTTTGGGTCATCTTAGCAATGGACCGATCACTTTGGGAAGCCATCTCCTGGCCAACATCACCTGTCCCCAGCTACCTTCTCACTTCCAGTACCACCAAGCTCTTATCTGTCTGTGTAAAGGCGGGGGGGGGGGGGGGAGTTGGGAGACAGACTAAGCAGAGAAACTTTTTCCCGCGGTGGAAACCTGGTTGGAAAGGTAAGTCATCGCGGAAAGCGCTCCAGAGGCTCGGTTGCGCGCAATTCGCGCCTCTTTCTGCGCGTCCGGGCGAGAGGGGGAGGGACGAGGAGCTGGACCCGCCCCTCCTGGGTGCCACCGGGTCCTCCGAGCGCCCGGTGGCTTCTTCAGCGCACCTGTTGCCAGCTCGGCCAGCAGGGACGGCGCCGTCTGGGGCACCTGTCATGCTCTCGGGCCTCTGCACGGCGCTGGCGGGGCTGCTGCTCCTGCCGCTGCTGGGGAGGCTGGCGTGCTCTTATTTTTTCCAGGACTTGTGGTTCTTCTTGAGGCTGCTGGCCGTGGGGCGGCGGGCCAGACAGGGCGCGACGCGGCGCCCTCCGCGCACCTTGCTGGAGGTGTTCGGGCAGCGAGCGCGCCGGGCGCCCGACAAGCCGCTGCTGCTCTTCCGAGACGAGGTCTACACCTATCAGCAGGTGGAGCGGCGCAGCAACCAGGTGGCGCGGGCTCTGCGGGAGCATGCCGGGCTCCGGCAGGGCGACGGCGTGGCCCTTTACCTGGGCAATCAGCCCGCCTACCTGTGGATCTGGCTGGGCTGCGCCAAGCTGGGCTGCGCCCTGGCCTGCCTCAACTGCAACATCCGAGGACGGTCCCTGGTGCACAGCTTCCAAGCCAGCGGGGCCAAGGTCTTGCTGGCCGACCCAGGTGAGGAGAGGGTGTCCTTTCCCTTCTCCAGGGTTGGGTCTCCACTGGCCAAGCCTCAGCTAGGTGCGTGGTGGGGTTCAGGCTGTGGGAAAGGCTGGAGAGGACCTGGTGATGGAGAGACGTCTTTTGGATTCCTAGCCAGTCCCCAATTCTGAGGGCTGGGAAAGAAGGTCAGGGGAGCCTCCTGTTCTCCGAGGCTTTTAAAGGCTTCTGAATCAGAGAATGAGAACTTCATTCCCATCCTTGCTGTCCATGGTCCCAGAATTGTTCCAATAGAAAGGGGAATGTATTCAAGGGAGAACTTCCAAATCTACACTCCAACTTGCGATTTTCAGAATAACAGAGTAACATAGTTGGAAAGGACCTTGAAGGTCTTCTAGTCCAACCCCTTGCTCATGCCGGAGACCCGATACTATGGATTGTCCAATCTCTTCTTGAAAACCTCCAGTGTCGGAGCATCCACCATTTCTGAAAGCAAGTCATCCCACCAATTAATTGTTCTAAGTGTCAGGAAATGTCTCCTTAGTTCTAGGTTGCTTCTCTCCTTGATGAATTTCCATTTCCTTGATTTAGAATCTGTGCAGCTTCATTTTCCATACCAATAGTTCAGATTAGGTGTTAAATTGTACTGAAAGATATACATCACTGAACATTTGCACCAGTTTTCCTTTCTCATTACTTGATGCAGCTATTTTTTCCCTTCTGTTCTGCATGGGGATCAGCTAAGCAGAAAGACTTAAGTATAGGGATGTTGGACAGGGAACAAATGAAATGCAGTCCATGAGACACACTTCGGATAATGTTGATTTAACCATATTGATGTTATGTATTTAAAAGACTTATATAGCCACTTATCTTATTGTACCGCAAACCCTGAAAAAAACACAGCTCACAAAACAGGAACGAAAACACTGAAAAACTATAGAATCATTACATAAAATCCTGCGTTCCTCCCCCCAAAGAAAATACTTTACTACACCTTTATTGGATCCCAGCCTCACTCTACCCCAACGCTGGTGGGAAGTTTTAACTCTTCAAGGCCTTCCAAAATGGTAGGAAAGGGAGCTGCCAGATCTAAGGGGAAGATCACTCTGCAGGGCAGGGGCTGTTACAGAAAAGGCAGGTCTTCCAGTTCTCCCTAGATAACATTTCAAAGAAGGGAAACCTGGAATTCACTCTATGTGACCTAACAGGACAGGCAGATATCCTCAGGGAGAAGGCAGTCCAAGTAACAATTTGGCCACAAGCCATTTCAGGTTTTAAAAGTGATCACCGGCGCTTTGAAGTACAGGTTGAATTGAAGTTGCCAGATTTGAGGGATTTGTTCCTCGCCTTTAAAGTTCCCAAGAAAGGCAAGCATAAAGTGTAAAGAACTTTATGCATCCTTCTCACCTGCAAGCCAGAAGGTTGGAAAAGAAAAATGCACAGAAAATGTGATTGCTTGGCCAGGTGCATCATTTGTTCAGTTTCCAAGAAGGATATGAACACTCAAGAGTTCTACCCGACAAACCTTAGATTGATACCTGTTCATGGGAACAGAGACATTGTGGGCTATTTTAGAGGGATGTATAAATCGGGCAAAAAAATCCGACACTGGTTTTCAATCTGAATTTGCAGTATAATTGGATTCAGACTCCTGGTTCTGAAAACTGATAGGATTCAGATGTCTGGATTATTTTGGAAAGAAATACCACATTCAGAAGTATTTGAATCCATCAGAATATTTTTGGAGGCACCTTATATTATTCAATGGTTCATATCCACTTGGCCAGTTTGGAAGACTAATTCGATTCAGAGATTTTATTTTTGTCTATAGCTCATTTTGCAATTTTTCAATAGAAAGAAAAGAGAGAGAGAAAAAGAGAGAGAGAAAGAGTGAGAGAAGAGGAAGGAAGGAAGGAAAGAGAAAGAAAGAAAGAAGAAAGAAAGAAAGAAAGAAAGAAAGAAAGAAAGAAAGAAAGAAAGAAAGAAAGAAAGAAAGGAAAGAAAGAGTCTGATTAAATCACTTTCCTGTTATAAGACCATAGCTTTCTATGTTCCCATTGTCCTATCATATTGGGGGAAAAAAACTCCATTTGAGGCAGCTTCATTTTGCCACTAATTTAACTTACTAATCTCTGTCTAGAGGCTGAAAAGAAGAATTAATTAATAAATCCTAGATGTATTTTGGACATCCGGATCCAAGCTGCATGGTAACTCAGACTGCAATGAATAACCACATAAACAACTCTTTTGTAGTAACCGGTTATCAGATATTTCCCAGCTGCATTATTACAACAACATTCGTGCCAATGGTCATGTCATATTGGGGCTTATAGGAATTGAAGTCCTGAAATCTAGAAGGCAGCAGATTATCCCTGATCTAGCCCACCATGGCACTCAAGATGAAATTTGCCCTTTTCTGCATATTTCATCAAATCAGAACCTGCAGGATTTGAGCACCGATACGTCTGCCATGCCAACTCTTTGCGCTGATTGATTTACGCAAGCTGCAGGATATTATTAATGACTTATTCTCTTGACAAAGCTTTCCAAAAAGAGAACAATGCCACCGTGGCTCTTTTGGCAATGTTTCACGAGCCGTAGAACAGAAGCGCAGAAATAATCCGCAGAATTATTTGTTCGTGTCATTATAGGAGTCTATTAAAAAAAAAAAAACAGTGCACGAAAGAACAAAGAAATTCCCTGGGATATTGAATCACTCTCACCTAGGAAATAGCTTAGCTCACTTAGAGATGGGCCAGGCGGGGGAGCAAAGGAGCCCTCCCTCTGCAGAATGAACTGGCACACAAGGGCCCTTTCAGAACAATGAAGACAAGGCGTTATGCAACGTCAGTGGCTAATACTGCTCCAAACTTATCGTCAAAATAAGATAAGATAACTTTATTGTCGTTTTTTTACTGTGAGCACAGCGGCTGACATTCAAAATGAAATTCTGTTGCCTGCTCAGCAAGAGAAAGTATATATATATATATATATATATATATATATATATATCCAAACACATACATAACACACATAGACACATGTTATACACACACATAAATCAGAAGTGGTATTTATTTTATTTATTTATTTATTTATTTATTTGTCAATTGCTTACAAGATAATAGGTATAAGTAAAAACATAGTTATGAATACATGGATACATATAAGAAAAATAAAATATAAAAGGAACAATAGGACAGGGACGGTAGGCACATTGGTGCGCTTATGCACACCCCCTACAGACCTCTTAGGAAAGGGGTGAGGTCAATAGTAGATAGTCTAAGGTTAAAGTTTTTGGGGTTTGGGGAAGAAACTACAGAGTCAGGTAGAATATTCAGCAGGTTCTGACCAGTTCTGGAGAACCGGTAGCGGAAATTTTGAGTACTTTGGAGATTCAGCAAATCCCACCTCTGACTCGAGATTTTACAGTATCCTTCCCCTGCCATGCCCACCAAGCCACGCCCACAGAACCGGTAGTAAAAAAGTTTGAATCCCACCACTGACATAAATATATACCTGCACCAAACATATATAACAATCTTACACTGCTCAAGCATCACTTATGTGCCATAAGTAAGAAGGAAGTGAACTATCAATGATCTTTTCTGCCATCCTCACCATTCTCTGCATCACTTTCCTGTCTGAAGCAGCAATGCTTCCAAACCAGACAGTAATGCAATATGACAGGATGCTCTCAATTGTTCCTCTATAAAAAGTGGTAAAGACAGGGGAAGGAAGATTACCAGATTAACAGAGTTGGAAGGGATCTAATAGGTTATCTAGTCCAAACCCCAAGCAGGAGACCCTGCCTACACCATTTCTGACAGATGGCAGTCCAGTGTCTTCTTGAAAGCCTCCAGTGATGAAGCTCCCACAACTTCTGAATGCAACTTCTGTTCCGTTGGTTGATTGTTCTCACTGTCAGAAAGTTTCTCCTTATTTCCACGTAGAATCTCTCCTTGTTCAGTTTCCATCCATTATTTCGTGTCTGGCCTACAGGTGCTTTGGAGAATAGCTTGACCGCTTCCTCTCTGTGGCAGCTCTTCAAATATTGGAACCCTACTATTATGTCTCCTCTGGTCTTTCTCTTTATTAGACCAGCCATGCCCAGTTCTTGCAAACGTTTTTGCATATGTTTTAGCCTCCAGTCTTCTAATCATCCTGGTTGCTCTTCTCTGCACTCTTTCTAGAGTCACAACATCTTTGTTGAGATGTACTTTTATCATGTGATGCAGAAAATTTAGGCACAGCTGAGCCTGCTTCAGTGTCTCACTGTTGAGTAACCAAGCTAGCCTCCTCCCTGCTTCATAGCTTATCACTTTATGGTAGTAAAACATGTCTAGGGAACCAACCCACTTTAATTGGGACGCCATATTCATAAGTCAATCTTCGACTTTTGTTTTATTCTGTTTGTTGCATGGCTGTGCTTCATCATCAGTGAGTATGGAGAGTACATTCCACCAATTCTATGGCTGTAAGTAGAAACTGATGTTGAAGAACGTGTTGTTATTTAGACAAATAACTTTGCAATAACAATAACCGGCCTTAGAAGGATATTTAGTATAAAACAAAATGGAATTGGCTGAGGGGTAAAACAGATGAGTCCAGTTAAAGAAAAGACTTTGTTTGGGATAGTGGTGAATATCTATAGCTCAGATGTAGGATGAAGGTAGAGGTTTGTTCTCCGAGCTTGTGGGTTTCCAAATGTTTCTTTACCTGGCTGGGTAACATCTTCAGCAGAATTTAGGGGGTGTCAGTATCCATGTTCTTCTGCTTCTAAGGGCTTTGTGTGGTCAATAGGTCTTGTGATGGGAGGTTACCTCAGGTGAGGATCACGTGTGATTGCTCTTATGATAGGTAAGGTGTGGGCCATGTCCAGTGTGGGTCTTGTGATGGGGAGGTCACATCAGGTGAGGGTTACATGTTGGTTGAGGGGGGTTGCGTGGGTTGGTCAAGGGTTGGTGCCATTACTGGTTGGCTGTGCGGTTGATTTGAATTCTCAGGGGTTTGTAGGATAGCAATAGCAATAGCACTTAGACTTATATACCATTTTATAGTGCTTTCCAGCCCTCTCTAAGCAGTTTACAGAGTCAGCCTATTGCCCCCAACAATTTGGGCCCTCATTTTACCCACTTCGGAAGGATAGAAGGCTGAGCCAATCTTGAGCCTGGTGGGATTTGAACTGCCAAATTGTAGGCAGCTGTCTGCAGAAATAGCTTGCAGTACTTCACTCTAACCACTGCTCCTTACACTGCTCCTAACAGAGAGGCTCCTTACACTGATGGTTGTAAGTCGATGTATCTGTTGATGGAATTGCTTGTGGAGTGTTAGGCATTGACTAACTCACATGCATAGCAGGTGGTAGCGTGGCCAATAATTCTTGTATTGCTGCTTTGTTTAAACTTGGAAACCATTGTTGGACTTCTTGGTAGAAACCAAAAGAAATGAAAATTTAATTTTGAGATTTGACAATTAGAAACTGTTTATGAATACAGAAATACTGAGTCTTATTATTGATTTTAGATTAAGAGGTTAATATATTTTATACCTGTATCTGCACCAAAGAAATTTAGAGGTTATTCTTCTATTTTCTTTTCCTCTTTTTCTTTCTTTCTATTCTTTCTTTCTTTCTATTCTATTTATACTCCTGATTTTGCTCCTTTTAGCTTCACTTTTTCCTAATCACTTTTTTTATTGCCTCTTTTGTATTTTACCCTTTGCAGAAACTTAATTTAAAAAATTAAAAGAAAAGAAAGGATTATTAATCATTATTCTTGGGAAGTTCATGCCGTTAACCATGCATGACTGAATAAATCACAGTTGGCTAGGCTCACAATTTGGTGTTAAGCTATATGCCACATTTTCAGCCAAATAGCTGAATTCACACATTGCAAAGCTAAATCCTCCACAAAACCCTCCAAAATGCCTTCCAGTGATCCGTCAATCCAGGCAGCGCTTTTGATGACAGGACCATCTAAATGTCTGTGGAGACTCTCAGTCATCCAGGTCATGGTTGTCCCAAAGGTGCTGATGACAGGAATTGAAGAAGCTTCTTGGATGAGAAGCAAAATGTCTTCAAAGAAAAAACAGAAAGTCTAGTTGCCTCTTGAAAAAGCATCTTTAGGACAACCATCTTCAAACTTGACAGCTTTAAGACTTGTGGACTTCAACTCCCAGAATTCCCCCTCCATTCATGTCAGCTCAGGAATTCTGGGAGTTGGAAGTCCACAAGTCTTAAAGCTGTCAAGTTTGAAGACCCTTGATCTAAAATAAGAAAGCACAGGTGTGAATGAATCATCTCCCTACTTCCTTCTTAACACAATAACTTCTCTTCTTCTCTTCAAAGACTTAAAAGCATCCATTGAAGACATATTGCCCACCCTGAAGCAAGAAAATGTGCTTGTTTATTTCTTAAGTAGAACGTCCGACACTGAAGGGGTGGACAGCTTCCTGGACAAGACAGATGCTGCTTCAGATGAGTCTGTCCCACTGTCTTGGAGATCAGATGTCACTTTCAAAAGCCCCGCCATGTACATTTATACCTCTGGAACTACAGGTAGAGTAAAAGAAAAGTCACTAAATTGGCTCCTTGTTGATGATGGAAGATAATTAATATATTTGGGAGAACATCATCTTGACCAAAGCTAGCTGAGAAGCAGGACTTGCGAGACAATTCTTGACACATTTTACTGAGAAGTTCAATTGAACATTGAATCCAATAAGTTAAATATTCCCAGGTAAATTCATGTGTACTTGGGAAAGTACAGAAATACTGGATTGAATGGATGGATAGTTATGATAGAGATAGATAGATAGATAGATAGATAGATAGATAGATAGATAGATAGATAGATAGATAGATAGACAGACAGACAGACAGACAGACAGACAGATATAGACTTATAGAGTTAGCTAGAGAAACAATAGATAGATAGATAGATAGATAGATAGATAGATAGATAGATAGATAGATAGATAGAATGAAAGATATAAAGATAGATAGATACTAGAGATGATAGCTAGCTAGCTAGAGAGATAAAGAAATTGTAGAATGATTGATAGATTGGAGGGGGGGATGGAGGGAGAGAGAGAGAGAGAGGATTTCTCTCAGACTTGCTAGCTTTTTAGATTAGAATAGCTCCTTTCAACATGGTAAAGTGCTTTTTCATGTATAAAGATTCTTTCAGAAATATACATACAAAGAAGATATACAACAGATGAGTCAAACCATCCCCAAATTAAATGATAAATTATTGCAGTGCACAGATGCTACTGTATGACCTCTCTAAAGGAAAGAATCTGTTCACCTGCTTGGGAAATCAACTAACCTTTTTTTCACATAGGTCTCCCCAAAGCGGCAATGATTACTCACCTCCGTATATTATTGGCTTGTGGTTTGATCACACTGAGTGGTGTTACTTCAGAGGACGTTATTTATACCACTCTGCCATTATATCACAGCTCTGCCCTCTTGCTTGGAGTAAATGGTTGCATCATGCAAGGTAAGAAGCCTAAATAAATTTTTTATTAACAAAACATGTTTTAGATCAGCAAGATCCCTCTTGACAATCACATAGTCTTAAACACATAGTCGAAAAGCATTCAAAAGGTATTCTACTTTTATCTACCGGTATCTGTTTCCAGGAACAAGCACTGGATGAATCTAGAATCTTCTAGGAAGATTTTTTTATTAATTATATCAAAATATTTCATTGTGGGTTAGATATGGTTCAATTTGCCTCCTGGCACCCATTTTTATTCAAAAAGGAAGGAAGTTGTCAACCTGTTCCTTGTTTTTCTTCCCTGTTAATTTTCCCTATAAATTCTACAGCCCAAAATCTAAGAAATACTGAAAGGTCATAAAAGGGGGGGGGGGGGAAACTCAACAACTATCTTGCTTAGCAGTGGAAATTTTAGGCTCAATTGTGATCATAAGTCAAGGACTTACCCATATATCCCCTTAGCTATTCTCTGTAGAGTAATTGCTATCTTTCCACATAGGCCACCATTGTTTCATATCTCTGAAGTTCTTCTGTCAAAAATTTTGAGATCCATTGCCTTCGTGCCCCAAACTTACCCAATGGTTAGAGCTGGTCATCGTTTGTCTCTCCACACAAAGTTTTGCCATCTTAGATTCTGTATTGAAAGCCTGGATGTGTTTAATTGTGTAGTACCGGTAGTGTCCCTCAGCAATCATGAGCACCATGCTGCAGACTCTTGTTCTACAACAGGATAGAATTGCTCAATGGATATTGAGTTGAATACAAACTATACAAGATGATCGTAGTCGTCTATCAACCTTGGAGGTATCCACCCAAATAGACAACCAAGAAGGTGATGGATAGACTACTTTGCTTCAGCAGTAGGTTTGAGAACATGTTAATGTATGGATAGATGCGTAATCTATTTCCCATTTTTCCCTTCATTCCCAGGTGCCACCCTAGTATTACGATCAAAATTCTCTGCTTCTCAGTTTTGGGATGATTGTAGGAAATATAAGGTGACCGTCATACAGTATATTGGAGAAGTGCTTCGTTATTTATGCCATGTGCCCAAGGTAATCCTTCTTTGACCCCTTTCCTCTTATTGCTGTTGGATTCATCATCCCCGTTCACCAAATGGATTACTTCAACATACATAATAGGGGAAGAAAGTCCAGCCCTCGGTTATCTCTGAGCTTGGTTGTTTTCTTGCAGGCGTTTCATCACCAAACTAGGTAACATTATCAAAGCACTTCATTCCCCTAGTTTGATTGTGAAACACCTGCAAGAAAACAACCAAGCTCAGAGAGCATCAAGGACCCCACAGTTCCATCTGCAACTACGAATATTCTCTGCTATAGAGAAAGTTCTCTGGTGTCCTACTTTCCATCTCCCTTCTGATATTATTATATGCGTAAAAGGGTTAAGAGTGCAATATCCAAAGGGCACTCCCTATGGGACAGTGCATGCTAATTACCTTCAATATTGCTTTTAGTGGCTTTAGAAAGTTGTGTGTCTTTTGATGTAGACAGACAGATAATATGGAGGTTATAAATAGTGAGTTATCTTCCTTTTTTAACTCTTCCTTGTGGTTCATGCCTCTCCCTGCTTTTTGCCAATTCCCTGGTTTTTTGATGTTTGATGATGTTCAATCAATAAACATCAATCCACTTTCTTTCTTTTTTTGCTAACCGGAATGAAACGAGTATGACCTTGCCCTATAGGTACAACTGTTCCAACCAAAAGCAAAGAATTAAAAGCAAAGAATTCGCTCAGTTCAAGACAATTGGGAGAAGCTGTTAGTTCCAAATAAATAGAAGTTTATTTCTGTAAATATAAAGAGTGGAAATTTACATTTCTGAATATTTATATCGGCTCCAATCCCCTCATCTACAAACCAAACAGAAACGAACCGTTTATGAAACAATCTGAGAGATTGTGGAAGAATTTTTGGAGGTGTTTGTTTGAGTTTAAAGAAGGCATAAATGACTAGGGAGAAAGTGTCTGAAAGATTTTTTTCCCATGAAGACAGCAAGCCAAACGAATAATTTCCCTTGATCACTAAAAAATGATTTTTTTTTCTAATTAGGCTTTAATTGGCTGATTTCAAGCCAAATAGCTTAGCATTTGTTGGCTCCTTGAGATAATTTAGACAAGGAGTGCAAACTGCGAGTGTTAACATTACATTTAGTACAAGTTTACATTAACAGAACAATTTTCCAATTGGATCTAAAACCAAATTGCAAGTCTGAAAGTATTTTCCCCCTCCTTTTACTTTCTAGAAAACTCACTCACACATCATCACAAAACCTCCAGAACCGTAAAGCCTACAAACTTGAAATTTGGCACGTATGTTCCTCTTGGCTTCTAGGTGCTCACTAAGAAAAGATTTTTTGAAATGACCATCAGAGCATTAGTATTTCGTATATTATTATTAACACTGATGCACTGGTGCTAAGGACTTCTACTCCCCCTCCCCAGCTGAAAAAAAATCTGTTCCAAATGCAAAACACAAGCAGAGGAGAGGAGTTTCAGTTTCAGTTTTAGTTACACAGCACCAGGCAGCTTTAGTACAGAACAGTTAAGCTAAGCCTACCTAGGCTCCTTGCTGTCTCCTTCTTGCTCAAACAGCAAATACTGTTTCAATTTCCAAACAGCCCTCAACTCTCTCCCGCACTGACAAGATGCTAGCCAGATGAATATCAATGGATGCTGGTAGGCAGAGACATAATTTTTTCCCCTTATTTTCCTCCCCCAAAACTAAGCCCAGCCACATCGTTTTGTAGCGAAGTACGGATATCCAGCTACTATAAGATCAATAGATTGCCCTTTTGGCCAAATGGACCCCAATACTGAAGATTTTTGTCTAGCATATTGTTAAAAGTACAATAGTTGCATAAATCAAGGAAGTGCTCACAAGACTAAATAGCACATATTTGTGATAATGATGGGATAATATGATCCAAGGAGACATTGAATGGTGGAAAGTGCTTAGCCTACAGGTGTTAAAAATCTGTACCACTAAAGATTTTGTTATCTGGCAATTAAACTGGAAGGCATATTGCTCAATTTCTATTATAGTAACAGGAAAAACAGGATTTTTTTGTACCTTCAGAAGTATTCATGCATACTACTATTGTATGCAACATAGTAGTAATTGCTTACCACATCTGAATAAATGGATATGAATTTCTCAGGGCAGAGTTACACATAAGTGAACAGTATATGTTGCACAGATGGTTATTTGCAGCAATAAATCTAAGCCATTTTGTTCCATATTTTCTCTCTCCCTGGCATAATTTTGCAGAGTGTTTCTTTTGTGGTTATTTACACAGCCGGTTTTAATGGCAGCTGCTTTTATTTTTCTCTTAACACCCAAAAGGATTAATGAGAAACAAAAGGACAAATAGCAGATCCGGAGGTTGATAATAGTCTGTTTCCCTTAGAGAGAAACTTTACTGGGTGGAAAAATTAATCTCAGAGGTCCACAATCAGAGAAGAGAAGGGGGCGAAAAAAAGCTAAGAAGGAAAAAAAATGGCAACTGAACCAAAAGATTCATCTCTTAAAAATATACCAGGTTATTTAGAATTAGCCACTTTTAACTGTTTGGATAAACTAAATTAACCAAAACAAGACACAGTTTTTTAAATTCTCAATGGTGTGTAAGAAAGTGTCATGGAACCCATGAAGATACAAGAGTTCCCAGGTACTTATACTCAACACCTTAATGCACATTTAGTGAAGTGTGCTTAACTCCAAGCTTTGCGGCTGCACAGATGGAGTTAAAGCTTTTCCCTGAAGGCATAGAAAGAAGATTCATTTCTAATTCAATCACTTTGCATGCATACATCAAGATTATTAGAAAAAAGATTGAATTAGATGTATGGATAATATTCAGTGTACAATCATCTACTTTGGCTGTAGATTATAAAGTTATTCTTCTTTGTCTTGTTTACTGTGTCCCTACTTTGGCAACTTTTGGATGAAAGAGAGAGAGAGAGAGGGAGAGGGAGGGAGGGAGGGAAAGGGGGGAGAGAGAGAGGGAGACTGACTGACTAAATCACTTTCCTGTTATAAGATCACAGCTTTGTACCTTCCCATTGCCCTATTATATGGAGAAAAGAAACTATCTGAGGAACCCCCATTTTGCCACTAATTTAGCTTACTATATCTGTCTAGAGACTGGAAAAAAGAATTAATCCTAGATTTATTTTGGACATCCAATGGGGTCCTTGTTCTCTCTGAGTTGGCTTGTTGTTTCCTGGCAGATGTTTCATTCCCCAAACAAGTTATCAGTCCAATACGGACGTTTCATTATCCAAACTAGGTAACTTCATCAATGCTAATAAGGACTCCTTATTAGCACTGATGATGTCATGCAGGGGTGGGATTCAAATTTTTTAACAACCGGTTCTGTGAGCGTGACTTAGTTGGTGGGTGTGGCTTGGTGTTCGTGTGACTGGGTGGATGTGGCTTGGTGGTCATGTTATTGGCTGGGCGTGGCCAACTCAACATCACTCACATCGAGGCACGCATCTCCTCGCCTGGCCTCTCATGACTGTGGGGATGCTGCAACAGTCATAAGTGTGAAAAATGGTCATCAGTCACGTTTTTCAGTGCCATTGTAACTTTGAATGGTCACTCCACACAAGCAAAGTACCAGCAAAGGAGGGGAAAAGAAATTCCAGAGAAGTTCCTGAGAAAGGAAGTCTAGTCCTGCCAAGAACGTAATCAGGGTTAACGGAGAGGCAATTTCTGTAAGCAATACCAGAATGTTTCCTTCCTGCCTTCCTTACAGGATTAGGCCAGTAATTTCTTCTAACAACCGGTTCTCCGAACTGCTTAGAATGTTAACAACCGGTTCTAGCGAATAGGTACGAACCGGTAGAATCCACCCCTGATGTCACATCGTTTGGGTCATGAAATGTCTGCAATAAAACAAGCAAGCTTAAAGAACCCCAAGGAGCCCTCACATCAACCCTGAGCTACAAATTTTCTCCTTTATTGGTAGTTCTAAATGAGCTGAGATCAATTCCAACAATTCTTAGCTGTTCTTACCTTGGTCACTGCTGAGAATTCTAGGGGTTGAACTCAAGACGTCTGGAATTAGTCACACAGCTTGAGAAATATTGGGCTAGCTTCAACAGGACAACATATTCTCTTCCTAAATAAGGGTTCGTTCCCTCTAGTAAATCAGTGTAGAATGCTTCTGTAACTACAAGACTGAAAGCCCTTTGGTTTATTTGTTCTCTACCAAGAAACCTTTGACACTCTTCTGAAATTGTGATCTGTCTCTTTCTAGAAAGACAATGACCAGAACCACATGGTAAGACTTGCTGTGGGAAATGGCTTACGGGCTGATATTTGGAGGGAATTCATCAGAAGATTTGGAGACATGCGCATTTTTGAGTTTTATGCGGCCACCGAAGCCAATGTTGGATTTGCTAATTACAGTGGAAAAATCGGAGCTGTGGGAAGATTGAATTACTTCCACAAGGTATGAAAAAGTAAAGATGGGTGTCCTTTTAATTTGTATTTACCAATTGGGTTTTTTTTCCTACTATTCATCAGTGGTCTACCCTGAACCTCCTTTGAAAACTAATTTGTATGGGGCTTTCCTAAAAATGTAATTATTGTAAATAGGTCTCAATAATACATCCACAATTAAATCAAAAACTGAAGAATAATTCAAATAAAAAGTATACATTGGGGGGCATTTTGATTGGAACATTGAAGGACCTACATATTTTCCCTCAGTTCTATGAGCTATCTTATGCATCAAGTACATATAATTTTATGTATCAAGGAAGGATAGGAAAACCTAGAGAGGTGAAGTTCAATTTCCTTGCTAAATTGGAGAAGAAGAAAAAATGGTACATATTTTTTTGCTCTTCCTGTTTCTTTTATTTATTTATTTATTTATTTGAGGACCCCAGCCCCAGCTGAACTACTGAGGTTAGAACTAGTTTTTCATTCCCAATTTTTCATATATGGAAACTTTCAAGCAATCAGTTAACACATAAATTAAATATCTAAGTTGTTTATGCCCTCCTAACATTTCAAATTAGCTTGAGTTGACCCTATGTCATATTTCTCCATGATTATGGGAAGCCAAACCCAGTTCCTTACCTGTTGTAGATTAACAAGCCAAAACTAAGTATTCATAGCCTGTTGGACATTTTCTAGTTCATTTTAGAAGTATATGTGCAACATTTCTAAATTGGTTAGAGGATTGGACAACAACAAACCAACAACAAACCAACAACAAACCAACAACAAACCAATCCTGAAGGTCACTATCAAATCATGCATCTCTGCAGCAAGACAATAATAAATTGCAGTTAAACTAGTTTATTTGCCTTCTTTTAAAAAATTGCTTTATTCCTTGATTCCATTTGTATAACAAGCTAAACCAAAATTGTATCCCAAACAGCATGTCAAAGCAATAATTGTTTCAGTTCCTTATCTTTATAGCGAGCAGAATTGGCAATAATACTTAAAGAGGGAAGGAGGTTTTCTCAACATCAGATTTCCACTGTATATAATCTGTTTATATGAAATGAAAATGGATTCACATGTATTGATGCTGTATTTATTGGCCCTTTTTCTTAAATGGCAATTTAAAAAAAAAAAGATTGCAGCACGTAAACCTATCTGGAGGGAACATTGGAGGACCTGCAAATGTACAAAAAAAAGCATTTGAATTTTAAACCTCTAATATGATCTTATGCTTTCCTCAGAAAATAGTACAATACGAGCTCATTAAGTATGATGTGGAGAAAGATGAACCTGTCAGAGATGAAAATGGCTATTGCATAAAAGTTCCTAAAGGTATGTTTTGATATCGTTAATTGCCATTAAAATTCAGCACCAGATAACATGCTTCGAACTGTCTTTATGCTTTTAGGAAGAATCAATGCTTTATAGCCCATTTGAAAAACCTGGCAAAATAGAGACTATTGTTTAAATATCCAGACTTTGAAAGTCAAATACATCATTAGAAATATACAAACAGAAGGAGTTCTGTAGTTCAGGGCTCAGTAATAAATTGGTACCATCATTTATAATCTTATATAATGGAAACCTTCATGTCATCTTCTGTGGAGTTTGGAGCAAAACTATTCATGTTACAACCAGCCAAAAATACTTACACTAGGTAAGAACTTAGATCTAAGATAGGGGTCTCCAAACTTGGCAAATTTTTGTAGACTTCAACTCCCAGAATTCCCCAATCAGCTGGTTTGAGGAATTCTGGGAGTTTAGCTTTTTTTTTTTTTTTAGCATTTATTTATTTTGTCAATTGTTTACAAGATAATAGGTATAAGTAAAAACATAGTTATGAATACATGGATACATATAAGAAAAATAAGAAAAAATAAAAGAAACAATAGGACAGGGATGGTAGGCACGTTGGTGCGCTTATGCACGCTCCTTACAGGCCTCTTAAGAAGGGGGTGAGGTCATTAGTAGACAGTCTAAGGTTAAAGTTTTTGGGGTTTGGGGAAGAAACCACAGAGCTGAAATCCACAAAGCTGCCAAATTTGGAGACCTCAAAACAAAGCATCACTTGTGCCACCCCACATCAAGGTTTTTACAACCTTGTTCAAATAAGTCCTGGTAGCAAGAAGCAAGTTCATGATGCATTTCAACATTTGGCTATGTTCAAGGAGATGCTTAAATATTTGGAGCTCCTGACCGTCTCCTGATTTAAGTTGGTGCAGATCAGAGTTAAAAGTAAAAATTGGATTACTTAGAAGTTATGGCCTATTCCCGAGTAGACCATTACTCCCAAGTAGATTTTTTAAATATGTATATCCAGTACATGCACACGTTTAAATCTCTCCTAGGATGTCTGCGAACCTGCTCAAAATCTTGAACCAGAATTTCACTTGAAAATATTTAGTTTTGTACTGCAAGGTACTGCAAATGCCATGTGGAATATGTTAACTTTGGGGGCAGGAAGAAAAAGTTTGCTTTGGTATTAAAATAGACAGATGTGAGATACTCACTGTTGTTTCTATGCTTTTGTTAATTTGCACAACTTTTGCAGGGAGGTCTACAATGCATCCAGGCAGTCAAATTTACTCTTCAGCAGACTTTCTGTATCATTTTGTTTGAGTTTTGTGTTCCTCCTAGGTGAAGTGGGACTGTTAGTTTGCAAAATCACCCAATTGGCTCCATTTAGCGGTTATGCGGGATCAAAGAGCTTGACAGAAAAGAAGAAGCTGAGAAATGTTTTTCAGAATGGTGATGTGTACTTCAACAGCGGAGACCTTTTAATGATTGATCGTGACAACTTTATTTATTTCCATGATCGAGTTGGAGATACATTCCGGTTTGTTTCTCTCTCTGTCTCTCTCTCCCTCCCTCCCTCCCTCCCTCTCTCACTCTTTTGTCTTCCTGTCAGCAGGAAATAAGTATAAATAGATCACTATATTTTGAAATGTGGCAGATCTATTTCAGCATTGAAATTGTGGTTTAATATTTAAAGAGTCAGTCAGTCAATTCCAGCAAGCTGAAAGAACGCTATGAATTTGTAGTCAAGTGGTCTAAGATATTATGTTGGAGGCTAAATATTAATATTGCACGTGGCGGCACCATGTGATAGGACCCCAAAACTATGGTTTGGACTCAACTCCTTAGCAATAGCATCCTTTGAAACTGCTCTCCAAGGTAGAACGAACCTTCCACAACCTGAGGCTGCAACTTTTCTTGCTTGAGTTGCATCTTCTGGATAGTTCATTGACTCCAGACCATGATTGATTGATTGATCAGCCCTGGATTGATAGCCTTCTTCCACCCTGGTCCCCCTGATGCAATTCTTAGATTTGAGATTCCCCCTCCAGCAGGCGCTTGGGACTCATTTATGACAATAGTGTCGCTTTACTCTGTGCTTAAAATGAATTCTGTTCCCTTAGATGGAAAGGAGAAAATGTGGCCACGACAGAAGTTGCCGATATTTTAGGACTAATCAACTTTATTCAAGAGGTTAATGTGTATGGTGTATCTGTGCCAGGTATGGAGCAAAGATAGAGTGTCTTCCAGGGGCAGAGGGAAGGAGGGAGGGAGGGAAGAGGAAAAAGAGAGAGGGAAGAAAGGGAAGGAGGGAGGGGGGAAGAAGGAAGAGGAGGGAAAGGGAGGGAGGGAGGGAGGGAGGAAGGAAGGAAGGAAGGAAGGAAGGAAGGAAGGAAGGAAGGAAGGAAGGAAGGAAGGAAGGAAGGAAGGAAGGAAAAAGGGGGAGGGAAGGAAAGAAAAAAAGGAGGGAGGGAGGAAGGAAAGAAGGAAGGAAGGAAAAAGAGGGAGTGAGGGAAGGAAGGAAGGAAGGGAAGGGGGGAGGGAGGAAGAAGGAAGAGGAGCGAAAGGGAGGGAGGGAGGAAGGGAGGGAGGAAGGAAGGAAGGAAGGAAGGAAGGAAAAAGGGAGGGAAGGAAGAAAAGAAAGGAGGGAGGAAGGGAGGGAGGGAGGGAGGGAGGAAGGAAGGAAGGAAAGGAGGGAGGAAGGGAGGGAGGGAGGGAGGGAGGAAGGAAAAAGAGGGAGAGAAGGAAAGAAGGGAGGGAGGGAGGGAGGAAGGAAGGCCAAACAGAATTTCAATTGCATCATTATGGATATCTTGACTTTTAAAAAACTCTATTCTATGAACATCCCTGAGAAGATTCTTGTTTTTCTGGTCCATTTGCCTAAAATTTCCTCTTCGATTTTGGAAAAAAAAAACCCATTAAAGTTAATACAAATACCCCCAAAAATGAGTTTCGTAGACGGAGTGAAAAAAAAGTTGAGGAAAGTCAATATGAATGGCAATTCTCTTGTAGGTCACGAAGGCCGAATAGGCATGGCATCCATACGGCTAGCAGATGGTTGTGAATTTAACGGGGAGATTTTCTACAAACATGTAACAGATTACTTGCCTCTTTATGCCAGACCTTATTTTGTGAGGATACAGGTAGGTCTTCTTCCATCTCTACCCATCCCTCGATTGGATAGGAAGTGCATTAGAGAACGGAAGCCGTAATAATTTTCGCAGGGGATGCTGCATCGCATTGTTTGAAAGATCTCAGAACTTGCACGTCCCCCACCGTGCTGTAATAATGGCGGTCCTCAACTTACAACCAATTCGTTTAGTGACTATTTGATGTTTACAACAGCTAATCATGGATGGCCAACGATTCCTCCAGGTGTCCTGGGATCAATCCACTGAATTCCCAGCACTCAGGCTAGGCCAGTCTTTCTCCACCTCAACAACTTGAAGTGGTATGGACTTCAACTTCCAGAATTCTCCAGCCAGGATGCTGGCTGGGGGATTCTGGGCATTGAGGATGTGCTAGATAGTTCAACTTCCAGCATGTCTGAAAGATGCCATGTTCAAGGAGGCTTCCCAAGAGTCCTTTTCAGATGTTATATATGTCAAGAAAAGAACTATGGCCTTGGGATTATACTCTAATCATCTTCATTTAACAACCCCATAACCCCTTACAGGAATGGAATGGAGCTAGCTGAGTGTTGTAATGGCCAGATGCTTTTCCTGTCACCAATACGGAGTTTTGTTCAGCAGATATATTCTCATTGTCCCAGAGAGAGAAATACCTGCCTCTACCTGGGATCAAACTCACAGCCTCCTGATTGTGAGGCGAGAGCTCCACCTCTTGGCCATCGCAATACTCCTGGGATTATAGTCTAATGATGGGTTATTATTTAATTAATTGCATAACGGAGAAACAAAAATCCTTATGTTTAGAAAGGAAGAATAATTATTTTTAAAGACTATTACACAACTTAGCATTGCTTTGCTGTTTCTTCTTGTTTTAATAGGATGCTCTTGAGGTCACGGGAACATTTAAATACCGGAAGGTGCAGTTAGCACAAGAAGGATTCAATCCGGCTGTTGTCAAGGATGCCTTATATTTTGGGGATGATAAAGAGAAGACATATGCACCCTTGACAGAAGACATCTACAACTCGATATGTAGCAACAGATGGAAACTATAATGCTTCTGAATGTGTTACTATCTTTTTTTAAAGTATGTTGTTAAATAATTTTAGAAAGTTATAAAAAATTGATTTTCAGTCCAATTGCACATTTATGCCTAGATTTTGGAATGGCCATACCTAACTCATTTTGTCAATATTTTAGAGGAAGGGCTGATGACCTTGGAACAAAGCTGTTCTATATCACCTCCGGACTGATCTGCTAATATAATTATATTCTACGTGTTTTGGAATCTTTAAAAGTTAATCGCTTGTATAACCATAGATCAGGAGTCTCCAACCTTGGCAACTTTAAGCCTGGTGGACTTCAACTCTTTGCTGGCTGGAGAATTCTGGGAGTTGGTCCACCAGGATTAAAGCTGCCAAGGTTGGAGATCCCTGCCATAGATTGTTGAGGCTGTAGAATGGTTCCCATTTGGCCATCTTTGGCCATGTGCAAAATGAGGACATTCCATCCCCCAAGGTAATAGCTAACTGGACCAACCATGTAACGTGACTGTTGTAGCAGATACTCTGAGGAACCCCCAAACATTCCTTCATCTTATCATCTCAGAGTCAGGGAGCCCTTTTTCAATATTTTTTTTAAAATTACATTTATATGTCGCCCTTCTCCGGAGACTCAGGGGGGTTTACAGTCTAAGGAGCACCATGCCAAGTGCTCGGCAATAGCCTTCATTCCATCGTATATGCCTGCTTATTACTAGGGCTTTTTGGCCCCCTCAAGTGGCATTTTTACAAAGTCAGCTTATTGTCCCCAACAATCTTGGGTCTTCAATTTACCTACCCCGAGAGGATGGAAGGCTGAGTCAACCTTGAGCCTGGTGGGATTCGAACCTGCACTAATTGCAGGCAGCTTGCACTAAGTGCTAGATGATTAACAGTCTGCACCACCAAGGTTCTTCATTTTAATTTTAAAAAGACTTCATATTAAGTCTTCTACTTCTGAAATACATCATGTTTGCCAACTTCTTAACTCACCACATCCATGCATCCTTTGCCATGACAGAGTGGCTGTTTACTTACTGTGAAAGCTGAAGATCTAGTCTAGGGAAGAGAAGGGCCAGGGTGTTCAATATTTGAGGGGCTGCCACAGAGACGAGGGGCTCAAGCTATTTTCCAAGGCACATGAAGGCCAGAGAAGGAATAATGGATGGAAGCTGATCAACTTGGAAATAAAGAGAAATATGCTGACAGTGAGAGCAATCAACCCATGGAACAGAAGTTGCCCTCTGAAGTTGTGGGAGTTTCATCCCTGGAGGCTTTCAAGAAGAGACTGGACTGCCATCTGTCAGAAATGGTGTATGCTCTCCTGCTTCAGCAAGAGTTTGGACTACTAGGTGACCTACAAGGTTCCTTCCAACTCTATTAATCTGAACTGAAATCTGAATTTCTGTGTAGGTCAGAAAGAAGTGACCTTTGTATATTATGGGTCACTCTGTGTGTATCTCTGACCTCAACTTGCTCTTAGATGTTCCTATAAAAATGTTCTGCTGATTTTCATCATGCTAGTGTGATTGTAAGTAGTCCAATCAACACAACGTCCATTCTTCCATCACATAAATCTTTGCAATGTCTATTATGCTTGAACATCTCTTGTTCTTTCCATCCTCTTTTTAAGAAAAAGCTTGGGATGTCTGCAGTATGATTTTTTAAAAAAAGTTAGGATAGTGATGGTGGTGCAATCAAAGTGCCTATGTTTTGTGTTTTTCATTTACACTATTGTGGTTGCCGTCTTCATTTTTTTAACCACACTCTTTGGATGAGGATAATTGCTAATAGTTATTCAAAATTATTGAGGGTAAATTGCTAATAGTTATTCCAAATTGATTATTTGCTTCACTCAAAGGAAGACAATGGATAGTATCTCTTGAATGTTTGTATTTGCTGTGATTTGTGGCTTAGCTTGAATTTGACTCCGAGTGGGTTATTCAATAAAACCATGTCTCAAGATAGTGTGGACTAAATCAATAATCAATCCATGGAATCGATGGAAATTCATGGATTCACCTGAAATGAAAACTGAAACTAGGTGCCAAGACTAAATTTTTTATTTATTTTATGAACTTACTCGGTATACAGGCTCTTTTTTAAAAAAAAATAAGATCAGCAATTATGATATTACTGGGCCATAGATTATAATATTGCATACAAATAATCAGACTTAGGTTGTCATACTGTGGAAGAAAGCTCTTAAGAGCTAGATAATTGTCTGAAGAGGACAACAGGGCAGCTGGAGACCACACTGAATGGTGCATTCAGGAAAACTGGGCATGTGGTAAAACTGGGGTTGTTTCTTCAGATCTTCTTTCTTGATCATCAGGATTTCTTTGGGCAGCTTGGAAAGGAGTTTCCTGCTAGCGCAGGGTATGTTCTCTAAAGGACTGTCCAAGCTGAAGGATCGGACAGTTTTTTTCTTGCTTTGAGTAGAAAAATTCAAGACCGAAGGCAAGTCACAGTTGGTCAGATGTCGGCTGTTTTCTGTGAAGCCTTCATCCAAGTGAGGCTCTTTGGCCTTTGGGATGTACGCGTTCAATAGCGACAAGGAAGAGTTGAGAGATCCTCGCCTAGGCTGGGTCGTTATTCTGCTGAAAGGGACCGCTTTGCCCTTTTCTTTCTCTGTGAGAATAGGCGGAGGGATTCCCGCTGCTTTTGAACTGGAGTTGGTTAATTGATTGGGGATTTGGGCCTTCTCCTCTGGGATGAGGAGAGATTGATTGGAGATGTTCACTGCCGTCTGTTGGATGAGGGCCCAGTCTTGCTGAATATCCTCTCGGGTGGTGAACTGAGAAGTTACCGTGAAGCGAATGATCAACTTCTCCTGAATGGTTGCCGGGATGACAAACAGCTTTCCTGATTTGTTCAGGTCTTTTAAGAGTTGCTCGGTCATCCAGTTGGGACCCTGTTGGGAAAAGGAGTTTCTCATGATAGCCATTGAGAAAGAATCAAAGATACATACCTGTCAGGCAAGTTTCGGCCGCTACCCCCATTTAAATCATGAATTTCAAGCCAAACTTCCAAAACTTCAAAAGGATTTATTGGGAGTTAACATGGCCGGCACTGCCTGGGTGTAGCTGACTCTGAGACACATCATTCATTGTCACCCTTGACCCTGGTTTTCCTCCACCCCCCTGGGTGTATCGCAATTCATATTCTCCGATGGGACACGTCCATAGCCAAGAGTCATCAATCATGCTCTCCAGTTAGAATTTTGCGCATAAGAAACTTTGGTCACCTAGTTACTATCTTTGCAAACATTTATGGAATGCAGTTTCAGATTTGCAAGCTGATGCACTGCTCTCCCCTCCCTTTCTGTTGGAAACTCTAAAAAGACCATAGAAATATTTTGAGTTGACACATAGCCATGTACCATTGAAAGACATTAATAATCCTGTTTTGTCTTTTTTGTTATTTCACCCGCTATTCCGTATATAGTCCTATATACTAGTCTCCCCAGCTGCAACCAATGAGGAGGATCATGGCCGCTTCCTCTCTCGTAAGCCAAGTTGTTTCCTTCTCCTTTCCTCTCTGCATGCCCTTCGATGAAGAGGGGGTGGGCCTGGTTCTTCCTCTGACTGCCCAGCCAGCCTCTGCTCTTCCCTGGCCTCCTCCACAATCTCTGGAGCTACACCTCCACTCCCTGTTGGCTGTTCCTCCTCTCCCTCAGAGTCCAACTCTAACAGCATGATACAGTTGTTAAATTATTTGAATCCCACCACTGGGTATATGGTCTCCTGCTTGAGCAGGGGGTTGGACTAGAAGACCTCCAAGGACCCTTCTAACCCTGTTACTCTGTTATTCTGCTATAACTCTCAACTTGACACTGTTCTAAGGAGCTGGAATTCAGTGCCCATCATTCGCCACCAGCATGCTGGAGGAGAACAATGGGGTTTGAAGTCCAACGCACAGAGAGGGAAGCTGTTGTGGTTAGCCGGCACCAGGTGCGGATGGCTGAAGAGAGCGAGGACTCAGATGAGGGGCCAGGACCATTAGGGAGTGGACTGCTGCCTTCAGAGATTGTGGGGGCTGGCAGCAGCAATGAGGAGGTTCCCGAGGAGCCTGTGCCGAGTGCGTGTGTGCGTAGGATTGCTTGTAGGAAAGAGCAGTTGCAACAGCATGGGTGACTTGGGAGTAAGGCTGCAAGATAATGGCCCCTCCTTCAAGAAGATAAAAGCCAGCTGTGAAACGAACTTACTTTGCAGAAGGCAAAGATGTTTTGAAACTCCAGCCTCGTGGACATTCCAGTATCCTGAGTTTGTATTTGAAGATTCTTGTATTACAAATTATTTCTTGTCTGTTATCTTTTGGCAAGTCTCGCACAGTTTGGCAAGGCTTGTGCTTATCACAGCTAATTATTTTGCAGAAGCATTAAAAGGTTTCTGTTCCCTTTTTGATTTGTTGGAAAAGGGCGTGGGTCAAAACAGTAGCCCACTACAAGAGAATGGCATACGTTATAGTAAAAATACTATAGGGAAATGTTACCTTTAGGCGAAAAACAACTAGTCCGAGATGCCTCTTAGCCGGGATTTCAAACAAGGGGTTGCTTCTGAGCAGTGACTCAAAATACTTGGCCATTTCAGTGCCCTGGAAAACAAAGCCAGCAATTATTTCCAATAGCAGAGCTACGGTGACAAATCTTTGAACAGTCTATACAGGGTTGCCTGTAATTCGTAAGAAAGCAGATTGCTCCATGCAGGTAGTCCTCGGCTTACGCCCCCAAATTTATCTTGCTAAGTGAGACCTTGTTCAGGGAGTTTTGCTGCTGTTTTCCTTGCCACCGTTGCTCAGCGAATTGCTGCCGTTGTTAAATTAGCGACACGGTTGTTGAGCGAATCTGGCTTCCCCACGAACTGTGCTTGCCAGAAAGTCACAAAAGAGGATCGCCCATGACACACACACCTCGGGGAACGGCACTGCGACCGTCATAAAGCTGAACCAGTGGTCAAGCCTCTGAATGTCAATCATGGGGCCACGGGGATGCTGCAAAGGTTGTGAGTATGAAAGGGGTCATAAGTCACTTTTCCAGTGCCGTTGTAACTTTGAACGGTCACTAAATGAACCATCATAAGTCGAGGACTACCTGTATTTTGTAGGACTCAAGAAAGTTTCCCCTTACAGCTTATCTCATAGCTGGAGTCTCTCCCACCTAAAGATGACATCCAGTGATATATTTTTTTTGCCAATTCCAACCTCAACATTCAGCAGGAATTTTTTTTAATAAATAATTTTTGTATTTTTAATATAATCATTCCATCATCAGTTGAACAGTGTGTTTGTCTGGGTACAAATATCTTTGTCAAACAATAATCAAAACTACAACATCCTTCATTAAAATTACTATTGATTCTGCGATCTTTAACATAAGAATATTCCACATATTCATTCTATAATATTAGCATAATAATATCCAACATACTAGTCATATCATTAAGTGTTGTACCTTATGATTCTTGACAAATGTATGTTTTCTTTTTTGTATACTGAGAGCATTTGCACCAAGACAAATTCCTTGTGTGTCCAACCACACTTGGCCAATAAAGAATTCTATTCTATAATATTTAACATAGCTTGTTTATTTTGTTTCCCTATTTCTAACTTCCACCTTTATTATTTAACCATTGGTAAAATAGATTCCATACCATATAGTAGTCAGTTTCCTCTCTCTCCTTAATTACCAGCATTAATCTATTCATTTCTGCACATTCTAATATTTTCCTAATCACATTCTCATCTGTAGGGATCTCTTCCCTTTTCCACTTTTGTGCAAATATAATTCTAGCTGCAGTTAATACATATATAATTAAAGATGCATTTTCTTTACTGTAAGTTTCAGGTAAAATTCCCAGTGGTTTTAAATCAATAGCCTGCTTTATCATCTTTTCCAGCCACATATGTATTTTCGTCCAATATTTTTTTGCTTCTGCATCAGTATGGTATTCTTATTTACATTTATTTTTCTAATTCACTTACGTGTCTGACATGGTCCTGAAGCTTTTTTACACCAAATGAGCGAATCACAAACCAGAGTTTTAGAGAGCGAAACCTTCGGCTCAGCGGGATTTGCCAATGCTGCAAAGGAAACCATTATACTTTTTAAATAAGAATAAATCATTATTAATAATAATAAAGGGTATAAGGTTTCCTGTTTGAACCAGGGGTTGGACTAGAAGACCTCCAAGGTCTCTTCCAAATTCTGTTTAATGGTTCAGATAAAAGACAAGAGGTGGGCAGCTCAGTGGAAATTTATTGTTGAACTGAAGGACCGTATGGCAAGGTTCACAGGCTGGCCTCAATCGTGGTTTGTTCAACCATGGTTTATTTCATGAATCGCAGCTGCATAATTACATAATAACTCGATACACTAGCCAGAAAGCAAATGGACTGCCTTATCACTCAACAACAGTTCTGAACCAACCAGCATGAAATGACAGCAAAGTTGTTTAAGATTTAGTTAAAATCACCTATTAAATGGAAAGCATTAAACAAAAGCTAATTTTGACTTGTAATGGGCATTGCTAACTTCTACTGCATCCCTTTCAACTTGACAATTGGACTCTTTGTGTGTTTTGCACAGACACACACCTTCAAGCCGAGTCTCGTGCAATAACAAATCTATAGATTGTGTCTAAAAGTAAAATAAGCTAGCTGCCCATTTTTCAAGCGGGAGACGAGCTAGGAAAATGCTTACCAATCTACTTCACAAATTCCATTCTCTTCTGAAACCCATTTTGATTCCCTTCATTGCTGGGGTTTTTTTGGGGGGGGGGGGGATTTTTGTGCCCTCTTCTTCCTTAAGAATAAGCTGAAAGTTCTCACCATGAAATCAGTCGCTGATCCAGAATTTGGGTGTCTGAGGTAGATGGGGTTAACACTGAAAGTTTGCTGGAGCTTGTATTTATCTTTAACCCTTTTAGAAGATGAAAAGAGAGAACAAGATAAGCTGATTGGGAAGAACTCCACGGATTGGGAATGTTAGATGGGTGAGGGATGGAGAATGTTTTCGGCACTCACCAGAACGCTGTGCAATCAAAATGAACCATCATCCATTTGGAAGGATTGAAGGCAAACGAATCGGCATATTCAATTCCCTTGAGAAAAAATCGGTATTCCGGACACAGAAATGCTGTTCCAGCGTAGGCAGCATCAATATGAAGCCAAAGACCTTCTTTAGCACCTGGAGAGAAATCATCATCATCTTTTAATGAACCCATAATCCCTTGTGGTGTGGAGACTGGACAATTGAATGGAGCTAGCAGAGTGTTTACTGGCCGGATGCCCCTCCTGTTGCCAATGTGGAGGTTTGTTCAGCAGATATTGATCTGCCCCAAACCTGGTTCCAAGGTGTTGTGGTTAGCCGGCAGCAGGTGCGGACAGCTGAGGAGAGCAAGGACTCAGGTGAGGGGCCAGAACCATTAGGGTGTGGACTGCTGCCTTCAGAGATTGTGTGGGCTGACAGCAGCGATGAGGAGGTTCCCGAGGAGCCTGTGCCAAGTGCACGTGCGTGCAGGGCTGCTCATAGGAAAGAGCAGTTACAACAGCATGGGCAACTTGGGAGTAAGGCTGCAAGATAATGGCCCCTCCTTCAAGAAGACAAAAGCCAGCTGTGAAGCGAACATTCTTTGCAGGAAGCAAAGTCGTTTTGAAACTCAGCCTCGTGGACATTAGTTGGTATTTGAAGATTCTTGTAAACTATTTCTTATCTGTTGTTTTTTGGCAGACTTGCAAAAACTTGACAAGGCTCTTTCTTGTCGGAACCAATTAGTTGGAAGCAGCCTTTTATCTGTGAAGAAACAGGATTCTTAGCTTAAACATAAAAAGGTTATACTGCTGCCTTTGACTTGTGTTTCCTCTCTTGGAACTAGGTTTGGGTCAGAACATAAGGAAGTAAACACAAGACAAAGGTAACAGCATAACCTTTTAATGTTTCTTTATGAAACCTGTTCCTTCACGGGTAAAAGGCTCCTTCAAACCAATTAGTCCGATAAAAAAGAGCCTTGCCAAGGTTTTGCAAGGCTGCGAAGAACACCAGATAAAGTTAGTAAGCAATAATTCCAACACAAAGAGTCTCCAAACACCAACTCAGATATTCCTAACGTCCACCAGGCTCAAGTGTAAAACTTCTTTGCCTTCTGCAAAGAGCTGCAGTTTCTCAGCTGGCTTTTATCTCCTCGGGGAGGGGCCATTATCTTCCAGCCTTACTCCCAAGTTGCCCGTGCTGCTGCAGCTGCTCTTTCCTTCGAGCAGCCCACGGGCTCCTCAGGGATCTCTTCATCACTGCTGCCAGCCTCCACAATCTCCAAAGGCAGCATTTCACTCCCTGATGGTCCTGGCCCCATCCCTGCATCACACGCAGGCCCCTCATCTGAGTCTTTGCTCTCTGATCCCTCAGCCGTTTGCACCTGCTGCCAGCAAACCACAATATATTCTCATTGTGCCCAGAGATAGAAATATCTACCTATACTTAAGATTGAACTCACAGCCTCTTGGTTGTGAGGTGGGCGTTCCACCTCTAGGCCACCACACCATTCCTAGCACCTGGAGAGAAATCCATGTCCAAAAATCCCATGTGATTGGATGACTGATCATATGCGAAACCCCAAAGGACACGATATTTATTTGTTGGTTGGTTAAATTTATTTCCTGCCTATCTCACCCTGGGGCTACTCCAAACAGCTTATAATAATAGAAAGCAAGAAAATGAGAGAAGTGTAAACAGAACAGAAGTAAAATAACAGAATAGTGAAATCAACAATGAAAACAAACAAGAGAATGCATCCATACGATAACCAAAAAGATGGACAGATGTCAGGATTCCGGCAGCTACCCCCATTTAAATAATGAGTCTTGAGCCAAACTTCCAAAACTTCAAAAGGATTTATTGGGAGTTAAAAGATCTAGCATTGCCTGGGTGTAGCTGACTCTGAGACACATCATTCATTGTCCCCCTTGACCCTGGTTTTCCCCCTGGGTGTATCATAATTCATATTCTCCAATGGGACACGTCCATAGCCCAGAGTCATCAATCATGTTCTGCAATTCGAATTTTGCGTGGCAAAAACTTCAGTCACCTAGTTACTATCTTTGAAAACATTTATGGAATGCACTGTCAATTTCCAAGCTGCTGCACTGCTCCCCCCTCCGTTTCTGTTGGCAACTCTAAAAAGACCAGAGAAATATTTTAGAAGTTGACAACAGATGGAGAGCAGAGCGGAAAGGGAAGCAGGGCACCAATGGGGGAATTCTGGGAGTTGAAGTCCACAAGTCATAAAGTCTTCATAGTTGCCCATCCTGCTCTACAATAGCTAAGCAAGAGGTTCCTTCAGGATTGTCCTGAATGAAGGAGCTGCACTGAGCAATCCTTCTGAAAGATCCCAAAGCATTTATCTTCTAATTCCCTGATCTGCCCTGGGAGATCAGGGATCTGAGAATACAGGGAGTCCATGACTTACAAGCGCTCGCTCAGTGACCATTCAAAGTTACAACGGCACTGAAAAACGTTTTTCACGGTTACAACCATTGCAGCATCCCTGTGGTCATGTGATTTACATTCGGATGCTTGACAACTGATTCACGTTTATGACGGTGTGCAACCTTCTGACCAGCAAAGTCAATGGGGAAGCCAGATTTGCTTAACAACCGGGCTACTAATTTAACAACTGCTAAAGTTCCACTGAGCAAATGTGGCAAGAAAAGTGGTAAAATGGAGCAAAAACTCCCTTAACAAAGGTCTCATTTAGCAACATAAATTTTGGGCTCAGTTGTGGTTGTAAGTCGAGGACTGTCTGTACTTGGAGGAGAAGCAGGCTTAGTCAATAACTAGATTTCCCAGGAAGGATCTTTTGGATAAGTGGGGTGTATAATTACTTACATAATGGACCTAGTTCTGAAAGGCAGTCAAAAGCACACACACCAGTTGTTCCGAGAGTCGCACAAACCTAGACAAAACCGGAAATTTATTAAAATGTTTAAAAAATAAATAAATTAGAAACTTAATTTAAGTTTCTTAAATTAAATTAACTTCTTAACTTAAGGGGAATTGGAAAATAGTGTCTTCCTTCCTTCTCTCCCATCAAACTCTTTCCTTCTATCCTCATCTTCCTTCCTTCCCTTCTTCCCTTCGTTCTCTCCCATCAAATTCCTTCCTTCCTTCTATCCTCATCTTCCTTCCTTCCTTCCCTTCCTTCCTTTCTTCTCTCCCTCAAACTCCTTCCTTCCTTCCTTCTATCCTCATCTTCCTTCCTTCCTTCTTTCCTTTCTTCTCTCCCATCAAACTCCTTCCTTCCTTCTATCCTCATCTTCTTCTTTCCCTTCCTTCCTTCCTTCCTTCCTTCCTTCCTTCCTTCCTTCCTTCTATCCTCATCTTTTTTCCCTTCCCTTCCCTTCCTATTTTTGGATACATCAGGCTGTAGAACTCCTGGGCCCATAACATCTAATTATCTACACAGATTTATAATTCACAATGGATTAAAAACCTTTCAGTCTATCTCGGGGTGATTAGCTCTTCCTCTACTCATTATCCATTTTTAATTTGTTTTTCTGTTTTTGTACTTTGGCTGATATACAGTTCATGCTTTCTCAGTTCCACTGCCTACGGTATTGCAATTTGAAAAAGGGAAAGTTCTTTTAGGAATTAAACATAATAAAAACAATGATATGTATTTGTTAAACGTTAAACCCATCTGCAAACGGCCACAAATGCAGGTCATTTATTATTATTTTTTTGTAACTTTGAATGTTCCTCAATCAAGGACAACGCAGATCTCCCTTTAACTCTGCGATAGGGTAGCAGGAAAAAACTCTGCTTGCTTTTCAGATGGGATGAAGCAACGTCACACCACCCACAGAGAGCGAGAACAAACAACACTTACAAAGATAGGCACCAAGCCACGGCTACGATCCTCCTCCATCGCTTTGCTCAGAGTTTCACCTCTCAAGGCAAAATTCTCATCCACCGGCAGAAACCTCATTTTCACGAGGGAAATCAAACCTGCCTTTTCGACGGAGGAATGAGCCTGGATAAACAAGACACAGATTGGAGACACTCGGTGGAGGATGACAGAATGAAGAATAACAGGAAAGGACCTTTGAGATCTTATAGTCCAACCTTCTGCTCAAGCAGGAAACCCTATACTATTCCAGGCAAATGGCTGCTCGATCTCTTCTTAAACACTTCCAGTGTTGGAGCATTCACAACTTCTGGAGGCAAATTGTTCCACTGATTTATTGTTCTAACTGTTAGGAAATTTCTCCTTAGTTCTAGGTTGCTTCTCTCCTTGATTAGCTTCCCTTGAATCCTTTCCTGTCTGCATCTCAGGTGCCTCAAACCTACCATTCCTAGGCAAGGCTGCCTCCTGCTGCTCAGAAAGTATATATGGGGAAATGCAGAATAATAAATAAGGAAGAATTTATGAGTTGAGTGTTTTTTCTCCTGTGGGACTGGTCTATCAGGGCAATGTGGTCTACCCAATGATGGGATGGAGCATACCGATCCCACCAGAAAAAAAAATACTCACTCTCCCCTGGTATAGTCAACAAAGCAAGGAAAGCCCATAGGTTAGAGGTTAATACATCTATCTAATATGTAAGTAGCCCAGGTTCGAATCTCAGAAGGGTATGGCTAGCTGATGAGAGCTAAATAGCTTGAAATAGATCTATACTAGTCTCCCTTTATTTCTTTGTTGGTAAAACATAAGTTTAACAATTTATGAGTTGGTTAGCTAAACCTGTTGCTTGTCCTGTTGCCATCTGAGAACACAGCTGCATGAAAAAAGCCTATGTTCTAGGCTCTAATGTATTTGCATGTGTGAAAGAGGTGATGTGCATGTGACAGATATTAACAGGAAGCAGGAACTAATGGATGGAAGCTTAATAAAGAGAGATCCAACCTAGAACTAAGGAGAATTTTCCTGACAGCAAAAACAAGCAATCAATGGAATAGTTTTTGCCTCTAGAAATTGTGGATGCTGCATCACTAGAGGTTTTCAAGAAAAGATTGGACGTCCATTTTGTCCAGAATGGTATAGGGTCCCCTGCTAGAGCAGAGGGTTGGACTAGATCAGTGGTCACCAACCAGTGGGTGGTCCATGATAAAATTTTGGTGGTCTGGAGAAAAATGTCACCCCCAAAGCAATTAATCCAGGCTGCGCGGGAACACATGGCTTCTGTCGCTTGCATTGCAAACAACACGAAGTAGTGAGGGGAGGGGAGAAAGGGCGTCTGGCCACCGGACTGCTTCTTTCCACTTCTTTCTTCTTCTGCTTTTGGATGCATGCAAGGAAAGCAGCAAAAGTCTTTCTTTCTCTCCCCCAAATTCTGCCAGAAATTAGTCTTTGGGATCCTGCAAGCCCTCCTGCTCCAAGAGGCTGCGCCAGCACGACAAATCTCACAAAGACTCATTTCTGGTGGAGTTTGGGGGAGAGAAAGAAAGACTTCTGCTGCTACTGCTGCTTTCCTTGCATGAAGCCAAAAGTCTCTCTCTCTCTCTCCCCCTGAGAATGGAGCTGGAGACGGTATCCTGCGATCCCAAATAAAGAATGATTGATCAGTAGGAAAACGGGGTGGGGAATTTTCCTGCAGACTTTTTTTGGGGATTTTCCCAGAGTTTCTGGTCCGCGGGATTTAAAATTATGAGTTTGGTGGTCCCTGAGGTCCAAAAGGTTGGAGACCCCTGGACTAGATGACCTTCAAGGTCCCTTCCAACTGTTATTCTGTATTCTATTCTGCATTTCCGTTCCTAGGGCATGGTTTTTGGCTTCTCTTCCCTGCCTCTGTTGACCATGATTATTATCTTTTTCCCAGATGGGGTTCCAGTAAAAACTTAACAACTTCACACAGAATGTATATGTAGTAAGAACTCACCTGATCAGAAGCATAGGCGATAAGGCGAGAATTCAGAATGGAATCATCTGCATTTGGCTCAGAGGTTTTCATTTCAAGAATTTTATTCTTTCTGGCTGCTAGGAGAGCGATCAGAGTTGATTCACTAACTGTGCTCTATAGGGAGAAAAGGAAAAAAAAATCCCTCTAATAATAGCTTATATTTGATGTGAAAAATATCCTAGTCCCTCCAAATATCAAGATGATCCTAGAAGTATGTCCAAAACTCCAAAGTTCATAATCTATGTTGCAACTTCCTTCCCATTTTTCCTCATCAAATGTTTGCTGACTTTCTAACTGCAGAAGTATAGATCACTTAATAATAGAGCAATGGTACACACACTTCACTCCTCCAGATATTTTGGACCATAATCCTTTGCCATTGCCATGCAGAATTGAAAGCTGAAAGATCTGGAGAACATCTCACTGTATCTCTTCTGTCATTCCAGTGAGAGTCTGTTAGTCACAGATAATATTCACTTTTCAAAGCACTCCAATTGTATTGTGTCTGTGGTCTCTGCAAGAATCTGATTATGAAATCTTATTGCAGAAGGGCAAATGACACCAGTAGTTCCTGGCTGAAGGAAGATTTATGACTTCCTGCAAATCCGCCTCTGTGTAGCCACTTAATTACAGGTACTCCTCAACGTATAACCACCTTTGAGGCCAGAATTAGCATTGCTAAGCAAGGCGCTAAAATGTATAAACTTCTATTAACATTTGAAATGGAAGAAAAACAAGTAGAAAGAATGTACGATAACATGGGCTACAAAAATTGGTTATAGTATGCAGATACCATGATACCTTGGTATTTATCATTAATTGCTTCCGGGAGACGTGATAAGTACCAAAAATGATGAGTACCAAATTTTTCCCATAAGGAACAAGACAGCTGACATTGACAGGTTGTAGCCTGTGTGTTGAGTACCAAACAAGCAATGAGTACTGGGACAAAGTTTTCAGGTCAAAATGCATTGAGTGTCAAATTCGATGAGTTTCAAAGCAGTTGAGTACCAAGGTACTACTGTAGAACAATGGGAAAATATGAAAGAATTTAAACTTACATTGTGTTATAATCTTACAGAGAATGTTCATAAAAAGACGTTCTGTTGGTATACAACACCAGAAAATTTATCCAGAAGGTATAAAGGCATTTTAAATTTGTGTTGGAATTAGCCTCTAAGATCCTCTTCAATTCTATGATGTCCAACCTTCCTGCAAGTCAGTTTTGGAATCTGTTGCACCAATATATTTGGATGTCACCAAATTGGCCAAAGGATTACCAGATGCAGCTACGTGTTCTAAGCAGGCTAACTCACTGCTCACTCCTGCAGTTTGATTCTGACCGGCTCCAGGTCAGCCTTCCCTCCTTCCCAAGTGGGTAAAATGAGGACCCAGATTATTGGGGGCAATAGGCTGACCCTGTAAACCGCTTAGAGAAGGCTGTAAAGCACTGCAAAGTGGTATATAAGTGCTATTGCTACGCTCAGATTAACAACAGTGAACCTTGAGAATCAGTCACATGGGAAATGGGTAGGCACGTTAAATCACTCACTCCACCGATCAATCAATTAATCCACTCATTTACCTGCAAAATGCCACCCCCTTTGCTGCCTGGATGATAATGCAAGAATGTTTCGGGAAGACCCATCATTTGAGCCAACCAATCCATCACGTTCATTTCCAGTTCTGTGCAAGCTGGACTGGATGCCTTAAAGGAAGAAAATGCAGTGAGTAACAGCATTGCATTGGATGAAAGTGAGGAGCGCTTGATGTAGCAATGCTTAATAGTTTTTTCTTTCTTTCTTTCAGCATATTGCACGGGGTTGTAGCCAAAACCTGGCTCTCTTAAAGCAACCGAATCCCTTTGAAGATGCAACATGCTTTTTCGCTTTTGCACACGACAGATAGATTGTGTTCTTCACACTTTGCCTAACAGCCATGGGCAAAAGCAGAACCAGAAGTTTACATGGTAAAGACTAGAAAAGGGAAGGAAAGGAAAGAAAAGGAAGGCACGTGTCATTGGAATATTTCAGATAAACCCATCTCTGTGCCCTTTCTTATTATTTATCCCTTGTCCCTACTAAGTAAGCTTGCCAGCTGTCTTATGTCTGATACTATGGTGGGTGGACAGAAACAATTTGGTTTGCTTGACCACAGGTTCTTGGCTGAATCTTCTCCCTGGGGCCACTCTGGGTCAGTTTGGCTGCTCTGGATGTTTTCTTCCAAGAGCATTTTAAGGAGTTTCTCATAGGTTTAACCGGCTGAAGGGACCAGCTCTATAGTTCTTACTTCCATGCTGGTGGTGGTGAATCTTTGGCTCTCTGAGGGCATGCATGCTGTTACCTCCAGCTCACCTCTGCCACACATGTGTGCACGCCTCCTGCCGGCCAGCTGGTCTTCAGGTCTCTGCCACGCATGTGCAGGGAGCAGGGTGCATGCATGGAGGGGTGCATGAAGGGGGCAGGGCACATAAAAGAGGTGGGGTGCATTCACAAGGGGCGCGCACACGTATGCACAGGGGCGTACATGTGAATGCAGGGGGCACATGCACGAGCGGTGCATGTTGCATTTTGGGTATGTGCGCAATGGGCCATCACTGTTCTATGTTATTTGTTTCTGATGTTGTTGTAGACCAAACCCGGTCACCAAGTTTTTAGGTCTTTTCTTATGATTGTGTCTGTAGGTCTCCTACACATACAGGGCATCGCAGTTATGTTTTTGGCACAAGTCCCACAACCAAGTTTTTCCTTACACACAGACAGGCCCTCAACATTTTTTTTTTTAATTACATTTATTTGCCGCCCTTCTCCGGAGACTCAGGGCGGCTTACAGTCTTTAGAGCACCATGCTACGTGCTCGGCAATAGCCTTCATTCCATTGTATATGCCTGCTTATTACTAGGGCTTTTTGGCCCCCCCCAAGCGGCATTTTTACAAAGTCAGCTTATTGCCCCCAACAATCTTGGGTCCTCAATTTACCTACCCCGAGAGGATGGAAGGCTGAGTCAACCTTGAGCCTGGTGGGATTCGAACCTGCACTAATTGCAGGCAATTGAGCTAAGTGCTAGATGATTAACAGCCTGCACCACCAAGGCCCTTTACTGCAATAATAATCATTTGTGGACTGAAAAAGGTCCTTTTTAGAGGTAGTCCTCAACTTACAGCCACCATTGAGCCCAACATTTCACTTGCTAAGTGAGTCATTTGCTAACTTTGTCCCGTTTTACAACCTTTCTTGCCACAGCTGCTAAGTGAATCACTGATATCAACACGATTGTTAAGTGAATAAAAACAAATCAATCAATTAAACTCGTTGACTAGAAACAATTCAGTGACAAAGGCCTTCTAAACAGCGAGACTCATTTAAGTGATCCGTGAAGTGTAGGTAGCCCTCAACTTATGACTTCAATTGAGCCCCAATTTTTTGTTGCTAAACAAATCAGTTATTAAATGAGTTTTTCCCCATTTTACGACTTTTCTGGCCACAGTTGTTAAGTGAATCACTGTCGTTGTTAAGTTAGGGACACGGTTGTTAAGTGATTCCGGCTTCCCCATTGACTTCGCTTGTCAGATGGTCACAAAACACATGACCCTGGAACACCGAAACCGTCATAAATATGAGTCAATTGCCCAGCCTCTGAATTTTGATCAGGCGGTCATGGGGATGCTGTTAACGGTTATAAGCGTGAAAAACGGACACACTTTTTCAGTGCCGTTGTAACTTTGAACGGTCACAAAATGAACTGCTGTAAGTAGAGGACTACCTGTACCCCATCTGGTGACAGGTGGGACTGAGCCCCTCACTATGCTTTGGATATTTCCTAGATTTGGGAGAGAATGTAGCTGATATGTCTGTGGAGGAAGGATAATTTGTCCCTGCAAGAGAAGGGAAACATCTCACCACTTAAAGTACTTCCTCAAATTGTGGACATTTGTTTCCTCAGAAGAGAGACTGCCTGTCACATCATGCCTCCTCTTGCTACCAGACTTCATTCCTAGATATCCTCATTTCCTTCTGCTCGGCTTCTGAATAAGTTTTGTCATCGTGCAATTTTCACAGTCACGTAACGCACAACTCAAGAGTAACCCAATTCATTGGCCTTGCTAGATATCTCGTGGTCTGTCGTAAGCCGACATCAGTCTTCTAGTGGGACCCCTTTTCTAAGAGTTTGTCAGGAAGAATGATTTGTAGACAAATATTCTGAAATATAGGTTGAGCACCCTACATACTGCTTCATTGTTTATTAAGGCAGGAGTTTCTGAAAAAGCACCCAAAGTTTTGAGTCGGTTTGAAACCGAAAGCAAAGGCAGAACACCTGGCATTCTCCACATCTGGCTACTCAGTGTTTTTCAAACTTGGCAAAGTTATGTGAATTTCAATTCCCAGAATTCCCCTGTTAATATGCGTTAAATGCTATCTCTTTTCAGCTAACCTTCAAAAGATTCTCTCTCTCTTTTTTTTCTTATTTAGTTTAACCACATGGAAAGTTTAAGGAATGTTACAGGCAATTGATCAATCCATGGTGCTTGTATATTATGACTATATAAACTCTGAGCATGTGCAAAACGACCTTAACCACTGTATTGCACTGCCTGCCACATTGACACTATCTAATACTACTCTGCTTTATATGCAGTGTGTGAATTGTGATTTGCCCTGGAGTTTGTTTTGTGTGTGCGTGTGTGTGTTTGAGATGCTGGGGTTTTGAGCAGAAGGTCTTAATGCTGGAATTACTTACCCAAGTAAATCCCAAACAGTTAATAGCATCTGCTAGCATATCTCCAAGGAGTGAAGGCCAAGAAGTCAGAGCTGGGAAATAGGCGTGCATTCGTGGACTTTGCCAATGGACAACCTAAAAGAAGAACACAGAAAAATACGATGAGTTGGCCTAGCATGAAATGAAGAGGGTGGAAAGAAAGACAGGACAATGAAATTAAGCTTTTTCAGGATTCTTATTTTCCTTTGTCCCCTGATAATGCAAAAACTGCTTGAACAGCTGGCTGTCCTTGGCTAACCCTGTTCTGGATTGGAAACTGAGGTATGTCAGAATCAGATAACAGCAAAGTGCGTGCATAATGCTACCAAGAAAATTATATAGATCCATCCATAAAGAACTTAAGTCAACTGGAAGGAGATGTTGTCCTTAATCAAGAAGATAAATTGTGATGCAACAGGTAATTGTACAACTATCAGGTCTCATAGCCAATGAGACAACCCTTCTTCACCTGTTGTATGAGCAGCATCTATTTATCTATCATCCAATAAGAACTTATTTGTGTTTTGGAGCAGCGTTTTCTAACGTGATCCTCTGCAGATGTATATTTGGGACTTCCCTCCTGGAAGACTCTTGAGAAGGATGACTTCAAAAACCAGTAAAGATGGCTAATGGAATGTAACTAAGTGACAGTTGCACTTGTTTAAGCCTGATACTGATCTCAATCAGACACACTGATGATCCTGCATTGTAAAGAGAAAATGCGGCTCGGTTCCGATTTGTCGTATCTAACGAGGCAGGGCATGGAAAGTTGCTCAAAAAAGAGTCCGTTTTCTGTCACTGTTATCAAAATATATCTGATGCTGGGTGCAGTGCTGAATCGGTACTGGAATATTCAGATCTGCTGTATAAAGATATTCTCTGGGAGATGAAAGAGATAGCTCAAGAAACTCACCAAGATTGTTCTTCCCCATTTTAAAAGAGCACTGAGAAATTAGACTGTCCTTCTCAGTTGAAGAATCACTCTCGGAGGTGAATTACCAAGGCATAAAAATATAGTTCTTTTGAGAAATCAACAGAATACATATCTGCAGCTAGATCCTTTATTTTGGTTAGGAATTTCTCTTCTCCCTTAGGTATCTGGGATATATAATATTATATATGAGATTATGATTCTTGATGAATGTCTCTTTTCTTTTATGTACACTGAGAGCATTTGCACCAAAACAAATTCCTTGTGTGTCCAATCACACTTGGCCAATAAAGAATTATATTATTCTATTCTATTCTATTCTATTCTATTCTATTCTATTCTACTCTACTCTATTCTACTTTACTCTATTATTCTATTCTATTCTATTCTATTCTATTCTATTCTATTCTATTCTATTCTATTCTATTCTACTCTACTCTATTCTATTCTACTCTACTCTATTATTCTATTCTACTCTACTCTACTCTACTCTACTCTACTCTACTCTACTCTACTCTACTCTACTCTACTCTACTCTATTCTACTTTACTATATTATTCTATTCTATTCTACTATTATTCTATTCTATTCTACTCTATTCTACTTTACTCTATTATTCTATTCTATTCTACTCTACTCTATTATTCTATTCTATTCTATTCTATTCTACTCTACTCTACTCTATTCTACTTTACTATATTATTCTATTCTATTCTACTCTATTCTATTATTCTATTCTATTCTACTCTACTCTATTCTATTCTATTCTGCTCTGCTCTGCTCTATTATTCTATTCTACTCTATTCTATTATTCTATTCTATTCTACTCTATTCTATTATTCTATTCTATTCTACTCTATTCTATTATTCTACTCTACTCTACTCTATTCTATATGTTGCTAAGGATCATCCGTGGAGCAACAAAACAACAGAATTGGAGCTCTTCTAGTGCAGCCCTCAATTCAAGCAGGAGACCTGGAAGAAATTCTAGGATGAGAAGTGAAATTTCCAAAAGACAAAACAAGAAAGTCCAGAAAAAATACCTTTGGGACAGGAGACCCTCTGTACCATTTCAGACAAACGGTTGTCCAATCTCTTCTTAAAAACCAAACCGTGACTGGCTGAATTAGAAACGGGAAATGTATGTCACCGTTTAAAAAATTGTGCCATGACTCCCATCATCCCTGATCATGGGGCCATGCTTGCAAATGGATAGGAATTGGGATCCAATATCTGGGTCCACCAAGTATGTGGACTAAACAAGCCAATGATTTCTGCTTGTTGACTGTATATGATATATATGTATATGTAGAATAGAATAGAATAGAATAGAATAGAATAGAATAGAATAGAATAGAATAGAGAAATAACAGAGTTGGAAGAGACCTTGGAGGTCTTCCCCTTTGCCTAGGCAGGAAACTCTACACCACTTCAAACAAATGGTTATCCAACATCTTTTTAAAAACTTCCAGTGTTGGATCATTCACAATTTCTGGAAGCAAGTTGTTCCACTGGTTAATTGGTCTAACTGTCAGGAAATTTCTCCTTGGTTCTAAGTTGCTTCACTCCTTGATTAGTTTCCACTTGTTGCTTCTTGTCCTGCCCTCAGGTGCTTTGGAGAATAGTTTTGACTGACTCCCTCATCTTTGTGGCAGCCCCTGAGATGCATAGTAAAGTTGTCCAGTTCTCCATCCTTTCCTTTCTGCCCGTTGGCCCTGCTGGTAAAGCTTCTAAGAGCTGAAGTCACATCACATCTAGAGAATGCTAGGGGGGAGACCATTCCTTTACAGGCACCCCTTTTCTCACAACATGCACACCTGTCCTTACCCCAGGCATAATGATGTTCTCTATGTCTCTGAAGATATTATCCCAGCTTTCTGGCTCCAAGGGGGCTCCATCCGGCAACTGATCTCTCATGAAACCTGGTTGCACATCAGGATACACTCGCCGTTCCCGGATGTTGGTGAGGTACTGGCAAATGTAATCCACCATCTCTTTCCCTAGGAAGCGGTAGAAAGAGAGCTCACAAACACCATTCCCACGCATCGGGGGACATTTTGCACATCCATGTTGCGACTGCCATAACTTTGCACATGTAGCATGATAAGCATCGATAGAATCTCTCTAAGAAGTTTGCCCACTGCTGTTCTAAGAGCTAAACAGGAAATGAGTAGGCACAAATGCAGTCCTTAGCCACACATGCTTTACGTAAGTTTTATAAAGAGGTTTATTTCTGAGTAAATCTACATGCATACACTGCATCTACACACATACAGTGTCCAATCCCATGTGCAGCCAACCATAGCAGCTAATGAATGAAAAAGAATTTACCTGTAAGAAATCATGCTTACCTTTGGAACTGCAAAACAAAGAAGAAAAGATCTTTGCCCCTTCAAGAATTGGTGGAATCTAATTCGTCTGTAGAGATTCTCAATCATCCTGGTCATGGTTGCCCCAAAGGTGCTTTTTCAGGAGACAACTGGACTTTGTTTTTTCTTTTAAAGATGTTTCACTTCTCATCCAAGAAGCTTCTTCAACTCTGACTGAATGCTTCCATTCTCCACTATCCTGTCAGAGCTGAAGAAGCTTCTTGGATGAGAAGTGAAAGGCTTTCAAAGAAAACAAGGAAGTCCACTTGCCTCTTGAAAAAGCACCTTTGGAATCTGATTGCCATCAACTCCAGCTAGTAGGGCAAGGAGTTGCAATCAGCTGATGTGTGGCAATATCTGACGATCATACATCACCATGTCATGGCCAGTGGTGGAATAAGGCAGAAATAAGTTATATAGTCCTCTTCTAAGATGGTTTGAACAATTAGTCCTTCAAAATCCCTCTCCATCATCTGCATTGGCTGGTGCTGATGTCCATGAGATCCAAAACCTCTGGACGATACATAATTGAGCTCTTTGGGCGAAGGCTGGACTATCATAAGAAGCTCTTAAAAAATTTGCAGGTAATCTAGAAAAGCAGCAGCCTCCTTCTCTCAGATCAGTTGGCACCTGGTTTAGATAGGTGCTCTGTTTTTTAAACATGGATGTTTCATTTCTGCAGCCGTCAACAGTTGAGTGGACTTACCTGATCCTGTTTAAAAAAATGGAAGTGAGCTGAATGCATCACCGGCCCAAATGGGAATCCATTGTACAAATCTCCTAGTGTACCCCTTCTCAAACTCACCTCTGCATCTGTATTCTTCCTGGTCCATGTAGACTTTTGCAAAGACCGCCTCTTTCTCTAATGGTTATCCGTGGACCACAGATAGCTATTTGCTCAGCTGAGTTGCCTTCATCCTGCACCCTTTTATATCTTCTATCTGTCATGCCTATCAACTTTACGTCAGCAAATTATTAGGAAATCAGCCTCTGATGAAACCTCCTGATTTGCTTCATGGGCTTTGATATTCAGCAAATTGGAGTCCCGTTGATTATATTACTACAGCAGGAAACAACATACAGCCTGGCCAACAGCAAATAGTAATAGTAATGGTGAAGCTAGTTAATCCACACACAAAGACAGCACAGAAGGGCATTAAATTGTCAAATGCTTGGGTACTGAAAATAAATTCAGCAATCGTCTTCTAGGAAAATGCTGTATAATTAAACTACGGAAGACCAGATTTGGTTGGTTTTAGCTGATGCCCTCTTTGGAAAAGAGAGAGAGAAAGACAGAGTAAAATACCAAAGGAAGATTGCCCAAAGATTATTAAAAACAGTATCAAAAAGGTGTCCAAATGTGTGAAAGGATACACACAGTCACCTCCGGTCCGATCTAAATATAGTATATAAAATCATACATTGCAATGTCCTACCTGTCAATGAATATTTCAGCTTCAACCATAACAACACAAGAGCAAACAATGGATACAAACTCAAGGTTAATCGCACCAAACTTGATTGCAGGAAATACGACTTCAGCCACAGAGTGGTCAATGTCTGGAATACTCTACCTGACTCTGTGGTTTCTTCCCCAAACCCCAAAAACTTTAACCTTAGACTGTTTACTATTGACCTCACCCCCTTCCTAAGAGGCCTGTAGGGGGCGTGCATAAGCGCACCAATTGTGCCTACTGTCCCTGTCCTATTGTTTTTTATTTTTCTTATAAGTATCTATCTCATGTATTCAAAACTATATTTATTCTTATACCTGTATCTTGTAAACGATTGACAAATCAAATAAATGCTAAAAAAAAAGAGGATGAGCTTGCAAAACCCAAAGTCTAAAATTAGCCATCACACATCGGGAAACAGCAATCTAGATAAACTTATCCCACAAATAAATAAGTTGTCAATGTCTCACAGGATCTCAACAGCTTTCTATTATCTTAAAATGTGACACGGATACGACGCTAAAAATGGTTGTGACCATATTTATTATTCCAACATCTTGCTACATACTGTTCTTTCCACTTACCTTGGCTCTCAAGATATCTATTCTGGCAAGAGCAGACACTGTTTCCTTCTTACAATATGAGAAGGAAAGAAGAATTTGCAGGATAAGAGACCCAAAATACAATTTCGTTTCTCACACAGGGGTCAGCCACATATGTCTTAAATTTCTTGTAGAAAGACGAGTCCCAGCTCTCTTCTTATTGCTTCTAGACCAGGGGTCTCCAAATTTGGTAGCTTTAAGACTTATGGACTTCAACTCTCAGAATTCCTCAGCATGCCTAGCTGGGGAATTCTGGGAGTTAAAATCCACAAATCCATAAGTTGCCAAGTTTGAAGAGCCCTGCTCCAGACCAGTGGTCGCCAATTGGTGAGCTGTGGCTCATTGGTGGTCTGCGAGAAAATTTTAGTGGTCTGCAGAGAAATGTCAACCCCAGAGCACCCCCTTCCAAAGCAATTAATCCAGGCTGCGTGGGAACACAAGGCTGCACCACCCACATGGCCCGCAGGAACCCTGTCCGCCCACTCACACCTTACCTGCAAACTTGCCTGCTAAGTTGCTGTTTTTCCTTTTTTTTTTCCTGACCATCAGCTGTTCTGCTGTGCCAGGAGATTTAGATTAGTTAGAAAGCAAGAAACCATTGGATTTCTTGCTTTATAGCTAATCTTTAGATCTCAGAGCGGAACCTTCTTTAGGACTGAAGCTTCTATTATTCAGTGCAAACGAAGGCAGAAAGATAGATTTCTGAATGAATCTGTGATTCTGTGAGCAACTCAATCTGCCTGCCTGCTTTGCCTGGTTTTGGGTAAAAGTTGCTCTTTTTTTTATAAAAAATTCAATATTTACATAAGTATTTATAATATTTACATACAAGCCATGCCCAGCCAGTCACATGACCAAGCCACACCCACAAATTAAGCCATGCTCACAGAACTGGTTAAGAAATTTGAACGCTACCTCTGTGTGTTTGTGTGTGTGTGTGTGTGTGAGAGAGGGAGGGAGGGAGGGAGGAGGGGGGTAGATCAAATCTCTCTCTCTCTCTCTCTCTCTCCAACATCAGCAAGCCACCGTCAGTCAAAATTCATATTAGTGGTCCCCTGGATTTAAAACTATGAGTTTGGTGATCCCTGAGGTTCAAAAGATTGGCGACCCCTGTTCTAGACCATGCAAAGGATAAATGCCTTTCCTTCTAGAGGTTCCATTTATATCCAACATACCTTTAAAGAAGTGCATTAAATTTCTGTTCCCAAAAAAGAGATGAAGATTTTGGATTTACTCTTTGCAGCGAAATCATAGCTCAGTTGTTTTATTTTTAAACAAAGTGCTCACCTTTGATTTATCCCTTCCTAATTATATCCTTTGTACAATCTAGAGTCCTCAGAAGGAGAACAAATTCTGAGGTTCAGTCACTTGGATGAGATAAATGACATAGAAAAATGACATAGAAATCAAGCACACAACTATGTCATGTGCAAAGTCACGAATGTCATCAATGAAATCATGAAATTCATGCAACAAGAAGCGTATTTATAAAGTTGAGTAATAGGTTACAACATTGCCACTTACATTCCTGGCATTATTCTGAGAAACTTTTGTCTTTTTTTCTTTCATGTGAAATGTCGAGTGACAAGAAAGGGTTTTGTTTTTTTTTGAGTGACGCTAGATTTTTAGAATACAAGATTGTTTTTGCAACGGAAGCAAATTGTTGCATTAGTCAGATGCAGTGAAAGAACTTAAGAGTATATACTGTTCATCCAAACAACATTAGCTAATGTGTACACAATCACTGGGGTCTAGGACAACTTGCCATGGCCAATTCGCTGTAGAACGATTCGCCATGGCCAACTCACTGTGAGACAATTCACCATGGAACAAGAGCTATACTAATGTCAAAGGAATGGTGGAATAGATTAATTTAAAAAAGGATACCAAGAGAGGGACAAAATGAAATGTGAAAGACAAAAGGTTAAATTATTCTTTAAATTATTTTGAATAATTAAATTGAATTGTCCCAAACCAAGTTAATCATGGTGAGTTGGCCACGGTGAGTTGGCCATGGCAATCCACAATCACTGGTTCACAACCTAGTCAACTTTAAGCTGTCTGGATTTCCCACCATGGCTGACTGGAGAATTCTGGGAGTTAAAGTCCAGACAACTTAAAGTTGGCAAGGTTGAAAAACACTGATTTAGACTATGTGATATGTACATTTGCACACTGCTTCACACAATCATGAAGCCAACCAATTCAATACGTCTTAATCAAGCAATGACTTAACACAATATATTAACTCAGCCTGAGATAGAACTCTAGGGCCTAAGTACCCTTCTGATGAACTAGTTATCCAAATCTGGAGTATTTTCTGGAAATCCATTTATACTCCACACCAATTCAAGGGTGCTCATCCCAAAATACCATGAGCAATCATGACCTGGATGACTGAGAATCTCTGTAGACAGAAGAGTGGAAGAAGACAAGCAGCAGAAAAGCTTCGTCCTTCCTTGAAATGGGGTTTTGTTTCACTTTTGATTTTTTTTTTTAAAAGCAACTTGCTTTCTATCCGTGGGCTTTGTAACATATACCCATGGACACACACAAATCAGGTGGAAAATTCCGGAGTCCCACTTGCAAGGGACTTATGCACAGGGTGACCCAACATGCATCGACTTATACACTAATAGGTTTAATTAGGACTTTATTTAAGGCAATGGTTTGTTTTGTGACTTGTCTATATAACCCTAACTTAGGGTGGCAGACTGCTCAACACATATTATATTAAGATTAGTTCATAAGCTGCAACTGGAAGACTCCATATAACACTAGGGCTACCTAAGGTTGCTGGCCTACAAAGTCCAAAAGACAAGAAATAGAACATGGTTGTTGTTAAGTTTTTTATTATTATTATTATTGTTGCTAAGTAAACAGTCGTCTGATTTTCTGCAATGTTGATCCGGTAGCTCCACACAAATGTTAAGCCATAGTATAGAACAGTGATCTATAAATTTCATATTCTACTTAAAGATTATACCTATCATGGATAAGATGTGGTGGCGCAGTGGTTAGAATGCAGTACTGCAGGCTACTTCTGCTGACTGCCTGCAGTTTAATTCTCACCGGCTTGGGATTGAATCAGCCTTCCATCCTTCCAAGTTTGGTAAAATGAGGAGCCAGGTTGTTGGGGGCAATATGCTGACACTGTAAACTGCCTAGAGAGGGCTGTAAAGCGCTAGAAATGTTTTAGAACTTTTGTAAAAATGTGGGGGGGAAGGGAACAGGGTTCGAACAACAGTCTGAAACCCACTTCTGAAACTCAGAACTGATTGCTGAAAGTACCTCAGGCTTAAACCGACTTCCTCTTAGTCCTTTCAAAAGATTTTGAAATGGAAGTCATAGATCATCATATTTACTATTTATCTTGCCTCAGTTCCGAAAATGGCACACTAATTGAAGAGGTGAGCAAACATACTCCAACCTGTGTTCAGACAGGAAACAAAAGGGCTGGGAGAGCTTGAAATGGCAGAGTGAGCAAATACAATTTGATGCAAAGGACTATTTTGTTATAGTTATCTTCCTCTTGGATCCAGTGGGTAGCAAGCGAAGGGGAAAATGTATTTACCCAAAGGCGAATGAATGAATAGAAATAGTATGTTGGTTAAGTGCTAAGCGAAAGCCATATCGTCAAAACCGTGGGAAAAAGTCCATGTGTCATAAATGACTCGATTCTCTCTGGAGAAATAGGTATTTGTTGGTCTCAATCAAACTTCACTGAACCGGTTTCTGATAGATTTGATCTATTTTCCTTTCCGTTTCAGGAATGGTTGTAATGCTGAAGTAAGTTATGATGCTGAACCTGGATGATATTGGTCGGTAGCTCAAGTTCTGATTAAGTGTATTAATCCTCAAAAGCTGAACTCATGAGTCAACAGATACAGATTTGTTCCATAATCGTACCCAATGGTTGGCAGGCTGGTTAAACTTATTCCAACTACCCTATCTATTTGTCGAAATTGTGGCTTTTTGAAATGCTGATGCAACTCAGCTTCATTTTAGGTCAAAAATGCAAATTGGAGGGGGTTCTTTTTTTTCCCATGGACCCATATTTAATTGCTATGCCCAACAAAACCTATCTGATTTTTTTCCAACCCTACTCCTTCCATTTGGTACCAAGATAGTATCTTTTGAACATTTGCTGGCAAAGGAGAAGAAAAACCTGGGTTATTGTTGTTACTCAGAAACTGTTTAAGTGTCTTCAGAAATGGAGTAGCATATGAGTAATATATCCTTCCTAGAAAATTCCCTTTTCATTTTACTGATACCCCTATTGATAAAAAATATGGTAACAATGCCTTATTCTGGAATCACAACTCAAATTGTGGGTGCTCCAACATTTGTAGTTGACACAGCCATCAAGGGTGATCCAGTTTCAAGATCCTTCCTGTGAGCAAGCCTTTTGGTGTTTAAGTGATTTAATTTAGTTTAGTTTACTTCATTGCACATCGTGCAACAAAATGAAATACCATCTTCCGTGTACTATACAGTAGAATTCAATAGAGTTACTGCCCTGGGATAGAAGCTGTTTTTCAACCTATTTGTCCTTGTTTTTCTTTCATTTTGGGCATTTTTGTTAGGGCTATTATTCACGTAAGTGATGGGCTTGGAATGGCAAAATGTGCAGCCCCATAATTATTGTTACAATCAACAAAATCTTCTTTCGAAGTCCACGGGTTTGGATGGACTAAATGTAAGAAACTGGAACGGGAGCCTTTTCAATCTATTCCCAAACTTCTCACATTTTTTGAGTCTCCGTGCTAAATTCAGCGACTGGTTTTTCTAGTTTAAAATAATGCTGAAGTTATAAAATAGCTAAATATGACGCCTTATTGGAAGAATCGTTTTGCCCTTCGATGACTAGAGTGAAAATCTCCAATGTAGACTTTCGAAACTGTTCTAATAGCTGTTCTGATGCAGCTATGTCCCAGCCCATGTATTTCACCATGTGTCTCTAATTTCTTAAAAATCCAAGCAGCTACCTTTTATAACAATTCGTGCTATAAAAGAAACCACCCGGGTGGGTAACGTTTTTGCAAAATAAGTGAATCAATCCCGCATCTGTGGAAAAGATATTTAATCGTAAATAGAAAAGGTAGGCCAAAGACAGGTTTTAAGGGCAATTCTCCTGTATAGGTAATCTAGATGATTTATAAAGTTTATACGTTTCATAAAAGCACTGAAAGATAAACACAGCAAAGCACAAATCAAAAATACAAGGTATATGTGGAAATAAAGGAGCTGCACAGTAGTCTCAACAAAGGGTAAAAGCGTTTGTAGCACTTGGTAATCTTTAAGGCAGTATGGTCTGTGAATTATCCGAAAGCCAATGAAAAGTCTGAGTGTTCTTGGCTCTCTAGAGGTCAACATTTGCAGCAGGAAAGATACAGCCAACTACAACTGTGACTGACAAGGAAGGAAATATTTTTTTTTATAAATATTCCCTTACATTTGCCTGAGTGTAAGTGCAAAGCTCACACAAGACAATATTTAGGGGGAGGAGAGCCATCTCTTTCCTCCTTGTATTCAAATCCCATTTAGAATTATTATCTACCTTTCATTCCTTTCCATCTGCAGAGCAGGACTCAAGTTGTGAAACCTTTAATAGGTCCTGTAACATTTGTTCTGGCCTGAAATCCAGCAGGGAACTAAGTGCTTACTTACCTATTTTTTGGAGGACATATTAAAGTTTAAGGTCTAAAACACCCTTATTTCTTTTAACAGTAAACTTTTCATCTGTAATGGTACTTAGGGTTGCCTTCCTAACTCCTTGGTATAATATCACAATATTTTGCAGACCTAAATCACTCCTTCACAACTGGCAGACTTCGAACCCTACATCAATCTCCAGCAAATATAACTGCTGATCATACTGTTTAGCAAAGGTGGGCGCTGAATACCAATAAACCTGGATGGCGTGGGAGGAGAGAGGAAAGACAGGTAAAAACTGAGAAATTTAAAACACCATTCACTGGAAATGCTAAGAATTGTCTCCCTGAAGACCACACAAACTAAAACATAATCAGTGCTGTCCAAGATAACAGAAGGCAACAACCGAACCTGCCACACAATGCTGCCACTAGAGGTCAAGTCATGATTTAGGACAACCTTAACATGTTGTTGTGCAGATAAAACAAGTGAAAATTACATGCACCTATGTGATACTGTTAAGGTTGAGACCACGGGCACAAACATGAAAAAGGAGCATTTCCTCTGTAAATGTTGTTGGAAGAAGGGAGAACAGAGGTCCCAAGGGACGGTGGCAGAGCAGAGAAAATGTGGATTTCGCTTTAAGTGGCTTCTAGATAAAACACACGCAAGGACTTTAGACTTTTCAGTCAGCCCTGTTCATTTTGCAGATAAAGTGGGAACGTTGTGAAAGAGAAGATCCCAGTAACTGTGTCGAACTTTCTTACGTTTTAGGCTGTCGGTATACAACAGCCACCATCATGGAGAGGACGGGGGTGGTTGCCCAATTTCCTCTCTCCGATCTCATGACCTTCAACGCTTTTGAGGGATGTCCCCTTGGAGAAGGGTGGTGAGATGCCATTTCCAGACCTCTTGTCTTCAAATTGATTGCTTCCACTGCTTTTTTGTTTATTTATTTATTGGTCTGTTTGACAACCTCTAGCAGGTGACAAAACCTTTGTGGGACATGTGTTGTGAATTCTTTTAGGAGGCCCGGGTCATCGGTACCTGCTGTCAGGTGGCCAGTCAGATTAAAGGTGTTGTGAGAGATGAGACACTTGTGTGCCATTTACCAACACATTTCCTGAAGGACATCCTGAGCTCCAATTTCAGATATCAACCTATTATCCTTGCAGCATCTAGAATTTGCATTTTTGGGGGGAGCGGGTGGGTGGGGGGGTGCTGTGAGGTGAACATTAACATCCTGTCCAGCAGGTGGCAGCATAATAGGGGAGAGGTTAAGCTTAAGAGTTTTGGGAAAAAAGGACTTGAAATTCATTCTCCACCTGCAGAATTATCCCAGCCCGGCTTGGCTGGTCACCCTGAAAATATGATTGGTTGCGCCAAGGGTAATATTTTCATAGTTAATATATTACATAAATACTGGTTTTTGTTTTCTTTTTCTTCTCCCAAGTTACATCCCTCTAAGAAATGTGGCTCCCAATATAAAAGAAAAATGATCAACCCACGGTTATTCACTGGCTTCTTCATCCACCACCTACCTTCATGGCCTAAAGCAGGGCTGGGCAACTATAGCAACTTTACAACTTGTGGACTTCAACTCCCAGAATTCCTAAGCCTGGCTCAGGAATTCTGGGAGTTGTAGTCCACAGGTCGTACAGTTACCATGATTACCCGCTCCCGACCTAGAGGTTAAATTTTTTTTTATCATAATTTTCCATCCTCTTTCCTGAAAAATACTTATGGAAGATGTATATAGAAATCATAAAAAAAAACATGCAGCATATGTACAAACTGAAAAAATTTAAAAATATCAGCTTCATATACATGTCAATCTACTTGAATATATCAGGAATTAAATATAAAAAATTACACTTTTTCTTCCCTAAAAAAAAAAAGGGGGGGGGGGCATTGTTCGGAGGCCTTGGCCAACTCCTTAAAGCTGTACAAAGGATAACAATAATAATCAGGAAATGAATTTTAGTCAAGAGATCTAATTCATAGCTTTCAAGCTCGGTTCTGTCACATAATTCATTTAAACACAGCGCAGTTTAAATCAACAGTTATCCTCCTTAAAACTGTTCTGTATCTCAGAAGATTCATAGTAAAATCAAAAAGAAAAAAAAATTGTCACAAAAACATTGGCATTGCAGGTTTGTGGATTTCCTTCCAAAAAGATTAAACAACTAATTTTGGAACTGTAAAAAAAAAAAAAAAAAACTATTTACAGTATTTCTTTTTTTTTTTTTCCTTTTAAATATTTTGCACAAAAATGTCTAAATTCTGAGGTTGGTTTTTCTTTTCTTTTTTTATGATACAAGAAAAATCACCAGAGCTCATGGCTTAAGTCCAGTCGCATCTTCTTTGACAAAGAATCTCAGTTCTGCACCTACAGTTAATGCGTTATGCAGAGCCAGATTGTACTGCGGTTTTCTTATCTTGTATATACTAAGAATGCTCACTTCATCCACTCAAACAGCTTCTTTGCTAGTCTGGAGGCGGCTCATCGCCTCCAACTTCTGCCTACAAGCTTCAGCTTCTTGTTCTTTCTTCAAAAGCTGCTGGCGATACTTCTGGGCTTCTCGGTTAGCCTCATCCAGCTGTTTTTGTAACGTTTCTCTTTCCTGTGAAAATCAATCAAAACAAGCAACGTGTTAACAGGGTGAGACCTCAAAGGGAATTGACCGTTTCCTCATTTTTCATTTCAAAAAAGCAATCAGCTGCCAAGAATTCTGGAAGAGAGCAAATTAGAGGCTCTTTTGGGTTGTGACTTAGAAACCAAGTCTTAAAAAAAATACTCTGTACAAAAACAGCGTCTACATTAAAACTGGGTTTTAATGGCTTATAGAATGCCTCATTGAAACATGTGAGTTTCAGCTGTTCTAAAGCTGTTTTATATTCTGGGAAGAAATAATTGCATATATTATTTTGACTTTGAGATGTAGATTCCATTTGGCCAATTACAAAGAAATAAGCAGCTTTTAAAGAACTGGAGAGTGAGGTAAATGTTAAACTTCAAGTCCAGTAAGGAAAAATGAATCATGTATATATACATTCTACTTCTTGGAATAATATATCAGCAAAACATCTGAGAGGAAAGAGATTACTCATAGAATATATCATTGCTGTGGAATCATACATTGTAATTTTCAAAGGATGCTGCTGGAACTTGATCTTTTTTTAAAAAAAAAAAGCAAAACCATCTAGTGTTTTTATTTGATGAAGCAGAACAACTTTGTGGTTTAAAAAAAAAAAAGACAAATTCAGTTCAAAGCAAATGATTTTTCCCCTCTTCTGAACCATTTTAAACAAACTTGATGTAAAAAGCAGCATACCTGCTTTATTAAAATAATTGTCTCAGCAATCACTTTGTTCTGACCTTTACACAGCAAGAGCTTTTTTTAAAAAACCTCCATGCTTTCACTAAGCAATGAATGTCAGTCCTTCCATTGTAATCACCAGGTACTACAATGGCTTTACTGCAATGAAATAAGGAGGCAAAAACGCAATCTCTCTCCCTTCCCCTTCTCTCTACTTTCTCCTTCTATTAACCATGTTCCAAGCCTAACTGAGTTTAACAGAAATTCCATCTACCTAAGTATCATGTTATCATTCTTAGCAAGGTTTTTTTTCCCCCCTTATTTCAAATTCTTTCATACTTATTTTCACATTATCCCAGCCAAACTGCACTAATACAATGTAAAAAAAAGAACAGGCAGAGCCTGGGGTTAGAGTCAAAAGAGGAATTAGCCTGGAGTTGTTATGCTGTCACAAAAGGCCTGAGTCCAACCTGTCCTGAATTCAGTTCACAGTTATCTAGCGCAAGGGGTGGGATTCAAAATTCCCAACAACCGGTTCACTGCGCAGTTACTGGGTGGGCGTGGCCATAGTGGGCTGGGCCTACCGGAACGTCCTGTTTCCGGCTTCCCTGTGGACCTCCAGAGCCTGGGGGAGGCCGTTTTCACTTTCCCAAGGATCCAGAGGCCTCCCTTGGCCTCTGGAGGCCCATCGGAAGTCGGAAACAGGCCCTTTTTGCCACTTCCAGGTTTTCTGGGAAGGCTGTTTTTTGCCCTTCCAAGGGTCCATAGCGCCCCCCCCCCCCCCCGCCCCCGGCCTCTGGAGGCCTTCCGGAAACTGGAAACAGGCCCATTTCCGGACTTCCAGAAGGCCTGTTTTTCCCCCTCCCAGAGCCTCCATCGAAAATGGGCCGCATGGAGACCCCTGGGAGGGGAGGGGAGGGGAGGGGACGGAAGGGGCCAGCCGGTCATTTGAAATACCGGTTCGGCAAACTTTAATATTTAACCTCCGGTTTGCCCGAACTGATCCAAACTGGTGGAACCCCACCCCTAGTCTAGCGCCAATTTAATGCCAACCACTAGTTCATTAGATTATTGTGTACAGACAAGAACAATAAATTAGTTTACCTGGAATTTAATATATGGTCCTAAATACTCAGAAGAGTTTAGGTTTTTCATCTAAACTCATTTTTAAGAGGAGAAACGTTAAGTGTTAACTACTACAGAAGTTAAATTAATAACACAGTTGTCAAGTGAACCTGGCTTTCCCATTGACTGTGCTTGTCAGAAGGTTGCAAATGGGGATCACGTGGCCCTGGGACACTCCAACCGTCATAAATGTGAGTCAGTTGGCAAACTCCTGAATTTTGATCGCTTGGCCATGGGGATGCTGCAATGGTCCATGTGTGGAAAAGTGGTCATAAGTCACTTTTTTCAGTGGTGTTTCTAACTTGAAATGGGTAACTAAACAAACTGTTATAAGCTGGGGGCTACCTGTATCTTAAAAAGAAATGTTAAGGTGCAATAAGACATTCCTTATTTTCATCAAGTACAAAAATATATATATATATACAGCAAGACAACAAGAAACATTCGGTTTAGAAAATCAGAATGAAACGCCTCGGCTAACAGATTCCTTACTTCTATTTCTGCTGATTCCACCCGGTTTTCAATGATCTCGATACATGGTCTCTTCATTGGAGGTTCTTCACTGATTACTGTTTCTTCTGCAATGTCTGTGGCTGGTACTGTAAGTACTGGAATTGAAATAAGTTTGGATCAAAAACTATAGAAGTTAACAACGGTTGCATTTGGATCCTGGGATAGAAGGAGATGGTTTTATTACAGATTGTTTATTTAACATGAGTTAGAAGAGAACTTGTCATCTAGCCCAGTGGTAGGGAACCTTGGCTCTTTTATCACTTATGGACTTCAACTCCCAGAATTCCTGAATGAGCTATAAAAAGTTCCCCATCCCTGGCCTACTGGTTTTTCAGTTGTGAGAGAGATCAATTTTTGATTTAAATGGGATTGTTCAATATACAAATGTCCTAATTTTTGACTTGAATGATCAATATTCTTTATATGTCCTACATTTGTATATTAAACAGTCCCATTCAAGTCAAAAATTGATTTCCCTCACAACTGAAAAACCACTAGGCCAGGGATGGGGAAACTTTTATGGCTCACTCAGGAATTCTGGGAATTGAAGTCCATCAGTGATAAAAGAGCCAAGGTTCCCTACCGCTGATCTAGCCTAACTCTCTTGCTAAAGACAACTCCGAGCCTCCTTCATTGTTAACACAGTGTTGTGTTAACAGCACGCCTGCACTGTAATAAATCAGTTCATTAAAGCAATCACATCTTTTCTTCAGGCTCCAGGTGATTTGGGGCTAGTCACTCTATCTCAGGAGGAGGAAGGAGCATTAGATATATTCGTCACCGTGAGTTATTTTTTTAAAAAATAATAAAGGTAGAACAAACCCATTAAAAGACCTGGCTGCTTTAATGAACAACAGAGGGGATATGATTCAGGAAATCCTGAAGCAACTCTTTGGAATAACGTTTAAGCTGTGCACAGCCCTTGTAACTAGTTTTGTTGTGTCATGGTTCCATGGGCAGAAATGAGACTATAAAATGTGGAGTTCTTTCGCCCCATTCATAAATGTCCTCCGCAGTGCTTTACATTCCACCCAATCCTATTCTTCGTTATCCTTTTTCTATGGAGGGCTTTTAGGAATATTAACTTTAACTTAACCAACAAAATAGGATGAGGAAATAGTATTAAGTAGGTTTGCCACCTTGAATTGTCAATAAAAATAATAAAGGCAGGATATAAAATAATTAAATTTAAATATATGTTTTTCATTTTTTTTTTTTAAAAAAGGTATCTTAAAAGTTCTATTTCTGGTTTCTACTTACCTTGCTGCCCATCGGGCATGGTCACTATAATGGGTTGACCCATTCCGCTGGTGGGAATGGAATGAAGATTTCCAAGCTGTATCCCATCTGTTACTATGGTGATAACCTGCTGGCCTCCAGAACTAACAACTTGTTGAATTGCACCATCCACAGATTCGGCGGTCACCACTTCTTCTGTAGCCACAACTTTCAAACAAACAAATTACATGAAATGTATATAAGCAAGCTTGCTTTTTAAAAAAAAAAAATTTATAGAGGTAGGACCTCATGAAAACAATGGCAGTACGGACTGCTCTCGTTTACTATTCCAATGGAGTCAGTCTAAGTATCTTTTATAAGAGACTCCATTCTATTGCATTTTCCCCCTCATCAGCACACAGAAAGCTAGTCCATCTTCTATGCAACCGAGCCTACTCATCCCCACTAGGTTTTGGGGATAATCTTTTCCCTATGTTTTCTTTATTAAATTATTTTGTGCTTTTGCAAAATGTTGTTGAGTTTACTGCTTTGTAAAAGTAGCCCAAGCAATCGCACCGTCCTTATTTCAATCTTATATCTAAGTGTTCCTTTTTTTATTACTTATACAACATTCCTCACCCCGAATATTGGAAATGGGGTACCTTAGAAGTTTCAGAAATTAAAGTCTTTTAATCCAACATCTTTATAAAATAACAAGTTGCACAAATTCATAAAAGAGTTTTAACAGAAAAAACAAATTAACCGTTGTTAATTTGACTTACAGATACCATGTGAATACTGATAAATTTTCCCCTAGGCTCTGGGAATTTATGTTCTAATTTGTTGAGTTCATTTTTGCTGCTTCTCTTCGGTTTTAATGCAAGGAACTAAAATATAAAGTATATCCCTAGCAGTATCAGTTTCAAGAGCTACATCTACATGCGTGCAATATTATATTAAGAGCAAGCCTTTGAAGTTTATCAACAATCAGATGGACAATAAAAAAAAAAGCTTTTTATCAAAAGCTATGGTGTATGATTTATGACAGAAATGTCAGGCATCACATAAAATTTGGGCGCTTTCATCTTTGCCATGATTGCTTCCTTATTTACAGTGATGTTATTACTCAATCATGGTCTGCAATTCTTGCTTGCGGCATATTTCTGCCATTACTGAAAGAATAATGGTAAAACTCGGGATTTTATGAAAAACAAACTTATGCCATAGCAGAGAGACATATAAAGGTGCTAGCTATGGCTGGCTCCCAGAACTTCTGAGATCATCATTACTTCTTTGTGTTAACACGGCCAAAGAGAGCCAATTAGTCCCTTCAACCAAAATTTGACGTATTCCCACTTGCACCGTGATTTACTAGAGGGAATTATGGGTTCGCAGGATTGTTCATTAGCTCTGTCTGCCTTCTCTTTTCCTCAACAGTCACCTGGCAGCATTCTGCAACAGGCTGCAAAAAAGGGATATGCAGGAAACACAACAGGCTGTGTTAAAGAATCAGTTCCTTTATCTGCCTGGAGTATTTCTATTCTAGTCAATCTTTCTATATATGGGTTTGTTTTTCTCATCTTTCGAAGCCTGCGGGCAGGGACTGTCTCGTATTTATTGATCTTATGTCAGCCACTCAGGACAGGCGATACAAAAACTTTCAATAAATTAAGGTCAGGAATATTTTCGGGAGGAAAAGCTCTCCACATGGCACTGTGATCTTTTACGCAGATGAAACTACCCTCCATAAATGCCGCAATCAACACGTCACAAAAATGTGCAGGCAAGACATGATTCGGGTTTTCTCCTTTTTAATCCAAGGGGTCAATCTCAAATGATAAGAGAGATATCTAAGATCTTCTTTTCAAAACAAAACAAAACAAAAACAATTTGGTACTAAATATTTACTATCAATGCTTTGTCCCTCTCCCAGATCTTCCAGAGAAAGAAAGTACAGTCAATTGATATATTTCTTTATAGCAAATAGGGATCCAAGCCAAGGCAGTTGGCTTTCTTGCTCTGCGTATAAGTCTGATCTCCCTTCTACAGATTAGACTGCAGAAGGAGGCAACAGTGGCTAAGGAAGCAAATTCAGAAATCACAACAAGGCTTGTCTGTCTTAAAATGAACCTGACTCCACTAATGTTTTTTTCTCGGAAATAAAAAAATGCCTTCTTTTTCCTTCAATTGTATCCCCTTTGTTCTTGGGCTAAAAAAATTTGATGACTTAAGTTTGTTTTTATTGCAGGTATGCCGCAAGAGAAAAAAACAACACCCAGCTTAAAAAAACAAATTTGCAATGAAATACGATATTACATCAATGCTGAAAACTGGATTGTAAACTAAACTTGTTTGGGTTTTTTTTTTTTTTTTTACTGCGAAACCTTATTTTTGGATTTATTTCATTTTTCCTCACCTGGAGTTTCTGATGAGTTGGACAGTGGAGCTGAGGCTTCTGCTAAGGCAGCCAGAGTTGCCAGAACTGAAGTTGAGGAATTGCCAAACTGGACAGCAGATACTCCGCTGTCATCTATAAACACACAACCCATAAAATCAGATCAGAAAGTCACATAAATCTACTCGCCCATTACATTTGAAATCATTCCCCCCCCCAAAAAAAATCAGAATGATATAATCCTTAAACTCTTGTTCAAACAGACCACATTCAGCTCAGAAGCAAGCATAGATTTATTCGTCTTCAGGAGGCAAAAGTAGTGAAATAAACTGAAGTGAGTGGCACCAGCAGAATTCCACAGAAACAAACGAATAGGGAAAGTGCTTTGACATAGAACTGTGGGCCCAAACCAAACTTTAGACAATGTTTTATTTATTTTGTCAAACAATTATTAGATAATAGGTGTAAGTAAAACATGGTTATAAATACATGAAATGGATACGAATAAGAAAAAAAAGAAACAAAAAAGGGACGGTAGGCACGTTTTGGTGTGCTTATGCACGCCTCCTACAGACCTCTTAGGAAAGAGGTGAGGTCAATAGTAGACAGTCTAAGGTTGAAGATTTTGGGGTTTGGGGAAGAAACCACAGAGTCAGGTAGAGTATTCCAGACATTGATTACTCTGTTGCTGAAGTCGTATTTCCTGCAATCAAGTTTGATGCAGTTTATCTTTAGTTTGTATCTATTTTGTGCTCTTGTATTGTTTTGGTTAAAGCTGAAGTATTCATTGATAGGTAGGACATTGCAATATATAATTTTATATACTATACTTAGATCAAACCGAAGGCGGCGTAGTTCTAGGTTGTCTAGGTCTAAAATTTCAAGTCTGGTGGCATAACGTATTCTGCTAGGAGTGAAGGACTCTTCTTGTAAAATATTTCTGGACTTTCTCAATTGTATTAATATCAGATATGTAATGCGGATTCCAGACTGATGAGCTATATTCAAGTATTGGTCTAGCAAATATTTTATATGCTCTAGTTAGTAGAGTGATATTACCAGAGAAAAAGCTACGCAGTATTAGGTTAACAACTCTTAATGCCTTTTTGGCTATGTAGTTACAGTGGGCTCCAGCGCTTATATCATTTGAGATGAGTACTCCAAGGTCCTTGACAAAGTTTGTGTCATCAACAAGATCTTGACTTTTTAGCTTGTATTTTATTTTTTGATTTTTTTTTTGCCAATATGCAAGACAGAGCATTTACTTGTTGAGATCTGAAGTTGCCATTTATTTGACCATTCTGACACATAGTCGAGGTCTTTTTGAAGGGTAGCAGCATTGTCAGTGGGGTTGAATACCTTTACATCATCAGCGAAAAGAACGCAGTTGCTCTTAATATAATCACAGAGGTCATTAATGTAGAGTATGAAGAGAGTTGGTCCTAGAACACTGCCTTGGGGGACACCACTGTTGACAGGTACAGAATTTGATAGGACGCTCCCAATTTTGGCCATTTGTTGCCTGTTTGACAGGAATGCTTTTATCCAGTTATGCAGGTATCCAGAGATACCATAAGACCTTAGTTGTTAAACTAATGTTAAACTTATCCCATGCCATTTGAGCCCACGTGAACAATCCAGGAGATGACAACAGTAGCAAAAGAAGGGACATATCTGATACATTTTTAGCACAATCTAGGACGGGGTGTCAAACTAGTGGCCCGTAGTCTGGATGTGTCACATGCTGGCTGCACCCATGCCCTGTTCAGCGAAGGGGGAAAAAGTCAGAATACGTCACATCACGCCGCCATAACGCCACAAGTTTGACACCCCTGATCTAGGAGCACAACAAGGAGCTATCAGGCAACTGGACACAACCATACAACTTGTCTGCTGCCTGATCAAGAACTGTGGCTTGTATGGGAATCGCTAAATAAGACTGCACACTGGAGTAGGAAGATCGATCTAAGAAAATGGGGGTTCCCTATAAAAGACAACTGTACGTGAATATGGAGAACAATCCACCTCACATATGGGAAGGTGCGCATGATCACTTTCAACATGTATGGAGGACGTCCTCACGCTGGGGAGAGAAAATGCTATCGATGTGACCCAATGCTGGACAAATGTCATTTAAATTTAATCGTATGTATTTTGCATGTATGCATTATATACTCGTGTATACTGCACGAATCATAAAGAGGGCTGTGAAAATACTTACAGACCCCTCACATCCCAGACATAAACTGTTTCAACTCCTTCCCTCAAGATGACACTATACAGCACTGCACACCAGAACAACTAGACACAAGGACAGTTTTTTCCAGAAAGCCATCACTCTGCTAAACAAATAATTCCCTCAACACTGTACAAAATCTGCACTACCATTACTATTAACCTTCTCATCACTCCTTATCACCCATCCCCTTCCACTTGTGACTGCATGACTGTAACTTTGTCACTTGTATCCTTACGATCTATATTGACTGTTTCCTAGTATGATTTGATTAATTATTTTACCCTATGACTATTATTAAGTGTTGTATCTGATGATTCTTGACTCTTGGCGAATGTATCTTTTTTTTAATGTACACTGAGAGCACATGCACCAAAACAAATTCCTTCTGGTGTCCAATCACACTTGGCCAATAAAGAATTCTATCTTCTATCTTCTTTTACATACTTTCTATGCATGATATAAATTTCTGTGACCTATTGTATACTTATTTTACTTGCTCAGCATTGAATGTTGCATGTCTGTAACTTGAAAGTGCTTCTGATGTGAATAAAGAAAGAAAGCACGACCTTATTCCCAATTCAATAGAGCAAGCAAGCAATTTGCAATCCTCAGTCACAGTGAATATCTGCCATACGCGACACTAATTGCAGAGAATACTCCACCTGTTAGATTCACAACACCACCAGGTCCAATGATGAACTGTGGCGTTGCTGCGTGAATCGTCACTGTATCCGGGCTCTCTGGATTCGTGTTGATTTGGTTCTGCATGGCGATCTATGACCAAAACAACAACAGTGTTTGGTTTTACACTTATTGGAGGGTGGGGAATGAATTTTAAGATGAATATAGTAAATAGCAGATGTTCATAAATTACACATTAAATCTCAGACAGAATAGCAGTCAACAGCTTAATGTAACCTATAGCTCATGCACAGGGTACTGTTATTCACTAATATATATTCAACATGGAAAAATATCTGGCAGAAAAGTATTCAGAATAAATGCATCAGTTTCAAGAAACAGAGAAAGAGGGAATATAGGATGATGATATAAGAAACAAGAATGGAGGGCCATGGAATCAATTGTATATATAACCCAACAGCCTGCAGCAAGGGGTCCCAACCTGGGGGGGTTTGCAACTGGGCCATGGAAAAAGCCAACCAGTGTGCATTATGCACCCTCACTCGCATGAGCAGTGGGTGAGCACATGCGTGCATGCTCCATTTGCATGAATGACAGGCATGCATGTAAGCCACTCACGCAAATGGAGCTGCGTGTGCACTTGCCGGTCGCTTGCACAAACCATCATGTCGCCATCACCACCACCACATTGGGGAACTCTGGCCTAGAGATTAAGCTGCAAGGTTCTGGAAAAGCCTAACAAATAGTGAGTTTTGAGTTACCTGTAGAATTTCTGCCAAGTCTTCATATCCATTGTCTATGGCAACGTCTAACGCAGTTTTGCAAAATTTACTTTGGGTATGGACATCTGCTCCGTACTTTATTAAGAGATCCACTACTTCTTGATGATTGTGCTCCGTGGCCCAATGCAGAGCAGTCATTTTCAGCATGTCCTTTGCATTTACATCTGCACCATGCTACAAAATATATTCAATTAAATTTCTTTTCAAATGGAAAGAGGCAGTGAAAGTTCATTTTAGAGTCGGCATTACTTTGAGTGTATATTTTTAAAACGGTGCCCTTCCTTTTAAACTTTGTTTATGCTGTCCGTTTTCTTCTTCCAAGTTAATATACTGAAGATAACTAATGTAATTTATTTATTTATTATTGCCTCGAACTGTTGGGCAGACACATTTTCAAAACAGCTAATCTTGGAAAATAAACAGCAGAAGATTAAAATCTAGTGTGCGATGATTCGTGTGCCTCCCTCAGCATGGCTTCAGTCATTTGTTCCCTTCAAAAAATGAATATCTTTATCTAAAAATAATGTCGATAAAAAAGCATGTGCTATTTTTAGCCTGATGACATAAAGGAAAGTCTGTAATTTTCATTTTGACGCAAAAATTTTGTCCTGGTACTCAACGCCCCAACTAGAACTTATCAGTGTCGGGAAGCCAGGAGGATAGAACAGTATCATTGGCTGATCAACACCCAGGGATTCCCCAAAGCCCAACCCAGTACCATGATCTGGTTCAAGTCTTCAGTGAGGAGGATGCAAAGGAGGTTAAAATGCGCATTGTATGATTGTGTTTAACCCAGTTTCAATCTCTGTGTATTTTATGTCATTGCAGGGGTTTCTTTTCAAATGAGGGTGGGTAGCCTGTCAAGCCCGAAATTGACATATGTGTAGCCATTTTAGTTAGGCTTAGTAGATATTCTTTTTCTTACTTTCTCTTTGGCAGTCATGGGGGAAGGGTTTTGGGCTTGCCACATTCCTAAGGAGGGAGGAGTGGAGATAGAGAGAGTTGTTTAGGCTAGGTGATTCTTCTTCCCATGGGAAAACAAGTTGTCCCTGCTCAGGCCCCTTGAGGTGGAGATTTATGACATCAAGCAACGTTGAATTACTTTTATTGGAGAATGTGGCTTTGGGGGATTGTTTCTAACTTTAATATTGTGGAGTAATTCTGGGTTGTGTTAGATCCGGAATTACCACGGACTTTGCCGATTTGATGTTTTCCTAAATAAAAGAAATTGTCTTGGAAGATGGACTTTGCTCTTTTCTTTTAAAATGGATTTCATCACTTAGAAACCTGACATGTGACTCATTACATTGTTCCAAATGGGAAAAAATTGTTTGCTACTGATTGTGCCTCTCAGAACCAATTAACAATGGGGTGCTACTGTATGTCCTACTTCAACTCTGGTATATGTAATAATAAATGGAGACCTTTTATCTTTTTACCTTAAGCAAAACTTCTACAATGCTTGCATGGCCTTCTGAAGCTGCCATGTGAAGTGGTGTCCGATCCACTTTGGTCCTTGCATCTCGACTTACTCCTGCTCGCAGTAACACTTCGGTTGTTGAATAGTGGCCATACTGTGCTGCTAGATGAAGTGGAGATGTTCCCAGCTGCAGCAGAAGATATTTGCACATAATTATCCTCTTATTTAACAACACTAAAAATACCTCACTCATTTTGGGGGTACTATTATTTTAAAAAAAAAAACAATTATGGAAATTCTGGCATATTGAGCTGTTTTTAATCTTTATTATTTTCCTAACTTTTTGCTTTGAAGTAACTAATCTTTGCTCTACATAATCCTATAATCCTTTCCTATAATCTTTCCTTTCATCCTAAATTAGAAAGGAACTGCTCGCTCTTCTTTACAATAGTGCTTTGCCCAATCTCACAAATATCCAGTTCTAAAGGAAAGTTGCATTTTCTATTTATTAAACATAGTGTTGTAGTCATCAGGCAAGCAACACAATCATCATGATTTGATGATGGCTAAAATCTCACAGTGATTATGGTGGTTTTACATTCTAGCCCAACAATTTTTTCATGCTCATCAAAACCAGGAGGCAATATTTTGAGAAACCGTGATGAGCTGCTGCATTCTACATATTGTCCCTTTGGGAAGGGAGTGGTGTCCTATTGGATCTGATTCCCCAAAATAGGAAACAGAACCAGAAAAAATACTTATTGAGTTGTTATGAGTAGTTATCCCCACCTCCAAAAGGCTGGATTCTAAAATCCCAGTTCTAAGCCAAGGGTTGAAGTTTAGGAAGAATATGTCAGAAGTTCCTACTTAATACTGAGCTTTTTTTTTTTTAGCAAAAACTAAATAATGAGGACAATTGGATAATATGTTCCAGCAACTTTGTTCATGAACAGTAACTCTGCCTTCTTGTTATCACAGCCCATGACCAATATTTCCACATATGACCAATCTAAGAAAAAAAAATCCTATTAACTGAAAAGTGGAACGTCATCGACATTTCAATAATGAATAAACTTATTGGGCACCAACTTAATCTGGATGAACAATTAATGAAAGCAAGAAGCACTTATTTGATCCAAGACACTCTGGCTGCATTTTGTATCTCCATGATCACGTTATTCAAATCTGAAAAGAGTTGAAGGGGGTGGGGGGGTGAGATGATATAGCCTGCTGGCTAAGAATCATGAACTTTGGCAAGCCTCTACCGATAAATAGCAAACTAATTCACTTTACTGTTATGTTGTAAAAATGATAACAGGGTAATATTTTTATAGCAATAGCATTTATATGCCATTCCTCACTGCTGGACAGCTCTAAGAGGTTAACAGAGTCAGCCTCTTGCCCCCAACAATCTGGCTCCTCATTTTACCCACCTTGGAAGGATGGAAGTCTGAGTCAACCAGGATCGAACTCCTGGCAGTTAGATTGCATTTGAACCACTCTGCCACCACACTGTGTTTTTATATGAATATGTTATAAAGGAAAGCCAGTTTGGCATACTTGTTTAATAGCAGCAAGTTAGAAACCAGGAAATCATGAAGTCTAGTCCTCTAGACACAAACCACCAGGTGATTTTGATCTGACATCTTAGCAAGAAAAAAATGGTAAGCCACTTCCCAAAAATGTTACCAAGAAAACAGCATGGATTTGTCCAAGCAGTTGTTAAGAGGGTCAAACTAAAACAAAATCTATATACAAAGTAATAGCAATGAAAGACAGAAATCGGAACCAGAATTTCATTTTTTTAAAATTATCACCTACACTGATAAACTTAAAACACTTCACATAATCTAAAAAGTCCAGATTAATCAGCACCTATTCATCCTGTAATTCGTCCACTGTACCTCATACCTATTATTAAACATTCAAATTTAAACCATTTTCTGAAGGAAAAGAAAGATGAAAATTCCCTTGAATCACATGTGCCTCCTAAGGACAAATCTTGACAGCAACATGAAAAGTGCCAACAAAATAGTTGGCAAAAAGTGCCTGCAAACACAAACCACCAAACATGTGAAAATCCAGGTAAGTGGATTTTTTAAAATAGTGTTTTTACCCAATCTGTAGTAAAAGGTGCTCCATTGGCCATCAAAATGCGAACTTCATCATCTTGGCCGGCTCGAGCAGCTTCTAAAAGCTTCTTTCCCAAATCTACCAAGGACATCTAAAAAATATTTGAGATTTAAAACAATTGTTGAATGTAAATAATTTATAAAAGCAGCAAATACCACCGTCCTTCTAGCTTTTAATAAACTGGAACTTCTACATGAAACAAAACATACCATAGTCAAAGCGTGCCAGCAATCTTGCCCGGAGAAGTCCTATAAAACAAATAACTTGGTAACATTTTCTCTAGTTTTGCTTGTTTTAAAATTTTTCATGCCGACTCCCTAATTTATATTGACCTAACAATTTACTACGATGTCCAGCTCTTGATAGGAGACAGGTAAGTGGATAGTTTTGTGGTGCAACAAAACACTAGTGAAAACCAGCACCTTAATCATAGTAACTACAGCACCTTCACTATTCGAATACTTTGCAATAAGGGAGAATGGTTGCTGACTGTTTTTGTTCTGTTTTAGGTTTCTAGCCTGGGAGTAGTAGTTAACCATTGCACCAAATAATTATTTAGATCTCTTGATCTTTAGAAATGTATCTTTGTAACATTTAAGATACATTTATGTATGTATCATATGTGATTATAAAATAGATTTAATCAGGTTTGAATCAAAACTGCTTATTTGTAGAGCTTTCTTTCTGTTCTTGTCACCTCTTTGACCAGCTTAGATTTGTAGCCAGGGCAAAATTTCTCCATGACCAATGGAACGTTGGGTTGCCATCTACTCAATCAGGAATTGACTTTCTGAGAGCAAAATCAGTTAAACTGGGTGTTCCATGTGCTTGCTTCCAGCAACAAGTACCATTTACAAAAACACATGGAGAAAATGAAAAACTAGCTTACTTGTTAGGATGCCAATGTAAACGTATTTAGGACTAAGCCCCACTAAAAGTAGGCTTCAGCTACATAAGTGCTGGACAAGCAATTAGTTAAATGTTTGCATTCCTAAGTCTAAAATATTACATTGAACGCAGAAAACTACCGTATTTCAATATCAAAATATGCTACTAAATTCTGCTAAACATCTACAGGTCACTGGCAATACACAAATATCTTTTTTTTTTCTTTTCAGACAGATCCAAACTCTCGAAAGCTTTTATCAGGCTATAGTGAAGCTCTGAAAGTTTTAGTGGCATAAGCATTTAGAAATTCCAATTGTTTCTGCTCAGATTGAGAGCTCTAGAATGCTCTTGAATGCTGTGATTCTTGTTAGTAAACATATCCCTCTATCTTCAGAGACCTTCTGCTCTAGTTCAAATCCAGCAACCACTGTGCATCATCTTGCAAATTCATGGCTAGATAATAGCATATCTGGAAAGGAGCAACGTGTAACGATGGGGAATACTGTCATTCTTTTGCACATTGCCCTTGACAGCTTTCAGGAATCCAAAATATTTTTATTTGCGCTGGTTTGTAATAAGTCAGGTACCAGTTGCAAAAACTTGGGAATGCTGGCATGCTTATTTACGAGAAGAAATTCCTAAATGTTTATTACGGCCATTTGAATATTCATCTTACTCCAAAGGTATGCTAAATTCCAAAGAACAAGCGGCATGTGTTTCATATGTTCAAAATCCACTTTGGCCCTCGTTCCTCTTCCTAAAGTGATTAATAGCTAATTTTCTCATTTATTAAAATTAGGTTTCCTTGAAGGCTATAAAAAGTAACAGGAGGGGGCACTTAGCAGAGAATTACTTTGCCAAACTGTTAGAGCAATGCAGTATTAACACCATAGCAACCAATTGTAAAGATTTTTTTCTCGTGATACTTGCTTGATTTAGAATGTATTTATATATCTTTTATTTATTAACTTGTTTATTTTGTAGCCCTTTCTGGTGTCTGAGAGAATCTGGGAAGAATATGAACGGAAATGGGAACTTCAACCATTATCCATGGCAGTACATGGCAGTTGCTAAACAAGGATCATATCTGTATCTCATTATCTCAATACTGGAATTCATGAAACTATTCATTCTTGATACTGTACTTGGAACATGTCAGAAATCAGTATAGAACAGGTGCCCTATATATTTTTTGTCTCTCAGCAGTGCATCTTAAATTTAAGTTAATAACTTTTAAAAACGGCAGGTACAGAGCCAACAATGAACTACTTACTATCCAAATTTTTTAAATCTGCAAGTCTACTTTTCTACTCGGGGATCATTAAAGGAAGATTTTTGGTCTTTTGTTAAATCCAAATCAAGGTTAATAATGCTTCTTCCAAATCAAGGTTTATTTGAAAATAACTTTGTTAAGTGGCTGTAGACCTAACATTAATTCATTGGTGAATTATGAATTCATGAATTATGGCTTGCTCAAATCTGCATGGTTTTGAAAGAGTTATGTGGGAATGAAGTCAATATTGACTATGGATTTGTCAATGTAATTTTTAGACTTAATTTCTAAGCGATTTTGTAATACTAATTTCTCTGAAACATCAACTGATGTTATATTCTTTTGACATGCTGGAGAAAATGGGTAGCAATGCAATTCCAAGCCTCTCCTGGTGCAGGAATATATAAAATGGTGGTATAGCAATGCTGGGTATATATTTGTATCTTCAATATTTGAATAGATATGCTAGGATTTCTTCCTCTTAAACTACTTCAGATTTGCAATGACTTTTCCCATCCCACCATGTTGTTTTTAATATAACTTTATATAACATCCTCAGCTTTTTGCCTGGAGGCACTCAAATTAAAGTGCTAAAAGCGATCATTTTTCATGTGGAAGGACGATATACTTCATTATATTTTAAATGACTACCTTGTTGGATCTTGGAATTCTAATAAAATGCAAAGTACTGTAGATTCTGTAAGTATACCCTCCACAGATGTCAGCACGTCCCCATGACACACTGGTTATTCTGGCAGACTTCACAAACTGAGCCAATTGACTTCAGAGATGAATTGGCTCAACTCCCATTTCAAGGGTGGGGGGGTGGGAACGCTGTAATTCTGCAGCATTTCCTCTGGAGCTGCAGAGCAGGAAGTTTTCCTTTGGTTGGACTCATCCCTTCTCTTGTCTCCTATGGTTACCCTGCACCTTTTGAAATGAAGGGGTGCCTTGCTGTTCTTTCCTGTTTCATGGCTAGGATAAGGGGTGATTTTGAGTAACAGCCCATGAACAAATGCAGAAAAGAAGAAGAAGAAAAAGGAAAGAGCAGGGTGCCAGCTAAGGACCGTCTCAAAAACATTTATGACCAGCTGGAGGGAGTACTGGCAGGTCAGGCAGGCAGGGAAGGGAAATCAACCAGACCAGCCAACCCTAACCCAGTGGCATACTGCACTCAGAAGTGGAAAGAATGACATTTTATTAAATCAAAACACACAGTAAATGGATGGACAAGGATATGTCATCACAAAATTTATAACTTATGGGGAAAAATCTCAGAGTATTGTCAAATTTTACTTATATTAATTATTAAGTAACTATTAAGTACTCCTAGTAATATTATATTTTTGCAGTAATGTTAATCAATCCAGAGCTGTTCGTTTGTTAATGTTTTGAACTGCATTCATACTGAGGAGCCAACTTCACTGATTTCAACTGGGTTTACTTTGAATAAATATGGACTAAATTTCAGTGTTTTAAGAGCCTCTTGAAAGTGAACATATGAGATCATCTTTGAGTAAATCATGAATTGGGGGGAAATCTGAAGAAGTGTAATTTTATATATCCATCTTCTTAGAAACAATTCAAAATGCCTATCTCTATACATCGAAATAAAAATATCTCTTAAATTCAATTTGCAGACGGCTGAAAAACTAGTCTCAATTTTTTATCAGAGGAATAGCTTTATTGTAAAAACAATGAGGCTACAGGAAATATCTAAACATTACTGTTCAAGGAATTCATCAAAGGTTTGAGCTGTATACCCAAGCTAATTTGATGCAGTAGTAATAAACTTAAATGGGACTTGCACAACCCTGAGTATCACATACAGCACAAATTTAGTAACTCCAGAAATGGCACATTCTATACCTGAATATGTAAAAGAAATGGGACTGGCATTCCATTTCAAAAGCACAGCATTTGCCATTAAGCATGGGTTCAAAAAAAAAAAAAGATAGATCAGACTCTTCGACCCTTGAATTACTTTCCGGGGCTCTGATCGGATTGAAATTAAATCTAAAGTTAAGTAAAGGAAAAGGCAACTGTGCTTAGCTGAGCAACTGTGATCCATAAACCAGAGCTCAACAAGACAGGGCTCGATTCAACAGGCCAATTCTTTCAGGAAGAAGAGAGAATAGATCTCTTAATTACAGACGGGGGAGAAGAAGAGATCCCGTAGAGGAAGTTCTGAGTTATAGGCCGGTGACCAGACGGGGGGAAGAGGAAGGATCGTATTTATAGAGCAGCCAAAAACACGTGTCTGGTGGAAATCGGTTCCTTGGGCTTCCTGGAAGGGAAGGATTCCGAAGGTGGCTGCAAAGAGGCCAGGGGTTCTTGCAGCTCGCACTAACCAAGCTTGGGAGCAGCCAGCATTCGTTCCTCCCTAAGAAGGAACAGGCAAGCAGAGGCCATCTAGACGTGGCTGAACCCCCCATCCCAGGAGACCCAATTCCGGGGGGTTTATTCCTGGCAAAGCAGACCCACCCCACCCAAACACCAATCCTCCCAAGCCTCCACCACGGCGTAAATCCCACCCACCCCTCCAGATTTTAAAGCCCAATGTTGGAGACGATCAACCCCCGCCACCCGAGGAAAGGGGGGGGGGGGAGAGAAGGGGGCGCCCGGGAGCGCAGGGTTGGCGGGCGGAGGAGGGTATAGGAGGGTGAGGGGGGGGAGAGAAAGAGACGGGCCCGACCCGCGTCGGAGAAAGGGCACGTGGGAACGCTTGTTGGGGGGAGGGGAGATCCGGGACAGGGGTCGTCAGCCCCTCCCCCACTCCGGTTCCTTCCCGCCCGGAGCGCGGCCTGCCCGGCCTGCTCCCCCCCACCCCCACCCGACCCCGCCTGTCCTTCGCCAAGCGGCGGCCCCCGAGCGCCAGATCCCCGGAAGGCCTCTCCCGTCCCCGCTTTTTCCCCCCGACAGGAAATCCTGGCTGGGAAGGAGCGGAGGGAACCGCGGTAAGCGCCGGGTTCCGGGGGAAGTGGAATTATTTTTTACCAGCGAAGAAGAGATCAACTTCCACATCCGGTAACAAGGGCCCCCTCTATACAAAAAAGGCGCAGACTGACCTGGAAAAGCTTGGCCGGCCCGGCCATCGGAGGTGAGGGGGAGGGAGGGGTGGGGTGGGAGAGGAAAAGGAAGAAGGAGAAGGAGGAAGGGAGCCTCCCCCTTACCGTGTCGCTCGCGCCCGGCCGCCGCCCGACCGAACGACGAGCAAGGCCGCCCGGAGCCCGCCGCCGCTTCTCATAGGGCGCCCGAAAAGCCCCGCGAAAAAGTCCCCCGCTCGCGCGCGGCGGAGGGACACGGGCGGCCGCGCTGCTCGCGAGCGCTGAGGCGAGGAAGGAAGGAGGAGAGGCCCGCAGGGGAAGAGCGGCGGCGGGAGGAGGAGGAGCAGCAGCAGCAGCAGCGCCCAGGCACTGAAGCGGCGGCGGCGGCGGCTCCTGCTCCGCCGCGGTTCTCTCGGGGCGCTGCTCCCCTCATGGGGGAGCGGGGGATTATCGGATCGCCCCCCCCCCTAACGGGCGCTAACAAAAAGGGGGGGAACGGGGGAGGGGGGAGAAGGAAGGAGGCTCGGCGGAGGGATACGGCTACCTGAGAGTCCGACTGCGCAGGCGCGGAGCCCGGGAGAAGGGGGAGAGCCAAGGCGAAAGAGGGAGCCGCCATGTTCTGCCGAGACGCTTTTTTTTTTTTTTTTCCCTTTCCCGCTCGAAAGGTGGAGGGGAGCCGCCGGCGCGCCTGCGCGTTGTGGGGCGCGCGAGAGGCGCCTGGGGTCTGAAGTTATGTGAGGCGCTTCGTCTTCACGCAGGAGTGCAACGAAGTGTGACACACACACACCCTTCCCCGTCCCGTTTGCGGAGGGGTGGGCTCCAGTAGGAGAATGAAAGGGTGACATGCAGGATTTAAATCTTGTTTACGCCCCTTCAAACTCCTGGATGCACCTCCACCGGGTCCAAATTAGCCTAGACTTTTTCTTTTTTTATTTCCAGACTGCAAAAAAATAAACCCTGACGAAGTCCTTAAATTGCAAGGAGCTTTTTACACCTCCGTGATCTCTCTCCATTGTTTTGGGCTGCGATCTGGGGCTTTCAGGTGGCAGCCTAACCTACCAGCTTAACAATGCACTTCGATTGTGCAAGAAAAAGGCAAGAGATTGGAGCTAAGAAAGGGCGCGAACAGTTAGTCCTCGGCTTAACGACCACAGTGGAGCCCCAAATTTATGTTGCTGAGTGAGAAGTTTGTAAAGTTTTGCCCCATTTTACATTTTTTCCTGCCATAGTTGTTTAAGTGAATCGCTGCAGTGGTTAAATTATTAGTAACATGGTTGTTAAGTGAATCTGGCTGGCTCCCCCATTGACTTTGCTTGTCAGGTCGCAAAAGGAGATCACATCACCCCAGGATCCTGCAACCGTCATAAACGTGAATCAGTTGTCAAGCATCTTGAATGTAAATCACATGACCATCGGGATGCTGCAATGGTCACAAGTGTGAAAAATGATCCCAAGTCACTTTTTTCAGTGCCATTGTAACTTTAAATGGTCACTAAGCGAACTACTGTAAGTCGAGGACTGCCTGTACAGAGGCTCTGCTTTTATATCCCTAACAATGACTCTGGTACTATGGTTCATAGCATAGCTGGCCAGATGTTTAGTTTGGATTTGATTGTTTTTTTTTGTTCACATATCGAGTCTTTCCAAAGAATCCAGATATTGTTTAATATTAAACATTGCAGGATGTAAACTATTCCAAGCAAAGCTGCCTTTTGCAGTTGATTGCATAAGTGGCCAGATGTTTAGACTGGATTTGCCATTTTTTTGTCCACATATCGAGTCTTTCCCAAGAAGCCAGATGCATTTTTAATATTAAAATATTGCAGGATGTAAAATATTCCAACTAAAACTGCCTTTTCCAATTGACCCAGTGATGATTTTGTCAATGCAGTGGTTGTTCAAAAGGTTTTGAGATTGCATTCAAGGCTCCTATTACTCTTGGTACTCTTCTTCTTTTGCCTGGTTTATTTTACTTCTATTTACTTATTTTCTCCAGCTTCTTTTGGGCTGTATTGCAATATCCACTATCGAGAGTTTTTTTGGTTGTGTGGCAGATGTTCTCTGCTTGAACTCCAAAACCTCAGCAGTTTAGCTTCATTTTCTAGTCACCAGGAGCCAATGCTGACTTGAAAGCAGAATATTATTATAGCTACATCGTAATGTGCATTATTATATATAACCTAGGACTGATGGCGAACCTATGGCACATGTGCCATAGATGGCACGTAGAGCCATTTGTGTGGGCATGCGAGCCCCAGGCAAACTTACCTCACTGCACATGCGTGCACCTCACAGCTGATAGACCTGTATCATCACTTCCTGTATTTCTGGAAATACCGGATGTGACTAAACGGCCCCATTTTTCGGGCTGCAGAGGCTTCCCTCAAGCCTCTGGGAGGCCTAAAAAGGCCTCAAACAAGCTGAAAATTAGCTGGGAGATGCAGTGCAGGTAAGGGGGAGGCGGGGGGAGGGGAAATTGCACGCATACGCAGGAGGTGGGGGAGCATGTGTATTGCCTTCTGGGTGCTGGCGCGCAGGTGTAAGCATGCACACAATTTTTGGCACAGGAGCCCAAAAAGATTAGCCACCACTGACCTAGGAAGTTGTTCCATATGTATCAGATACTATAATGCTAACTAGTCTTTGTTTTTTGTTTCAGGCAACTTATTACTGGAGACAAAACTGAAACAATTTGAAGATGAAAGGGTGTTCATCTCTTTACATAACAGGATCCTGTATTTACTGATGGATCATTTTGGATAAATACCAAAGGCCATCCAATTAGTAGACAGAACAGTGGTTAACTTACCATGAAGACACTCAAGTAAGAAAATATATCCCATTACTTGATATAGGAAAACAACCTAGAGTTGACATACTGGATTATGTACAGAATTTCTGTGATTTGCAATGTAATCTGAACTTAAATATTTAAGTCCTATCAGTAGATAAAGAGATTCTGGTTAAACAACATGAAACAGTATACTGTGTTGCGTGTTTGTTAAAAACAATTAATATTCAGTCTTTATTAGCAGATATATGTGAAGCATCAGTAAGTTAAATTACATGTTCTACTCAGTTACATGCTTCTTCACTCACTGATAGTTTTATACTATATTGCATGAATTGTTCGGTTCAAGTCATGCCATATTTTAGTTGAGTTAAAATCAAGTAGGTCCTCAGCCATTCAAAAAAAATGTTTTTTTTCTGGTTTAAGCTATCTATTGTAAATTGATTGTGAGTTTAGGAAGATTATGCTACATGGCCCATGCTCATTTAATATTCAGTTTCCAGACAGATATCCTGAAATTCAGTACAATTTTCTAATATGCTCCAGAATCCATTGTGAATATAGCACAGTATATTGTTTTGTTGTTATTTGTGTAACTAAAATATTTTTGTTAGCAGAACTTAGATAAAAGAACGGAGAAATGAAGTTTATGAATGCTTTTACATTTTCAATGACAAGAGAAAATCTGAAAAGCAAGCTGTACAGATGAGAATTATTAAAATTATATGCTCATGTGTTTAAAAAAAGAGAATTCAATTTACATTTGGGACATTGCCCCAATGGTCCATTTGAGACTGCTATAATAAATTTGCAAGCTTTAACAGAAAAAAAGGTAAAATAAATGATAAAAACTTTCAAGAAGACATTTTTATAGGAAGTTTGAAATTGTTAAATCTGATTTCTGAAAAGTTGGTTGTTAGGCTGATGCATTTGGATGGAACATAGAATGTGTAAATTAACATGTTGCAATATCAAAAAGTCATTTGAAGTCAAAACAGTTCTATTAGCAAGCTGAAAGTCAGAATCCTGGGACTGATTTGCCACTACTGTTACTTCAAGCTCCTGGAGAAAAGATGAAATATAAGTGCTACCAGTAATTATAATAAATAGGATCTACACAGTGTATGGCACTGCAGAATAACCTTGAATAATAATACTTTCCCACCTTAGAATCTACCATGCATTATTTATTATTTTCTGTCTTTAATAAAAACCATATTCTCAAATGTTTACAGATTTGAATGAAACTGATTTTTAAGTCCCTTGCCTTCTCTATTACATTCCACTTATTTCTGTAGAATATTTACATGCCCAAGACATTTAATTTTTTTCTAATTTGTGATACAGTTTGTAAAATCTACTTTTGCCCCTTCGTTTTATATTATACAGCAGGGGGTCAGTTATATTAATAACATTGAATAGATTCACATAGCAAGTTAAAATACGATGGGCTGGTTTATGATTCAATATATTACCTAAATCCAAGCATTTAGATTCAAAAAACTAATTCAATAAGTCATGGATAGCATATATAAATATAGTAATATTTTATTGGGGCTTTTACATGTCGTATGACCGTTACACATCATTTTACATGTCATTTGACTGCTTATAGCAAGCAAGATTAGTTACATTCTGTAGTAAACAATCACAGAATTCTTGTAAGAAGTGCTACACCTCACAAACTATAAGTAACTGTCCAGATCAGGGGATAATTTCTTAAATTAAAATACTATTAAGAACTCAGTCTTGACCACTGATTTTACCAAAATTTAGAGTAATCATAAAGGCCTTCGCTCTTCCAGAACTCAATTTATAATATTGCCCTGTTGTGTTTATCAGGAGTTAGATGTATAGTTTTTACTTGCATGGTCTTGTATTGAAGAAATTAAAAAGTTGATTAAGGGCCTCCAGTCTTGCATTGTATTGCTGTTCATACGAGAAGCAAAATAGATGAACATCCAGTTTAAATTCCATTACTGTAAATGATCTAGCCTTCTAAGTGTCCTCATTGATTTTGCAATTGAAGGCTATTGTCTATGTGTACAATCAATTTGACATTCCAAACCGTGTTTTTTGATATGTCTAACCGCCAGCATTTTCATATTTGGCACTTTGAGATCACTAGTTTCATTATTTACACATCATTTTTAAAATGCCCTTCCAAAGTAGTTCATAAAGCATTAAAGCACAAAGCATCTTCATATATGTACTGTAATTAAATGACTATAGTTGTGAAGTACCAGACCCATCTGGTATTTCAAGTCACATTAGCCTCTGGACTACAAGGGCAAGTCCTTCGCTCATACAAGTACATGCAAATGTTCTGATCCAGGGTAGAAACTTCTATTTTGGCCAGTGGGTAAACTGGTTTCAAATACAGAATTAATTATCCCTCTCTTCCCCATTGGAGTTTGCTGGGAAAAGTCTGAGAGCCCTACCATTATTACATCCTCTAGCACAGTGGTCGCCAACCAGTGGGTCAGGGACCACTGGTGGTCTGTGAGAAAATTTTGGTGGTCTGCAGAGAAAAGTCACCCCCAAAGCACCCCCAAAGTGATTAATCCAGGCTGCGCGGGAACACAAGGCTGCACCGCCCATATGGCCTGCGGGAACACAAGGCTAGCGTTGCTTGCTTTGCAAACAACACAAAGTAGTGAGGGGAAAGGGTGGAGGGGGGAACTTGCCCCACACGCCTGGCCTGGCCACCGGACTGCTTCTCTCCACTTCTTTCTTCTGCTTTTGGCTGCATGCAAGAAAAGCAGCAAAAGTCTTTCTTTCTCTCCCCCAAACTCCGCCAGAAATGAGTCTTTGGGACCCTGCAAGGCCTCCTGCTCCAAGAGGCTGCACCAGCACGACAAGTCTCACAAAGACTCATGTTTGGGGGAGAGAAAGAAAGACTGCTGCTGCTTCTGCTGCTTTCCTTGCATGAAGCCAACAGTCTCTCTCTCTCTCTTTCTCCCCCTGAGAACAGAGCTGGAGACCAAATCCTGCGATCCCAAATAAAGAACGATCGATCGGTAGGAAAATGGGGTGGGGAATTTTCCTGCAGACTTTTTTTGGGATTTTCCCAGGATCTCTGTCTGGTCCGTGGGATTTTGGTGGTCCCTGAGGTCCAAAAGGTTGGCAACCCCTGCTCTAGCAAACTTCCAGGTGGAGAGAAGCAGAATGACTTAAATTGCAGCAACCCAAAACTGTTTGGTAAAAATAAAACAGCAAATAACAAGAGCAAGCTGCAAAAAACCCAGAAAATTAGAACATGCAATAAAATGCAAAGCATTATTCTTTTGGAATAAATCTTTCGAAAGTTGCTTTACACCCAGTTGGGTTTTACGTATATGCTGAGAGCTCTCGTTGCCTTCTGCTACATAATGACGCCAGTTCCAACCAGGGTTGGCATAAAACAAGGTTCTTAAGTCTCCACTTGACAGTTTGCAACTAATAAGGATAATTGTCTACCGAGATTCTCAATCATCCAGGTCATGGTTGTCCCAAAGGTGATTGGTTTTTTTTTTCCCAAAAGGCAGCTGGATGGTCTTGTTGTCTTTTTTTTACTAAGGACTGGCTGGCTGCAAAGAATATAAATCTTTCCATTCCCCACCCGTTAGTTAGAGCCGAAGAAGCTTCTTGTTTAAGAAGAGAAACATTTTCAAAGTAAAACACACAAGAGAGCCCAGTTGCCGTTTGGAAGGAAAGCACCTTCGGGACAGCTGGGTGGCTTGGATCTGGTCCTCCCTTCTTACCTTCCACCCAAAGTAGTTCCGAGGCCCCTCTGGGCCGCCTTGAGCTTCGAAAACCAAGCCATAGAAACCCAAACACCCAAGATTGCTAGTCGCCATCACCCCCACCCCACCCCACCCCACCAAAAAACCCGCCTGGCACCGAACCTCAGCAGCTGCACCCCGAAGCAGCGTTTGCAGGCGAGGACTGTAGAGCAGGACATCCCAGGCAAGCGGCTGCAAAAGCCCAACCCGGAAGAAGGCGATGCCCAGCCGCCTCCGATGCCAAGCAAGAGGCCTGGGGGGGGTTTTCCCGAAAGAGACCGGCTTCTCTCCCCCGCCGAGCCTCTCCAGGTGCGTCCTGGCGCACGAGCCAAGCAGGGCGCCCTTTCCCTTGAAAATAACCCCAAGGAGGCGGAGGCGGCGGCGTTGGGGCAGGCATCCTCTCGCCCGGCCCGGCCCCTTTCCGCGGAAGGCCGGCCCGAACAGCGCAGGGGAGGCGATTATCGCCGCCTCTCTCCGCCTCGGCTCAGTTCCGCCCGCCCGGCTATGGCTGCCTAGCGCGTCGGCTGCCCGGCGCTGGGACATGGGCCAGGCCCGGCTGGGAAGCAGGAGGAGGAGGAGGCGGCGACGACGGCTGCGGAGACCCGAGGCGGTGAGCGGCTTCGGGGCGGCGATCGGCGGCTTCGGGGTTCAGCGCAGGGCCCGGCTTGGGGGTGGGGGGGGGGGCGGACCCCGAGGAGGGGGGCTCTCCGGGGCCGGAGAGGCGGCAGAGGCCGAAAGGGGCGGCGGTGGGGGGGGCAACGGGTCTGGTCCTCCTCCGGGCTCCACGGATGACCTTGATGAGTCACGGAGGGCGCATTCACACCTTACGGAACTGGGAGTTTTCACGCGGGGGGTGGGGGGGAGTCACCCTGCGGGCCTCGACAGCCCTAAGTTTGAAGCTCCCGCCGGGCGATGTTTTTATTTTACTGTTTCTTCCCTAGTCTGTGCGGGGAGGGTCTCTGAGACTGTACGCGTGTATAGACTGGCAAGGGGCTGGGTTCCCACGATAGACGGAGCCTGGGCGAGGATCGAAGGGCTGTGCGCGCAGGGAGACTCCTCTTCCACGCCTCTCCAGCCTTTTTCAGGACTTTGGGGGGGGTGATGGGTGTTGTGTGAATGCCGCCCACGTGGTCGGATCGAGCTGGTCCGTAGTTGCGCAAAACCCGCTGAACCCAAAAGTGGTTTTGTTTTGGTTTAGCTTTTTTTAAAAAAACAACAACAACAGCAACAAACGAAGCTAATCTGTAAACAGTGAACAATTTGTCCCAGGATTGTACCAGAGTCCAGCTGTTAAATCATTAACATTCATGCTTTATTTATTCATGGGCGACCTCCTTTGGTGGCCATAGTGGGAGACTTGTGGCTCTCCACTTCATCCTGGCTTGTAGGTGGCTGAGCCTCCTGGAAATTGATAGTTTAGCCACATCTGGATGGGCTCACAGGTTTCCTGTCGCTGCCAGGTGTGCGATAATGTGCAACATATCTGTATGCTGAGTGGGAGGAAGGGTCAATTATGACTTCCCGTGGTGTGCATTTGCTGTGCTATGTAACGCATTCTTCCTTTGTGACTTCCTTGGTGCAGGAGAATGGTGGAGTGTGGAAGTGGCTCGGAAAAAGCCAGAAAAGATGCTTGCTCACGCATTTAAATTATGCACTTATTATAGTTTTGTGAGGCTGTTTTGTAAGCACGTTGTGCCTGAATTTTAGATGTGTGTAACCGGACACCGGTCTCTTGGGACTCTTTGTTTTCTATAAAAGTAGGAATATGTGATGTTGTGTTTTTATTTAGGAGAAGATCCATAGTGGGCGAACTTATAGTGAAATCGTGAATTAAAATAGCCAGCGGAAACGCCAATGTTGTGTTGTACTTACTGAATAAGTTCATTTTCTGGGTTCTCACTGGACGCTAAATCTTATTCTAACCAACCAGGCTGAAGTTGTATAGGTAAAGGCTTAACTAGACTAAAAACCAGGAGATGGGGGGCTCTAGTCCCACTTTAGGCATGAAAGCAACCAACTTGGTGACTTTGGGCCAAGTCACGCTCTCTCAGCCCGACCCACCTCACATGGTTGTTGTTGTGGAGGAAATAGGGGGTATTAGGTACGTTTACTGTCCTGATTTATTTATAAGAAATAATAAAGGTGGGATATAATGAACAATTATACACACATAGTTGCATTCACTTTAGGTTGACTGGCTTAAGCATGTGCGAACGCAGCCAACCCGTATTCATTACAATGGATGGACATCTGTAATAGATAAATGCAAGCAATAAGCTGCTATCCCCAATTTTTTTCTTTCTTGGCAATCTTTGGGGCAAATGTAGTTTTAGGGTACCTGGAAGGGACCAAATAGGAAAACAGCAATAATGTTTCACTCTTGCTTAGTATTTTAAGCCCCATTTCTCTACCTGTACAAGTAGTCGTCGACTTGAAATGACAATTGGCACCAGAATTTCCATTGCTAATAAGCAAGGTGGTCCTTAAGTGAATCAGATCTGATTTTACAGCTTTTTCTCCCATAATTTTTAAGTCAAACCCACTTCTCCTATTGACTTTGTTGTCGGACGCCATGTAGGAAGATTGCAAACGATGATTACCTGGCCTCAGATAGCTGCAACAGTTGTAAATGCATGCTAGCTGCCAAGTGCCCAAATTTTGTGATATGACCACATAAATGCTATGATGATCATAAGTGCAAGGACCAATCAGAAGACACTTTTTTTTCAATGTTGTCGTAACTTTGAACGGTCACTAAAGTAATGATTGTAATGTAAGACAAGGGCTACCTTTATTAAAAAAAAGATTTAGTGGTTCTTCTTCCAAAAATAGTGTAGTATAGTCAATCATAAGCCACCTTATGTAATTGTCTGCTAAATGAAAAATCTATCTATACTTGTGAAAGTATATAAAGTATATAGGCCATAGAAATAAATATGTGTGTTTAAAATAGGTGAAGTTGTTGGGAGAGTTTTTGGGCCAATGTTTTATGATTATATGTAGTACATATATTTTAGACGGTTTGCATTACAGAGATTTTAAAAGCTACCGTATTAAATACAGTAAATAAGCTTTACATTAAAGTAGCTACCTGTATGTCTAAAGTGAAGAAGTCAATACTATATTATGTCAACAGCCATCACAAAATATTTATTGATTTGGGATCCAGCTACATTTTGGCTTTTTAAAAAAACGCCGTGTATCCTGGGTGCATCTGATTTATCCTGAATAATGTACACAGTCCCTTTTTTTAAAAAAAACAACAACACCATTTTTACCCCATAACAACAATGGCTTATTCACAGAATCTTTGAGAAAAATGTTCTTTTGGAAAGAAAAATAAGGTTATTCTAACCAAGAAGCTGTGACTGCTGTTAATGTATTGGGACAAAAGCTTCTGTACACTGAAATTAGTCTGGGCAAACAATATATAATAAGTTATTTCTTTTGTTTGAAATTGTCAGCTGCTGGAGACTCTGAAGTTGTTGTTTTTGTTAATAACTTTATCTCAAGTAACCACTTAGGTTATTTGCATCTGTGATGTATGTGGCAAGAATGTTTGTCCAGGCTATTAAGTGCTGAAACTAGAAAAAAAGTTAAGGAACTCCAGCAAAAGACTTTGCAGAAGAAACAGATAGGAAATGTTAACTATTTTTCTGCTGACTAAAAGTGTCAATGTATTACTATACAGGTCCTCAGCTTACGACATAATTGAGCCCAAAATTTACGTTGCTAAATTAGATATTTGTTAAGCAAGTTTTGCCCCATTTTATGACTTTTCTTTGCCACGTTTGTTAAGTGAGTCACTGCAGCTATAGAAAAATAGTAACACGATTGTTAAGTGAATCTGATTTCCCCATTGACTTTGCTTCTCAGAAGATCACAAAAGGGGATTATATGACCCCGGGACACTGTAACCGTCATAAAAGTGAGTTGGTTGTCAAGCATTTGAATGTAAATCATGTGACCGTGAGGAATAAATAAATGTACCAAATATATATATATAAAGCTATGAAAATGAAACATTAATAATGGTGCAACCTGATTGCTGCCAATGGCAGCCGGCCTCCGAAGGTTTGTGGTTCCAGGTTTACAAGCTTTCAGAAGATTGTAACTGTAAGCCACCTTGGCTTCTGGGAAAAGCTGCAGGAGATGTTGGGAACCCTAATTTGGGGATGCCAAACAAATATTATTTTTATTTTATTTATTTATTTATTTGATTTGTCAATCGCTTACAAGATACAGGTATAAGAATAAATACAGTTTTGAGTACACGAGATAGATACTTACAAGAAAAATAAAAAGAAACAATAGGGCAGGGACGGTAGGCACGTTGGTGCGCTTATGCACGCCTCCTACAGACCTCTTAGGAAGCGGGTGAGGTCAATAGTAGACAGTCTGAGGTTTTTGGGGTTTGGGGAAGAAACCACAGAGCGATCCCTTTTTGCGACCTTCTGACAAGCAAAGTCCATAGGGAACGCAGGTTCACTTAACAACCGTGGGGCTAACTTACCGACTGCAAGCTTAATGGTGGCAAGAAAGGCTGTGAAATGGGGCAAAACTCACTTAAAAGATGTCTCACTTAGTGTCAGAAATTTGGGGCTCAATTTTCATCGTATGTTGTGGATTACCTGTAGTTAAACATAGTATGACCCCTTTTGATCTTAATGATCGCCTTATTACGTACAGTCCTCCAGTTGTGTTAGTAAAAAGTTAGTAAAAATTAAGGATTACGTAACATGGTAAACCTTGAAGATACATTTAAACGAAGGCTTAAGGTTCCTACGATACAGGGGCTTTTCATTTGTAATCCATGTTAGGAGCTGGAAAACGTCTTGTCTCTAAACAAATTAAACAAGGAATGTGAGTTTCTGCATCTGTATGTGTCAGCAGAGGCTATAATACGTCTCAAAGAGAGGGTGGTAGAAACATCTCACTGGTACTTTTGGAAATAGAGCCTTTTCAACTTAAATTGCTCATTATTACAACCTATCGATTATCCATACTTACAAACAGAACTACACGTCCTTCTAAGATGTTGCCAGTGTTGTGCTTTTATAATGATTTGAATGTATCTGATCATCCCTTTATTTGAACAAAACATTGTAGTTGAAAACAGCACATGTCAGTGGTGGCTAACCTTTTGGGGCTCCTGTGCTGAAAATCACGCACGCATGCGCTCGCGTGCCACCACCCAGAAGGCAATGTGTGCAGGAGCCTCCCCACGCCCCCTGTGCATGCGTGCGTGATTCCCCCCCCTGCTGCCTCCTTACCTGCACTGCTCCCTGGGCCCATTTCGTCACTTCCAATATTTCTGGAAATACAGGAAATAACAAAACGGGCCTGTTTTTCGGCTTCCCTCAAGCCTCCGGGAGGCCGAAAAAGGCCCCCAAATCAGCTGGGAAGCGCACACATGCTCAGTGAGGTAAGTTTGCCTGGGCTAGCGTGCCCGCACGAATGACTCCGCATGCCACCTGTTAGGTTCGCCATCACAAGCCTATGTGGATCTGAATATAATTTGCATTTTATTTGCCTTATTTTGCTCCATTTATAACATTCGGTCTTCTTACACTTCTGTGTTTTATATTTTGTATTCCGATATGGCCTAATGCAGGGGGTGTCAAACTCAAAGCCCGCGGGCCAGATCCAACCCGCGAGGGTGCTTAGAACCAGCCCGTGGTTCCTCCTGAGCACTGTTTTTGCTGGCAGAGAGTTGCAGGAGGCCATCCCAGCTAAAAAGGAGCCTTTGAGCCGGTTTTCACTGGCAGAGCGCTCGGGCCAAAGGTGCCTCTGACATGAGTGACATCAAGCTGGCCATGCCCACCCCAGGCCCCCGAGTTAAAACACAACCCTGATGCAGCCCTTAATGAAATCAAATTTGACACCGTTGGCCTAATGTCTGACTCTAATCAATAAGGTATTGCTATCAGTATACCTGATACAGTTTTGGGGTTTTACGATTAAAGATTTATTTGGAATCTTTTCTTTTTCAGAAAACAGCGACTGAACTTAAAGCATCCTTTTGAAGAGACACCGTAATATATTAACATGCCTACCTTGGCTTCTATACCAAAAGAACTGTATCTCTGCACTTCGTTGAAAGATCTGAATAAAAAGACAGAAGTAAAACCAGAGAAAACAAGCACTAAGAAGTATGGATGCTTAACCCAACTAGTATATTTATTTTCTTAATGCCAGTTTGAAGTGGTAGGGATTGAAGGGGCTGTTTCCCTTCATGGATCGTTTAAAGTATTCTCGCTGTTTAGAAGGCTTTTGTCACTGAATTTTCTACTCAATACGTTTGTTTTATTTATGTTTATTTTTAAAATGTATATGGCTTATTCTCAGTGATTCTGGGTGACTTGTTTTTAAAAAACCCAGCAATACTGAATGTTTTGTGGATCATAATAGACTTTTCTACATACTGCAGATACCATTTTTTAATAGCATTGCTGAACTGTTAGACTATATTAATATGTGCACCCCTTCCCATATGAAATTAAGATTCCTTCCTGATTGAAGCTGATTCATTTTCTAAAAGCTGCCTCCTTCCTTCCTTGAAAGGAAGAACTTAATTCAGCACACGTTGTGTTACTTCTAATATAATTATTTTACTCTTAATTCCTATGCGGTACTCCTTAGGAAAAAGCCCAACATTTTACCAGGGAACAAATGCAATAGAATTCACCAAGATTTAAACTTGCACTGGATTGTGTTATAAATGATTAATGGTATGTATTTAAAGTATCAGCATAGAGCCTAGCAGTTTGGCAGCAGTGACAGAAGATAATTGAACAAAAGCAGATCAGAAAAGCCAAATGGATGCCTTTTATTAGATAATCATTTTTAATCTTGTTCGGGCTTGAAAACAGTTTTCTTACTTGTTTCTGTAGGCAAGGTTGTTTTTTTTAAGAGTGTATATTTGCAGAAAGTAATGCCAGCTTTTGTGACTTCCATTCTTTGCTTCAATTTCAAGTTATGTCCAGAGTGCTGTTAAGATCTTCAAGGCAGCGGAAGAATGCCGGTTGGATAGAGATGAAGAGAAGGCCTATGTACTTTACATGAAATATGTAACTGTATATAATCTTATTAAAAAAAGGCCTGACTTCAAACAGCAGCAAGTATGTATTCAGTTACAAATGCCTTTATACATTTCGAGATCTTAAGTATTGTGCTGAACTTTTAAAAGAACTGAGGGAAAGATACCAAAAGACATGATATATCGTTGCTTAAGATGTCTTTGTAAATATACATCCACAGATATAGATAGATAGATAGATAGATAGATAGATAGATAGATAGATAGATAGATAGATAGATAGATAGATAGATAGGAGAGATTAAAGATTGATATAGATAGATAATGGATGAAATAGATAGATAGATAGATAGATAGATAGATAGATAGATAGATAGATAGATAGATAGATAGATAGGAGAGATTAAAGATTGATATAGATAGATAGTGGATGAAATAGATAGATAGATAGATAGATAGATAGATAGATAGATAGATAGATAGATAGATAGATAGGAGAGATTAAAGATTGATATAGATAGACAATGGATGAAATAGATAGATAGATAGATAGATAGATAGATAGATAGATAGATAGATAGATAGATAGATAGATAGATAGATAGATAGATTAAAGATTGATATAGATAGACAATGGATGAAATAGATAGATAGATAGATAGATAGATAGATAGATAGATAGATAGATAGATAGATAGATAGATAGATAGATAGATAGATAGATATAGATCTATAGAGAGGGAGGGGGAGTCAGTCTATATATTTTTGTCCCATTCATAATTGTAGTGTTTGCTTGATCCATAAAAAACTTTTATTTCAGAGGTTAGAGTTAGAATGCAAGAATTCCAACAAGCACCTTGATTTCATAGAAATATAGAAAACTAATGGCAGAAAAAGGGCCCATGGTCCATCAAGTCTCCCCTTTGAGTTTTTTGTTTGTTTGCTTGCTTTTACTTTTTTATTTATTTATTCATAACATCTTGTTATTTTTTTAATTTTTTTGTGGGATGATAGAAATGTGTAAAAGAGCAAAAAAAAATTTTCTGATTATTTTCAATGCAATGCTAGGCAGGGCAGTATGTATCTCTTGATAGTTCTGGTCACAGCACAACTCCCTTTATATATTGGACTGTGGTGCCAGAGATGAACTAGTAATTGATGCCTCTTCTAATTTCAGGACTATTTTCATTCCTTACTTGGACTAACCAATATCAAAAAGGCCATTGAAGAAGCCGAACAACTTTCAGAGAGTCTTAAGCTCAGGTAGGCTTTTAAAAAGCATTAAGGGTTAATTACTGTATTCTGCAAGTTTAGTTCATGTATTTATCTATTGGTCACAGTGGGGTTGTCCTTTTCTATTGCATTATGTTTCCATCTATCAAGAATTTGGAGACTTTTCAGAACATTAGCGCCGTACCTGTGGGTGGGGGGGTGCGTGTCAGCTCTGTGTCACGCACAGGAAGGGAAAGAGTGCAGAACGAGGCCTCTGACTGTATAGAACAAAGGGCTTTAGATTCATGTGGCAGATTGCAAAGTGGGCCAAACTTAACCTCCTTTTTGCGTTCCTCTAAAAACTGCTACACACACACACACACACACACACACTATTGGCTTCTCCTGTCAGGTTGGTGGGAAAGTCCTTGATTAGGCTGTCAGGAATATATTTGAAACGAGTTTGAGACAATGTCCATATTTTCAGCATTATGCTTAAGAGTGCAGTGCTGCAGGCTACTTCCGCTGCCTGCCAGCTGCCTGCAATTTGGTAATTCGACTCTCCCCAGGCTCCAGGTTGACTCAGCCTTCCGTCCTTCCGAGGTGGGTAAAATGAGGAGCCAGATTGTTGGGGGGCGAGAGGCCGACTCTGTAAACCGCTTAGAGAGGCCTGTAAAGCACTGTTAAAGCGGTATATAGGTCTTAAGTGCTATTGCTATTACGATAAAAGAAAGAAAACACGAAAAGGTTCATTTGGCCAACCTCCAGCCCTCTTTAATTCAAATTCCATTTGAGCTGCTGCTGCTGCTGCTGCTGCTATTTATTTTACCGAGTCTTCTTCACATTTTTATTACTATGAAATTCATTTGCCTTTATGTGAACATATAATTGTTTAGTATAAACAACAGTCTGTCTTTAAAAAGTCACACTTGCCATGCTGCATAACGCTTGGGAAATAAACCTCTCCTTTCATTAGATATGAAGAAGCAGAAGTGCGAAAAAAGCTGGAGGAGAAAGAAAGACAAGAGGAACAGCAGCAGAAAAAACAAGAATTAAAAGACGATGCTAAAACCTCTTCAGAAATATCAACGGATCCCAACGGGAAAAATCAACTGGTAATCCAGCCACTATTGATCCCTCTCATATATTTCTGCTCTACGCCATTAAAAAAAAACAACAACACTCTTTGTAGAAAAGGAAGCTATTAAAAAAATATGGCTGGTCAGTTTGTTTGCAACGAAAATACGACTTGCAAGGTTAAGAACAAAATCTGATATTTAGGTTAATTTTGGCCTTCCTAAATTATGGAAGCTGAACGCCCATCCATCTGGAGAATATCAGATTCTGAAATTCTGAACTTAAGAAAATCCTGTTAAAGCCTGCAATGATGGCAGACAGGTTTGGTAGATTAGTTCATCCCGAATACACATTTTTGTTGATTCCCATTGATTCTGCGAAAATGCTGTTGAATGCATATTGAATGCATCTGAAAATGCCGTTGATTCCTTTCTATTGATATATTATCCATGTTATCATCCGTTTTTAATGTGGGGTGGAGTCTGGGCAACTGAATGGAACTGAGTTTTTACTGGCTGGCTGCCCTTCCTGCCACCAATGCCAAGTTTTATTCAGCAGATACATTCTCAGTTATATATTAATCATGTTATATAGCCAGAAAATCATTAGTTGGAAAATGCCACGTGGTGGTTAAATCCCGTCCTTATTAAAGCCTCCGTGTCAACTCTTATTTACTCTTGAACTCAACCATTTGACCCCATTCAGCTAGTCCTAGACATTGTACATTCAAGCAAGGGAAAGTCTAAATATCCAGCCTGGACAGGAATGTTTTCCAATAGAATTCAAATGAGACATTAGTTAGGTTGCATTATGCTAGAAATATTTTGATGCAAAGTGTATAGGGTTGATTCGTGGTGTTTAAGGAACAGGGTGTTTGAGAGACAGAGAAAAGGATAAAAACAAAATACAGTCTTCTGCAAACAACTTTATGGGATGAACCAGAAAGAAAAACCTGCTCCAAACCCCTCTCCTTATTTTCTTGTTGATACTAATTGTATTATTTGGCTCCTTGGGTTAAGAATCTCAATTTTCATGTCTTCGGTGTATAAGCCCAACTAATGGAGATTCTTATCAAGATGTATGATATAACAATTAAGTCTAGAAAAAAAACAACACTTCGGGTGCCTTTTTTCTGACATACTAAAACCTATTTTTAATGCCAAAATAATGCAGGTCAATGGTGACAAGAAAAATGTGGCAGACAAGAAAGATTCTTCTGAAAAGGGTAAGCATTGTTTCTTCATCAATCCTTAAAAAGTAGGGACCACAAGTGAAAGATATTCAAGAGATATGTTTTGGAGAAACATCTTCGATCTCTGATAGCCCCTAAAAGTTGGTGATTTCCCTTGAAGAAGGAAATATCCACCCCTTTGTGATTTAGACTGAGATCTCTTTCACAAGATTAATTTCAGAGAGCTATTTTGCTATAGCAGCAATAATTTTGGCTTCCATACACCCATAGAAAACAGGAGAAACTCATGCATTCCATCATGTGCTCTCAAAATGTGTGTTTAACAGATTTCTTCTGCCGTTCATAATGGCTTCCTTGGGTAGATGATCAGGATCACACTTCTACTGGGTGATAAGAGAAGATCATTCTCTCTCTCTCTCTTTCTTTCTTTCTTTCTTTCTTTCTTTCTTTCTTTCTTTCTTTCTTTCTTTCTTTCTTTCTTTCTTTCTTTCTTTCTTTCTTTTTTTCTTTCTTTCTTTCTTTCTCTCTTTTCAGTTTCCATGGCTATAGAATGCATGGTGGTGTTAATAGTGGGGGAATGGATGGGACAAATGTTTTGGCCTATTTTCAGAGTGGGCTTTTTTGAAACTTGGTTTTTTTGAATTAAAAAAAAGTAATAGAAGCTTACCAAACCTATTGAAAGATCAACATAGCTATTTTGCTTCTATTTTTGGACTTCCCTATGCATTCCCACACTCACACCAAGTTTTGATGGTGTGTACGCTGCCAACATTTGAAAATTCAGGGTGGAAAACTTTGAGATACAAAACAAATGCTGTATAATTCTCAGAACTTCGGTTCCAGTTTCACATTCAATTCACATTTTTAATTATTTGTCCTTGCCAATCATGTAAACTTGTAGCCAATTTTAATCGTTATTTTCTCCAGTGGAAAACTAGTGACTGTTGCCAAAATGAATGCTGAGTCGTATTATGAATAAAACTATACATATATTTCATGGAGGAAGTTCGTAACCTATTGCAAAAACGTAGATCTTGTGGTTTTCAAAAGTCTTTATTGAAACCGTCTGCCTTCTTTGATTAGCTTTGGTAAATGATTTTTCTGTCTCTTAAAGGAACAATCACAGCTGAGAAGCTGTTTACAATGATGATGGATAAAAGCATCAAGGTTATGATCATGGATGCCCGATGCTTAAAGGATTACCAGGAATCCTGCATTATGAATTCTGTTTGTGTTCCAGAAGAAGCTATCAGTCCTGGGTATGGAACAAACTTTTCTGATAGATCCTAAGGCTGCAGAATGCTAAATAGCTTACCAGGGATCAAGCAGAGAATACAGGAAACGTAAACAGGGATCATTTATTGGCGTGGCCACCCTAAAAGTTTTAAAGTACAAATAGTAGTTTTAAATGTTTTCTTTTTAAAAGAATGCTTCATTAGCCTATGGAACTTTTGGCACTGCGATGTGATAGTCAACCGGTAGTAAGTGCATATATTCAGAACACCAGAGAAACTCTTGAGTTGCGTTTATATAGATAGTGGTACAGGTAGTTCTCGACTTACAACCGATAGGGAGCTTTCTATCATGGTTGTAAGTCATAACGGTCATAAAGCAGGTCACCCATGCAACTGACCAGATTTTCCGACTGTCAGGTTTCCAAGTGATGAAATCCATTTAAAAAGAAAAGAGCAAAGTCCATCTTCCAAAACCATTTCTTTTATTTAGGAAAGCATCAAATTGGCAAAGTCTGTTGTAATTCCGAATCTAACACAACCCGGAATTACACCATGTAATATTGGAAATTAGAAACAGGCCCCAAAAGTCATATTCCCCAAAGAAGTAAATCAGTGTTGCCTGGTGTCATCAATCTCCACCTCCAGGTCTCAGTAGGGTCAGCTTTTTTTCCCACGGGAAGAAGAATCACCTAGCCTAAACAACTCTCTCTATCTCCACTCCTCCCTCCTTAGGAATGTGGCAAGCCCAAAATCCTTCCCCTCATAACCAGCAAAGAGAAAGAAAGAAAAGGGATATATAATAAGGCTCAATAAAATGGCTACGCGTATGTCCATTTCGGGCTTGACACCGACCTTTATTTGTGGCTGTTGTTAAAGAGAATCACTGCAGTCATTAAGCGAATCCCCGGTCGTTAAGCAAACCCATTTATTCAGAATGTCAAAGGTGCTCTTGAGCTGCATTCATGGCTCTGTGTTTGATGACTGGCCAACTGTACCTTGAACAATAATCTTGTTTTCTAATTTTGTGGACGGCATCAAACTTTCAGAGTCACCGCCAACAAGATTGAAGCTAAACTGCCAGACCCTTCGAAGGAGCTGTGGAAGGAGAGGGTCCAGGTGGATTATGTTGTCTTGCTGGACTGGTTCAGTTCAGCAAAGGACCTACAATTAGGCACAACTTTGAGGAGCCTCAAAGACGCACTTTTCAAGGTGGGCAACTTCAGCTTTACAGTTGGATACTTAGTTTGAGATATGAGGAGCCCACTCGTGATAATATAGTTGAGAATGTTGGAGAATAATTGTCTCAGTTGGGAGGAGGGTTCAAAGCAGGAAATTAGCTTGGACTCATTAGTAAAGGTAAAGGTTCCCCTCGCACATACGTACTAGTCGTTTCCGGCTCTAGGGGACGCTGCTCATCTCCATTACAAAGCCGAAGAACCAGCGCTGTCTGAAGACGTCTCTGTGGTCATGTGGCCTGCATGACTAAACACCGAAGGTGCATGGAACGCTGTTACCTTCCCACCAAAGTGGTCCCTATTTTTCTACTTGCATTTTTACGTGCTTTCGAACTGCTACATTGGCAGAAGCTGGGACGAGTAATGGGAGCTCACTCCGTTACGCGGCGCTAGGATTCGAACTGTCGACTTTTCTGATCGACAAACTCAGTGTCTTAGCCACTGAGCCACCACGTCCCTCCAAAGGACGTCAGAGTAACTGTAATTTTGCATTGTCTATCCCTTGCATATCAACAAATATTTGTTGTAAGAAATTTAATTGGGTGGGGAAAGATTTTCCACCTTCACATAATCTGTCCTTCAGCCCAGTGCCTGGGCATCCTCTTGCTTTTGGTCAAGTATTTTTTTTTTGGCCTTTTGTTTCCAGTGGGAAAGTAAAGCTGTGCTACGGAATGAGCCTTTGGTCCTAGATGGAGGTTACGAGAACTGGCTGCTTTGCTATCCTCAGTATACAACCAACGCCAAAGTGGCTGTGCCCCAGCGTAGCCAGAAGGAGAACATTTCTGTCTCTTGTAAGTAGACAAGGCTTCCCCCCCCCCCCTCATCTGGGAGGTTTTGAATCAGTTCTGCAATTCCGAAGACAATTACAGATAGTCCTTGACTTACAGGGAATGTAGTTCAGCCATATTGGGTTTCGTATGTTGTGGGAATTCAGCTGCCAAACTTGGGAAGCTGCAATTTAGGGTTCTGCGTGTTGTGTGGAACTGTCATGCCCCTGTTGGAATCTGACTCGGAGGAGGAAGCCGAACAGCTGACAGGAAGTGGGAGTGTGGCTGTGGAGGAAACCAGGGAAGGGCAAAGTCCAGCTGGGCAGAGCAGGGGAGAGGTAGAGCAAGGGAGAGGGAATTTGGAGGAAGATCCAGGCCCACCCCTTCTTCATCCTAGGGCACGCAGGGAGGAACAGAGAAGGGAGCAACGTGAGTTGCGTGGCTCATGGGGGAGGAAAGGGCCCTGATTCCCTTCATGAGCTGCTGCTGGAAACACAGTGTTTTAAAAGGGAAGCTGCGCACAGCAAAGTTGTTGGGAACAAATTGTGAATTATCTGGTATCATCGAGGCTTATCTGTGCTCCTGGCGTCTTCCCAACTGTGTGTGTTTCGCTGGGCTTTCAAGGCTGCAATTCCTTCTCCTGCCCTCCTGTCCAGTTAATTGCTGCAGTGCGGTTTGTGTGGATTTTTATTTATAGTTTGCATGTACTTTGTTTTTGGACTGAATTTCCTCTACTTAAAGACTGTTCTTGGGAGAGTTTTTTCTCCAGCCGAAGATAACCTGGATTTTTGGGGGTAAAGTTGGAGGTATTAAAGGGACTCTTCTTGCTTATGTGACTGTGTTGCCTCGTGCCACGCCCCTTTGGGTCATCACAGGAACCTATTTGCCTTATGCCACAAATGATGGTTAAACTAAAATGCAGTTTAGCACAATATGGAGACCTTGCCTTGTAAATATTGGCCAAGTTCATGCAGATACGCCTGTGGCATATATTACTTTGTGTATGTGTTTGTTTGTGTGTGTTTTTGACTCAAAGGGCTAGTCCTTTGCAGTTTTGTCAGTAAGATTTCAAAAGTGGTTTAATTTCTTCTTCCTAGGGCTGAGAAAGAGAGTAGCTGGCCACTCCCAAAGTCACCTAAGTCTTTATGCCTAAGGCAGGACAAAAACTCACCGACTCCTGGTTTCTGGCCCAGTGCCTTAACCAGAACACCAAACTGGCCCTATATATAGCACATAAGATTAAGCATATGCCTCTTAATACTTAGCATCTTCCATTTGTATATTTGTTTTAGTGGACTTTACTTACCCATCATTGGAAGAGCCGGCTCCAGCTCCCCCACCTGTTGTCTATGTCAAACCCTCCGTGGTAGAAGCACCTGAAAAATCAGACATCGCAAGCAAGCAGGAGAAGAAAATGGATGTATTTAGATCGCTAATTCCTAGCGGAACCATTGCTGCTGCTCCGACTGGCATTCTGAGCCAGCCAATCTCGGCCATGAAGGTTATTCCTCAGGTGAGCGATCCCTTTTCTGCCAGCAATGACCCACCTGTTTACACCGCCTCATAAGAGCACAAATGTATACCTTTCTCATTCCAATAAGCTGCATGAGTATGAATTTTGTTTTGTTTTCTTAAAAAAAACCCTGGTAAATGTCAGCGGGAAAGCAAGAACGAGACATATAAAAGCTCAAGCAGTTTCTTCGTTGATGTCCGCCAGTAGACAGAATCTTGCCAGACTAAAGCACACTCTGCATGACTATCTGATACATGCGGAGAAGGAACTAGGGAGGATGGCTTCTGCACCGCTTCCTGCCTAGCAAGGATTCGAGGCCGATGATTCTCTTTACTCCTCCTACCCGTAACTTAGCACCAGGTTCCACCACAGTAAGAGAGGAAAGGATCCTGTATTGCGCTTCAGTTAAGAGGAATGAAGTTATAACGGCACTGAAAAAAAGGACTGATGGCCAGTTCTTAACACTTATGACCATTGTGGCATCCCCACAGTCACATGATCAAACTTGGGGTGCTTGGCAACCAGTTACAATGGTTGCAGCATCCCACAGTCCAAGAGAGACATTTCCAAACTTCTCAGGAAGCTTCTGACAAGCAAGACTCAATGAGGGCAGCCAGATTTACTGAACAACCTTATGATTCACTTAACGGTAGCAATTTACAGAACAAAGATGGTAAAAAAAAGTCATAAAACGGGATACAGCTCACTTAGCCACTGCCTTGCTTAACAACAGAAAATCTGGCCGTAAGTTGAGGATTGCTTGTAGGTCCTGAATGTATGCAGTTTGTACTCTTATCTTCTAATGAGCTTATTGTCAGGATGATGGCAGTTACCCCCATTTAAATCATGAGTCGCAAGCCAAACTTCCAAAACTTCAGAAGGATTTATTGGGAGTTAACATGTCTGGCACTGCCTGGGTGTGTAGCTGACTCTGAGACACATAATTCATTGTCACCCTTGACCCTGGTTTTCCTCCACTCCTGGGTGTATCGTAATTCATATTCTCCAATGAGACACATCCATAGCCCAGAGTCATCAGTCATGCTCTCCAGTTAGAATTGTGCGCTGCAGAAACTACAGTCACTTAGTTACTATCTTTGAAAAACTATGTATGGAATGCACTTTCGATTTCCAAGCTGCCGCACTGCTCCCCCCTCCCCCCTCCCTTTCTGTTGGCAACTCTAAAAAGTCCATAGAAATATTTTAAGGAGTCGACACTTATATATTGTATTTTGGGTTTGCCTTTTTTTTTTTTTCCTTTTAAAACTCTGGCCAAACTCTTTATTTCTCAAAAACTATGAAGCAGAAGGGAGAGAAGCTAGCAAGCAAACCGCTCTTTTCATTTTCTTTTTGGGTCCAGGTTGATCGTAGCAAAAAACCCTCAGCAAAAATTCCCGATGACCAAAAGGCAAAGGCCGAAAGCCCAGCGATGGTGAAGCCGCTCAATTCCAACGGGAAACTGGTTCCGGATCGCTCCACGAAGCCCACGCTGGATACAAAGCCCAGCCTAACGGACGAAGAGAGGAGCCCTGGGCATGTGAAGAAGGCGACGGCGGCAGGAAAAAACGAGGGAGAGAAAGAAGAGTCAGAAGAGCCAAGAGAGGCCCAGAGATGGGAAAGGGCAGAAAAGAGAGCCAGGGACGACCACGGAGATTGGGAAGGCCGAGAAAATCTCCAGAGGTCCAAAGAAGACCAAGAGAAGAAAGAGAAAGAACAGCCAGCCAAAGGGATCGACCGGAAACAAGATCTGGAGAAAGTCCCCAGAGATTCAGCCGAGGTGAAAAAGAAAAGCATGCCTGGGAACGAAAGCCCTGAGATCAGGCAAGCCGACCTGGACAAAAATACGGCCGGCGAAAAGGAGAAAATTGTCTGGACCCCCGAAACACAGAGGCGCAGATTTGCGGAGGAATCCCAAGGGCCTCTGAGGGGGGATTTTGGCTTGAACAAGGTGAGCGGCCCAGCTACTACTTGAAGCTTGGTTTTAGAGTTTTAAGAGTTTTATTTAATTTAATATACCGCCCCTTCTCCCAAATTGGGACTCGGGGCGGTGCACAGCCCAACTAAAAACAATACAATACGCGATATAAAATGGAGGCTGTACAGAGATAAGGCCCCACTACAAAACCCAATAAAACCCACCCACCCTGATAACAGTCGGACTCCATATCAGTGGTGGGATTCAAAATTTTTTACTACCGGTTCTGTGGGCGTGGCTTGGTGGGCGTGGCTTGGCTTGGTGGGCGTGGCAGGGGAAGGATACTGAAAAAATCCCCATTCCCTCCCCAGCCCGCTAACCTGCTTTCCAGCTCCGTTCTCCTCTGCAGGGCAACCCAAGAAGATCCAACCAATCAGCTGGGACTCAGGAGGCGGAGAATAGATAGGGGCGGGGCCAGTCAGAGGCGGTGTTGGGCGGTTCTCCGAACTACTCAAAATTTTCCACTACTGGTTCTCCAGAACTGGTCATAACCTGCTGAATACCCACCTCTGCTCCATATCACTCTGGGGTCCCAAGCCCATTGACAGAACCAGATGTTTCTGACATTATCCAGATTCTTTGCTGTAAAGGGCTGCAGATTCTGATGGTCAGGGATCAGGGCTTTGTATAATTCTGAATATCCAGATCTAGCCTTCGGTTCAGTATTTGAAAGACCAGGTGGTAGAATCAGAGTTATGTCTCCCTCGATTATTGCCCTGAAAGTCATTCTTGCATTTCTTATATACCCAGTAAGATTTTTTTTTTAAAATCAATGGAGGTAAGATCTATGAGGCAGATCAAGTTGGCTAGCAAATCCAGCTTCCTATTTCTTTTGTATTCCCATTGATAAAGCAGATTCCATGTTCTTACTTTGTCTTGCAGAAATCATTTCTTACTCCAGATCGTTGGGGGGCCGGGGGGGTGGGCTGGAAAGCAGAGGAAAGCTCTCCACCTAGAGATCCTATTCTTCTCCCAAACAAACAGTGCTTGCAACTGAGTGGCTCAAACGTATTTTGTATGCTGTTAAGAGAGAACATTTAATACAGGGGGTCCCCAAACTTGGCAACTTTAAGACTTGTGGACTTCAACTCCCAGAATTCTCCAGCCAGCATAGCTGGGAGTTAAAGTCCACAAGTCTTAAAGTTGCCAAGTTTGGAGACCTCTGATTTAATATGTCGAAGTTATACCAGAGAAGTGACACAGTATGTTATCTTGACAGGGTTTAATCTCTCTTTTTTGGGGGGGGGGGGTGTTTATTTTTAGTCCCAACGAGAACCGTTAACCAGAGCCCGGAGTGAGGAGATGGGCAGGATCATTCCAGGGTTGCCCCATGGCTGGGCCAAGGTCAGTGCAACTTCTAAGCGCAACGTAGAACTTCTACGTACCCCAAGTAGGTTCCGACCTAAATCAAGGAAGGACCACCTCTACATATTTTACTCCTTCAAATGAGCAGTTGTACAAATGTGGCTTAACTTCCCCCCCCCTTTTTTTTTTTTAATTTTTGTGCTGTTATCTTCTGGGTATGCCCTTCGAAGTTTCTGGATACAGTCACCGGGACTTTTCGCTACTACCACTCGCCCACCAATTCAGTCCACATGTACCCACCGGAAATGACTCCCTCGGTTACTCCGCCCACTACTCCACCGACTCACAAGCCGAAGCCTCCGTCTGCCGATCTGCGGGACAGAGAACACTCCAAACTGAAGCGCTCGTACTCCTCCCCAGATATCACTCAGGCCCTCCAAGAGGAAGAGAAGAAAACGATCCCCACTCCAACTGTTAATCGCGAGAATAAGTACGTTGCTTGACCCATTTCCTCTCAAGGGGTTTTTGCAGGATACACGATTATTCTGCAGTAGGTGGGATAAAAGAAGGAATATTTATTTTATTTATTTATTTTATTTTTATTTACATTCATATGCTGCCCTTCTCCGGAGACTCAGGGCGGCTTGCAGTCTATGGAGCACCATGCTAAGTGCTCGGCAATAGCCTTCATTCCATTGTATATGCCTGCTTATTTGTAGGGCTTTTTGGCCCCCCAAGCGGCATTTTTACAAAGTCAGCTTATTGCCCCCAACAATCTTGGGTCCTCAATTTACCTACCCTGAGAGGATGGAAGGCTGAGTCAACCTTGAGCCTGGTGGGATTCGAGCCTGCACTAATTGCAGGCAGCTTGCACTAAGTGCTAGATGATTAACAGCCTGCAACCACCAAGGCCCTAGAATAGAAGCATTTTCCTACTTGATCCTGTCTGGAGTATGTAGGGATGAGTTTCCTGCGTGGTTTTCTAAACTTTGAAAACCATGTGGACTTTCAACTCCCAGAATTCCTCAGCCAGGTTTGCTCTGCTATTCTGCCTTGGGGAATTCTGGGAGTTGAAGTTCACAGGTCTTAAAGGTTGGATACCCCTGTTCTTAATGGAAACCCTTGACTGAGAATAATGGGGCATTTTAAAAACCTTTATCCTTCCTGATCCTTATTTCCTGATTTTATTTTATTTCATTTCTTTGTGACTTGATCACTTACCTACTTGGCACCACCTGACAACAAGCAGAAGTCTGCTTTTATTTTATTTATTTATTTATTTAATTAAACTTTTATACCGCTCCCTCTCCCAAAAAGGGACTCGGGGCGGTGTACAGCCTACTAAAAACACATAATAAATACTCAATAAATACAATTAAAATAAATTAAACCAAATTGATCCGGCTGTCTAACCCAAAAATAGAGTTAAAAATTAAAAACTAATAAAACCCCGATTAAAATTAAGTTAAAAAACTAAAAATACAGTTACTGGGCCAGGCCAGCCTGTTGAAAAAATAGGGTTTTCACTGCGCGCCGGAAGGTCAGAATATCCGTCATAGCCCGTATCTCCGGGGGGAGATCATTCCAAAGGGAGGGGGCTCCCACAGAGAAAGCCCGAACCCTCGGGGCCGTCAACCGACAACGGCCGGGCGGCGGTACCCCGAGGAGGGCAACCCTGTGGGAGCGTACTGGGCGGCGGGAGGTTGATGATGGCAGCAGGCGGTCCCGTAAGTACCCAGGTCCCGAGCCATGGAGCACTTTAAATACTGTCAGTACCACCTTGAATCGAATCCGGAAGGCCACAGGAAGCCAGTGCAGCCTGCGGAGAAGCGGTGTAACGTGGGAGCTCTGAGGAGCACCCACGATCACCCGCGCGGCTGCATTCTGGACCAGCTGCAGCCTCCGGAGACTCTTCAAGGGGAGCCCCATGTAGAGAGCATTGCAATAATCCAGGCGGGAGATGACGAGGGCGGAAGTGACTGTGCGAAGTGCGCCCAGATCCAGAAAGGGCCGCAACTGGTAAATCAGACGAATCTGATAGAAAGCCCCCCTGGCGACGGCTGCAATATGTTCTTCTAAAGACAGCCGTACGTCCAGGAGGACACCCAAGTTGCGCGCCCTTTCCACGGGGGTCAAGACCTCTCCCCCCACGGCCAGCGAAGGAACCAGCTGGCTGTATCTGGGCGCAGGAAACCACAGCCACTCGGTTTTGGTCGGGTTGAGACGAAGCCTGTTACGACCCATCCAACTCCGCACGGCCTCCAGGCATCGGGACATCACTTCGACGGCTTCGTTGGGGTGGCCCGGGGTGGAGATGTACAGCTGAGTATCGTCAGCGTACTGATGGAACTCCACCCTGAAGCCACGGATGACCTCACCCAGCGGCTTTACATAAATGTTGAACAGCAGGGGCGAGAGCACCGACCCCTGAGGCACCCCACATCGTAGGGGCCTCGGGGCCGATCTCTGCCCCCCCGTCAACACAAATTGCGAGCGGTCGGAGAGGAAGGAGGCGAACCACCGCAACACGGTGCCTCCCACCCCCAACCCCTCCAACCGCTGCAATAGGATACTGTGGTCGACAGTATCAAAAGCCGCTGAGAGATCTAACAGGACCAGGACAGAGGAACAACCCCTGTCCCGGGCCCTCCAGAGGTCATCCACCAACGCGACCAACGCCGTCTCCGTGCTGTGCCCGGGCCTGAAGCCCGATTGGAGGGGGTCAAGATAACTCGCTTCATCCAGGTACTGCGGGAACTGACGTGCCACCACACTCTCAACAACCTTCGCAACAAAGCGAAGGTTGGAGACAGGACGATAGTTAGATAACAATGCTGGGTCCAGGGACGGTTTCTTGAGGAGGGGCCGCACCACCGCCTCTTTCAAGGCGGCAGGTAACAGCCCCTCTCTCAAGGAAGCGTTTATAATACCCTGGAACCAGCCTTGTGTCACCTCCCGAGTGGCCAAGACCAGCCAGGAGGGGCACGGGTCCAGCAAACAGGTGGTGGCATTCAGTCCCCCCAGTATCCTGTCCACGTCCTCCACAGTAACAGGATCGAACTCAACCCAATTGACCGCACCGATATCCACCCCCGCCCCCCCGCCCGGAGATGCCCAGTCGGAGTCCAGCTCGTCCCGGATCTGAGCGATTTTGTCCTGCAGAAACCTAGAAAACTCCTCAGCCCATCCCTGCAAGGGGTCCTCCCGCGCTCCTACCTCCAGTAGAGAGCGGGTCACCCTAAACAGGGCGGCTGGGCGGTTTTCCGCGGACGCAATAAGGGTGGAGAGGTAAGATCTCCTCGCCATCCTTATCGCCACTAAATACGTCTTAATATAAGATCGTAATAGTGTTCGGTCAGACCCAGAGCGGCTGGCCCTCCAACTGCTCTCTAGGCGTCTTTTCCGACGCTTCATCTCCCTGAGCTCCTCAGAAAACCAAGGAGCCACTTGGGATCGGCATCGGGTCAGAGGCCGCAAGGGCACGACTCGGTCGAGGGCCCCAGCAGCCACCCTATTCCAGGTGGCGACCAAGCCCTCAACCGAGTCGTGTGTGTGAGCTTCGGGAAATGGCCCAAGCTCCGTCAGGAACCTATCAGGATCCATCAGGCGCCTGGGGCGGTACCATTTTAATGGTCCCGCCTCCCTGCGGTCAGGGGGTGCGGAACGGAAGTCGAGCTTCAGGAGCGAGTGATTTTAGAGATCTTTAACGGGAAAAGGCCTCTGATTTAACTTTTTCCCCCCTCTCCCTCTACAGGCCTGTGTGCTATCCAAAAACAGAAATTTCCAGGCTTTCGGCCTCACAGATCCGCCATCTGAATCCTGTGTTTGGTGGGATGGGACCGGCTTTGACTGGCCTTCGTAATTTGGGAAATACTTGCTACATGAATTCAGTGCTGCAGTGTTTGTGCAATACCCCCCACTTGGCTGATTATTTCAACAGGAACTGCTATCACGAAGACATCAACCGGTAATTTCGGCTTCTCCTGGTGGTTGCAGTAAATTATTTCCTTAGCGGCACGATTACCCATAAGTAATTGTCTTAAATTTGTAAGTGGCTCTTTGCAGATCCTTTTTTCCCCCATACTCCTTTTTGGAAATGTCAATCATTCCCTTTGCAGGTCTAACTTTTTGGGGTACAAAGGAGAAGTAGCTGAGGAGTTTGGCATTATAATGAAAGCTCTCTGGACCGGGCAGTACAGATACATCAGCCCCAAAGACTTCAAAATCACCATTGGGAAGATCAACGAGCAGTTTGCTGGGTACAGTCAACAAGATTCTCAAGAGTTACTCTTGTTCTTAATGGACGGCCTTCACGAAGACTTAAATAAAGTAGGTTTCCATTTTTAAATATTTCCCGTTGAAGTGCTATACAGCACTAAAAGGAGGAGGAGGAGGAGAAGAAAAGGAGAAGGGGCTTTTCACCCAAAGTATCCAATCTTCTCCTGTCCATCTTAAAAAAAAGTTTATTGTTTTTTTTTTGTTAAAAGAGGCAAGTGTCATCCGGTGCAGAAAATAAACCAAGTTGAAAATAGGAAGTTTCTGTGGTTTCACACGAGCAATAAGAAACAGGAAAACTTCCAACATGGAGGATGTCTATAGATTCCCAGTCATCCAGGCCATGGTTGTCTCAAGGGTGCTTTTTCAAGAGGCAACTGGACCTTCTGGTTTTTCTTTGAAGACATTTCGCTTCTCATCCAAGAAACTTCTTCAGCTCTTCTTGAACGAGAAGCGAAACGTCTTTAAAGAAGAACTAAGAAAGTGCCAGAAGAACTAAGAAAGTGTTTTTTTTCTTGAAAAAGCACCTTTGGGACAACCATGGCCTGGATGACTGGAAATCTGTAGACATCCTCCATGTTGGCTGGGGAATTCTGGGAGTTGAAGTCCTCAGGTCTTAAATGTCGCCAACAACACCCTGGTTCAGAAGAAGAAGGTGAAAATAATTATCAAAGACTGGATTGTGTTTTTAGAACCAAGCATCTGTGTATGTTCTCAAATCTCTGTCTTTCCATAATAAACACATGAGAATCATAAATAATGATAAATGATGGGCGTTATTATACTTCCTACCCAGAACACACCTCCTGACGCATCACGTGGGTATTGCTAACTTTTCATTTTCCAATGATCCAGGCGGACAATCGAAAACGCTACAGAGAGGAAAACAATGATCACCTGGATGACTTCAAAGCATCTGACCTCGCCTGGCACAAGCACAAACAGCTGAATGAATCGATTATCGTGGCGCTCTTTCAGGGCCAGTTCAAATCCACAGTGCAGTGTCTGACGTGTCACAAAAAATCACGGACTTTTGAGGCTTTCATGTATTTATCGTTGCCGCTGGCCTCCACCAGCAAATGCAGCCTGCAGGTGGGTTTGAACCGTTGGAAGATTCTTAACCCTTCCGGATTGTTCTTTTGTTAAGGCAGCAAGATGCTTCTCTCTAGCATTGCTGGGTCTTTAAAGGAGACATGGCTGGGTCTTTAAACAGAACGGAGAAAGAGTTCTCTCAGTGACGGGGAAAATAAATCACCATTCACGAGACTGACAGTTTCACGCATGTAGTTTCTCCTCTTACCTATCAGGCCTCCAGCAGCCATTTTGTTCTGCCCTGCCACATCAAAAATAGTAAAGGCAAGAAGTCCATCTCTCTTCCTACCGCCGGGAAGTTAATTCCCAAACAAGCTTTTAATGGCGGAAGTTATCTTTCTTCTTTAATAGTCCTTGTTTTACTCTATACAGTTATCCGTCGGGTTTCTGAGATTTCACTGCATGTCCTAATCCAGTATATTATCCTAGTATTAAGGGCTAGGGCTTTAACAAAAGAAGGAAAAATGAGCCACGGGGTGGCTATATTGCGATGGCTGAAGTTTGTGTAGGACCTCGAACAAGTGATCTGAGTTCAAGTAGTGAAGAATTGCAACCGTGTGTAGCGTTGGATGGGCTGAGAAATGAGCGAGTTTGCCATTTTCATCCCTGAAAAATCACTTGCTGTTGAATTTTCACATTTTATCTTAAACTCAAGAAAGCAGTTATTGTTCTGCTCTTTGAAATTCACCTGTTTTTCCTCCAGGAATGCCTCAGATTATTTTCCAAAGAAGAAAAACTGACGGATAACAATCGGTTTTATTGTAGCCATTGCAAAACCCGAAGAGATTCCCTGAAAAAATTGGAAATATGGAAGTTGCCACCAGTCCTTTTGGTACATTTGAAAAGGTGAGGCTGGATGTCTGTCTCTATATCTGCGGTGTCTCCAATTATTACGTGTGTCCGGAGTCGCCTTTGGGAAGAGGGGTAGCTGTATAACTTTGATGAATGAATAAATCAATCAATATTGATAGCATAAGTTTTATTATGTGTATTTAAAAGAGATTGTACCCAGACATTACACTGCCATTGTAGATATGGAAATTTTATATATAACGAAGAAAATTGCATAATAAAAAAATAATAATAATAGAAATAAATATTGATTACTTGTGATAGACCCAGCCTTGCCTAACGTTCATTTCCTGTTGCTCATGGTTAGGTTTTCATACGATGGGCGGTGGAAACAGAAGCTTCAAACATCTGTCGATTTCCCCTTGGAGAACCTTGACCTGTCGCAATACGTCATCGGCCCCAAGAGTACTTTGAAGAGATATAACCTGTTTTCAGTATCTGTAAGTAAGAGCCTTTCGAATTTATGGTTGGTGATGGTGCAGTGGTTTAGAACACAGTATTGCAGGCAAACTCTGCCTGCAGTCTGGAGTTCAATCCGGATGGGGCTCAAGGTTGACTCAGCTTTTCCATCCTTCTGACATCGGTAAAATGAGGATCCAGATTGTTGGAGCAATATACTGACTCTGTAAATCGTTTGGAAGCCATATTTTACTTAGGAGCTTCAAGGCTGTCACTAAGTCATGTCCAACTTTGGGCAGCCCCATGGAGCCACAGCATGCCAAGGTCCCCATCCTCCGCTATCTCCTGGAGTTTGCCCAAACTCATGTTCACTGTGTTGATGACGCTATCTAACCATTTCCTCTTCTGTCGTCTCCTTCTCCTTTTGCTTTTCATCTTTTCCCAACCTCAGGGTCTTTCCCAATCAGTCCTCTCTTCTCATTTGGTGGCCAAAAGTATTTTGAGCTTCAAGACCAGTCAGGGTTGATGTCCTTTAGGGTTGACTGCTTTGATCCCCTTGAAGTCCCTTCAAGGGAGCTCTCAAGGGTCTTCTTCAACACCGCAATTTGAAAACATCCATAGTTGGGGTGCTGAGCCTTCCGTGTGGTCCAACTCTCACCGGCTTACATCACTCCTGGGAAAACCATAGCATTGACTCTACGGACCTTTCTCGCAAAGAGTCTTTTGAATGCTATTGGCTAATTAGTTAATAAACAAGACTCCCTTGTGTTCATGTATATTTATCAATAATTTTGGCAGTAGTTTGTTCTCCAAGCTCGTTTCATTTACCAGACTAAGTAAAACCACCAGCAGGATTTTCTTAGTTTATAAATGTCTTGACAAGAAAATCCTGCAAATGATGTTACCTAATCTGATAATGAAACGTTCAGTAACTAAATTGTAACAAGCTTGGACAACAAACCACTGCCAAAAATCTAAAACCTGAGCTACGAGTACTTTCTATTATTTCAAATTTATCCAGAATTTCTATTCCTAGACGGTTTTCCCACATGCAGCTTCCCTGAAGCTCTTGATCCTAATTTTCATTTCCTCCACAGAACCATTACGGAGGGCTGGACGGTGGTCACTACACAGCTTACTGCAAGAGTGCTGCCAAGCAGCGATGGTATAAATTTGATGATCACGAAGTGTCCGACATCTCTGCGTCCTCAGTGAAGTCTTCAGCTGCTTATATTCTCTTTTATACGTCTTACGAACAGCGGGCTACAAATGTAGCCACTTAAAAGGAAGGACCGAAAAATACAGGCTGCAGGTGGAGCCACTTAAAGGAAAGACCGAAGTATGCATTAGTTGGTTTATAAATTACTGAGCTGAGACCAATGTAAACTTGCCTAAAGAGGCTGCAGCAGTTTCCTTATCCAAAAATGTATTTTAGTGCTAGTGCTGAAAATTAAATTATTAACTCTGCTGCTTCGTATGGAATAATATGTTTCCAATTGACTTATTTGTAGCTACGCTTGAAAATTATAAATCTTGCTTAGTCCTTTGAAAAGTGTTAAAATTTTGAGTTGGATTCGAGATATCCTAAAATTCAAAGCGTATCTTTCTTCCCTCTTTCCCACGTTTATGGCCTTTTCACACTAACCTTAAAGCTTGATTCTACTGTGAATATCTTAGCCAGAGATAAAGATTGGAATGTACGTGTACATACCGATTGCAGAATTGCACATCCAACATGTATATAATAAAGAAATCCGATCCTTTGACAAGAACTGCTGAGAAAGAGAGATGGTTGTTTTGTCAAACTAGGTTTCTATATGTCTTATCTCCGCACTTTACAATGTACTCTGGAAGACCGAAGCATTACATAATTTTTAATATGTGTCTTGAATCCGTGTCTTTTTTAAACAAACAAACAAAAATCTGATGCGATTGTTTCAAATTGCATTGGCCTGACTGCTATTCCTTGCTTTGCAGTTTAATCTAGATTATTTCAGGAAGGGTAGACTAGATCAGTGGTCGCCAACCAGTGGGCCAGGGACCACTGGTGGCCTGTGAGAAAATTTTGGTGGTCCGCAGAGAAATGTCACCCCCAAAGCACCCGCCAAAGTGATTAATCCAGGCTGCGCGGGAACACAAGGCTGCGCCACCCACATGGCCTGCGGGAACACAAGGCTTGCGTTGCTTGCATTGTGAAAAACACAAGGTAGTAAGGGGAGAGGGGAAAGGGTGGAGGGGGGGGAACTTGCCCCATGTGCCTTGCTTGGCCACCGGACTGCTTCTTTCTTCTTCTGCTTTTGGCTGCACGCAAGGAAAGCAGCAAAAGTCTTTCTTTCTGTCCCCCAAACTCCACCAGAAATGAGTCTCCTGCTCCAAGAGGCTGCACCAGCGTGATAAGTCTCACAAAGACTCATTTCTTGGCAAAGTTTGGGGGAGAGAAAGAAAGACTTCTGCTGCTTCTGCTGCTTTCCTTGCATGAAGCCAAAAGTCTCTCCCTTCAGAACAGTTTTGGTGACGGTATCCTGTGATCCCAAATAAAGAACGATCGATCGGTAGGAAAACGGGGTGGGGAATTTTCCTGCAGACTTTTTTGGGGATTTTCCCAGGGTCTCTGGTCCATGGGATTTTGGTGGTCCCTGAGGTCCAAAAGGTTGGCGACTCCTGGACTAGATGAGAGCAAATACTAAGCCCAAGATCGTTGGAATATTATGTTTAAAGAAGCATGAATTTTGGAACAGGGGAGCCTTCTCATAACTAACGTTTACTCCGGGAACGCTTTTGAGAGGAGGTGGTGGTTGAGATTTATTAAATAATACACTTTTTTGTTTTTTTAATCGGATGACTGCCAAACTTTTATTGAGCTTCACTTGGCAATGTATAATCCGGGTAGAATTACAATCTAGGGAAGGAGGAAGCATCCAATTCTTGGTGGATGCTGCAATAATAATGAACACTCAACTCTGGCTGTCCAAGAAGAGTTTATTTAACTGCAGGTGTTACGTCACGTTCTGCGTAAGGCTTGCCAAGTAGCGTTCTTTTCACTGAAAGAAAGTGGCTTGGAAGGGCCAGCTTCTACGTCACTCCATCAGTTCAATCCAAAGACAGGTGGGGGGGGGGGAAGGAAATGCAGTTGTTCCTGAATGACAACCAAAGCGTCGGGCCAATTCAATGTTAACCCTGGAACCTACTACTTGGTTCTCCTAGACATTCTGGTTCTTTACGGGTGCAGAGAAAGCTTGACTGCTATAAAACAGAAGGTAGGCGGCAGATGTTTGCACGGAGGATTCTGGGATCTCGTTGATCTGGGAATCGTCAAAGTTGTACCAGTTTTGGCTGAGGGTGTGTCTGCAGAATGCAGTGTAATGCCCACCATCCAGATCTCCAAAATGGTTCTGCAAACAAGAGCAACACATTTCAAGTTTACCAAGAAAATACTTCATACAAGCCACTAGTGACAGCATAGGGGCCTCATAGCCTAGTTAAAATTACATCACTGTAATTTTTGGAGGGAGGTGGCTCTGAGAATCAGTAACAAAGTGGAGGTTTGTTTCTGACTCCCCAGTCCTAAGGGCGTCCATTCTTCAATATATACAGTTAGTCCTCAACAACAGTTCATCTGGTTACCATTCAAAATACAATCACCGTCATTTAATGACCATAATCCCTTGTGGGTAACTGGACAACTGAATGGAGCTAGTTGAGTGTTTTAATGGCCGGATGCCCTACCCGTCACCAATGCGGAGTTTTGTTCAGCACATACGTTCTCAAATGTCCCCAGAGAGAAATATCTATCTGCCTCTACTTAGGATTGAACTCACAGCCTCCTGATTGGGAGACGAGAGCTCCACCTCAAGGCCACCGCATCACTCATCATTCAAAGATACAACGGCACTGAAAAAAGTGACTTATGACCCTTTTTCACAGTTACGACCTTTGCAGTGTCCCCATGATTATGTGATCAAAATTCAGATGCTTGACAGATGATTCAAAACATGACGGTTGCAATGTCCCGGTGTCATGTGATCCTTTTTTTTGCGACTTTCTGACAAACTTCTGACCCAACCGGGTTCCCAAAGAACAAACATTGATAAAGACAGCAGCCCCCACCTTTTAAGGTTTAATAACGAATTCTGTTCCTTTACAGATAAAAGGCTGCTTTCCACTAATTACCTCTCACAAGAAAGAGCCTTGATAAGTTGTTTGTCAATGCTGCCAAAAACCCAGAAATAAGAACTAATTTACAAGATTCTCCAAACACGAACTAAAATGTCCACCAGTTGAGCTTCAGAGCTTCTTTGCTGCCTGCAAAGAACGCTTTTCCAAACTTGGCTTTTATCCTCTTGAAGGAGGGGCCATTACCTTGCAGCCTTACTCCCGAGTCGCCCGTGCTGCTGCTTCCTACGAGCAGCCCTGCGTGCATGTGCACTTGGCAGAGGCTCCTCGGGAATCTCCTTATCATTGCTGCCAGCCCCCACAATCTCTGAAGGCAGCAGTCTACTCCCTGATGGTCCTGGCCCCGCATCAGAGTCTTCGCTCTCCTCAGCCATCTGCACCTGCTGCCAGCTAACCATAACACTAGCCCAAGTCGATGAGGAAGCCCGATTCACTTAACAACTAGGTCACTAATTTTATCAACTGCAGTAATTCATTGAACAACTGTGACAAGAAAGGTCATAAAACTCACTTAAGTGACTCACTTAGCAATAGAAATGTGGGGGTCAATTGTGGTTGTAAGTCGACCTGCATATATTAGTTGGGCAGTAAGATGCACACACCCTAATTCAGAACCAAATTTAAGATTAACAAGAGTACACCTTGAACCATTAAGGAGGGCAAGCTTCATCCAGCTCTTTGTAGGAGGCAGTAATGGGAATCAATTTTTTTACTACTGGTTCTGTCGGTGTGGCTTGATGGGCGTGGCAGGGGAAGGATACTGCAGATTTTCTCCATTCCCTCCCCACCCCACTAACCTGCTTTCCAGCTCCGTTCTCCTGTGCAGGGCAACCAAAGAAGACCCAACGAATCAGCTGGGACTCGGGAGGTAGAGAATAGATGGGGACGGGGCCAGTCAGAGGCGGGATTTGCCGGTTCTCTGAACTACTCAAAATTTCCGCTACGGGTTCTCCAGAACCGGTGAGAACCTGCTGAATATACCACCTCTGGTAGGAGGGATATGCGTGTAAAGGTTTTTCCTTTCTCGTGATACAAAGTCACGTTGCCTATGAATTTTATCACATGTGCTGAGTGGTGAAGATAGGTTTTTCTCCCCTATTTTATTTTTGTTTACTGAATTGTAAATATTGTGCGAGCAGTACGGAAAACTCGAAAGTGACTTTTTAAAAGAATGTCCTTATTTCATTGAAAAGCCTGTCTGGTAAAGCCATCCAGGATGATGTGTATGGATTGGAATATTGCTGTCCCCTCTAATAATATGTCTGTTTTAGGCACATCTGTTTTTTTCCATTCCCACCCATCCAGCCACTTCTATTTTTTTTTCTCCAATAAGAGAGATATCCTGAACAAAAACTGATTGTAAATATCTTGGGAGAGTTTAGTTCATCTGCATCCTATAGCTGTATTATCTTGTTTTTATAATATCTCCCAGGTTTTTTCCTTGGTTGCATCAAGCTTGTTGAAAATCTCGCTCCTCACAATAGCATCAGATGTTCAATCAGGGGTGGGATCTGACAGGGTTAACTACCAGCTCAGTGATTTATGATGTGCTTCCCTGCACGCTGCGCATGTGTGTAAATCTTCGTCAGCTTGCTGCCTGGACAGCTGAGCAGCGCTGCACGCAGGGAAGCAACGTTTGAAAAAGCCCTTTTTTCCTGCTTTTTCAACTGCAGCTGTGCCTCGCACGGCAGCTGAGGTTGAAAAAGCAGGAAACAAAGGTCAGGTAAGAGTCTGGGTGGGCAGGTGGGCCAAAACAGCAGCAGACATAGAACCAGTTCTATGTCTGCTGCTCTTCAGAGCTACCAGTTCTACAGAGCCGGACAGAACTGGTAAAATCCCACCCCTGATGTTCATCCTTTCTAGTTACAGAGTAAAATAATTTTACTGAACTCCGTTTTCTTACTGTCTATTTCAGGCATCGTGACAACCTTAAGACTTGTGGACCTCAACTCCCAGAATTCCTCCTCCTGTCATGTTAGCTCAGGAATTCTGGGAGTTGAAGTCCACAAGTCTTAAACTTGCCAAGTTTGAAGACCTTTGATATAGATATGATAGCTATAGATATTGATTAGAGAGACAGGTGATAGATAGGATAGATAGATAGATAGATAGATAGATAGATAGATAGATAGATAGATAGATAGATAGATAGATAGATAGATAGATAGATAGATAGATAGATAGATAGATAGATAGATAGATAGATAGGTGATAGACAGATACAGATAGACAGCTATAGATGTTATAAATTAGAAACAGGATATATAGATAGATATAGATTAATAATTAACAGATAGATATCGATTAGAGACAGATGATAGATAGACAGATGATAGAAAGATAGATAGATAGATAGATAGATAGATAGATAGATAGATAGATAGATAGATAGATAGATAGATAGGTGATAGACAGATACAGATAGACAGAGCTATAGATGTTATAAATTAGAAACAGGATATATAGATAGATATAGATTAATAATTAACAGATAGATATCAATTAGAGACAGATGATAGATAGACAGATGACAGATAGATAGATAGATAGATAGATAGATAGATAGATAGATAGATAGATAGATAGATAGATAGATAGAGATAGAGATAGAGATCAGGGGTCTTCAAACTTGACAGCTTTAAGACTTGTGGACTTCAACTCCCAGATTTCCTGAGCTAACATGGACTGGAGGAGGAATTCTGGGAGTTGAAGTTCACAAGTCTTAAGCTTGCCAAATTTGAAGACCCTTGGTCTATTCATTCATTCTTATCCCATTTTTTTATGATTCCTTAGGAAGTGAACATTCTTGCATACAGATAGCTGAAATGTTATCCTGGAAGAATACTAGAATCATCTATTATCACTTACCACTACAGCAAATAAGTTGTATTTTGGGTTTTTCCGAAAAAGTGGATATATATAAGGAGACAAATCCAGGTTATTTAAAGGATAGTAGATGTCAGTTTTAAGTTTCTTTTTGTAACTGCCTTGACAATCAAATCTGGAAAGAAAGTGTGATCTTTATCAATAGTACAATAGAGATGGTTTTTGAGTCATCTTGGAATAAATTTGTTTAGAGTCAAATTTATAATAAATAAGAGGACCAGACTAGCATCTAGTTCTATTTTAATCTATTTCATATCTGAGTGCACAAAATAAATTAAGAAAAAAACGCTGGGTATATGAACATGAGGAGCTTGAATCATTGTCTCTGTCAAAAATGGAAGCAGCTCCCAACCTCTCAAATAAAATACAGTGTGAGAGAGAGATCAAGATAGCTGCTCCATCTCTGGAGGTTTTAAAGAAGAGATTGGACAACCATTTGTCTGAAATGGTATAGGCCAGGAGTCTTCAAACTTGACAGCTTTAAGACTTGCGGACTTCAACTCCCAGAATTCCTCCTCCGGTCATGTTAGCTCAGGGATTCTGGCAGTTGAAGTCCATCAAGTCTTAAACTTGCCAAGTTTGAAGACCTTTGGTATAGGGTCTCCTACTTGAGCAGGGGGTTAGACTAGAAGACCTCCAGGGTCCCTTCCAATTCTGTTAAGTGCAGAAATCTCCCCTTCATCTGTTTTTTTTTTTTCAACAACTGATTTATTGAGATTCAATTTCTGTTCTGGTTCGATTGTCAACACCTTCCTAACTAGTCAAACTCTTCCACTGAAATTACACCCTCCTTTCCAGCATTTATAAGCAATTTACGATAGCAGAACGGATGTTGTGCAAGTCAACCAGGGACGGGATTCAAATTTATTAACAACCAGTTCTGCGGGCGTGGCTAGATGGGCATGGCCATGTGACGGGGTGGGCGTAGCTTCTTTTTTTGCAGCCCCCCCCTTCCCATTTTTTGGGCCTCCTGGGCCTCAGGCAAGCCTCCTTGGGGGTGTTTTTGCTCCCAGAAGGCTTCCCTGGGACTCAGGAAGGGAAAAAAACAGAGCATAGGAGGGGCACACAGTACTTCCCTGCGCTCTGTTTTGGGGCCTTCTGGGCCCCTCTTGGGGGGGCGTTTTTGCTCCCAGGAAAGCAAAAAAATGGAGCGCCTGGGGGGAGGGCATCACACCCCCCCCCACACGCCCCGTTTTGCCTCCTGGGCCTCGGGGAAGCCTCTTGGGCGAAGCAGTAAGACAGTGAGGGGGATTCTGGCATAACTGATCATCGGAACGTGCATATAAGCACAATAAGGACTGACTGGGAGGGGAGGGCAGAGAGGGGTGGAGCCAGCCAGGGGCACGATTTGCAGGTTCTCCGAAACTGGGCAGAATCACCACAACCGGTTCTATAGTACCGGTCTGAACCGATAGAATCCCACCCCCTGAAGTCAACCCACAAACACAAATAGGCCTAACCTCTTTAAGTGGAAGATGACCATTTTGGGCGACTTGGCTATGCTGGCTTTCACTGCCGCATCTGTTTTTATCCCACAGCAGGAACAGTTGATCTGGTTGTTCCAGGTCAACACGTCCTGCTGAAAGAAGCAGTCAAGGCATTCCTGAAGAAGAAGAAGTAGAAGTTTGGGAAAGAGGCGTCATTTATTTATTTATTTATTTGTAATATTTATATACCGCCCTTCTCCCGAAGGACTCAGGGCGGTGCACGGCCAATCACAAACCCCAGTACACTATACAAAAGTTAAAAACAAATTAAATAATTTAGGCTGTCTAAAAATTATGCCCTTCCCCCATAAGTTAATTAAAACCCAAATATTAAAAACCTAATTAAAACGTAATACTAAATTAAAAATCCTATATCAGCCTAGGCCGGCCTGCTGAAAAAGCCAAGTTTTTAATGCACGTCTGAAAGCTCTCAGATCCGTGTTAGTGCGTATCTCTGGAGGCAGACCATTCCAGAGGGCGGGGGCCCCCACAGAGAAGGCCCTACTCCTGGGAGCCGCCAGACGACACATAGAAGCCGACGGCACCCGGAGAAAGCCCTCCCTGTGGGAACGCACAGGTCTGTTGGAGATTACCGGCAGAACGCGGTAATTATGGGGATTACGTGCTTGCAATGAAATCCTACACTGATTATCTTCGAAAGGTTGCATTGCATTCAACATTTAACACCACAAGCAGGCAATTTGTTTTTCTAGATAGCGGACATAGCTGAAGTCTGGCAAGCCTCTCATCATTCCAAGTGATTGACTAACTGGAAGCCATGATGGGTTAGCCTCTTCTTTTATTCTAGACATGCAAGCACATATTAGAACAAAGCCCCGGTGTGCTCCTCCCGCCAGTTTTAATTTCTAAGCATGCCCCGTGCAAAGCCCAGGACTGGTCTTGCAAATAAATATGAGGTGAAAGTTCGGTGTTTGGGCACACCATGCCACTTTCTCCGTTTATTTTTTATTTTTTTTAAATATCAGTCATGAGTAACACACAAGCTGTTGATGGGTATCATTTTGTTTTCATAGAAATCAAGTATTGCGCATACAGAGATATCTCTTGGGTCACATCAACATCATCACTTCTTGGGCTCAGATTATAAATGGGAGAATTTATATATTGTCCTTCCCTTCCCCTTTCCTTTCCACTTTACCATTTCCTTTTTCCTTTCCTCTTCCCTTCCCTTTTCTTTCCTTTCTCTTCCCTTCCCCTTTTTCTATACTCTTCCCTTCCCTTCTTCCCCTCCCTTCCCTGCTGTTCCAATCATTCTTGAGCAGTGGTGGGATTCAATGTTTTTTGCTATCGGTTCTGTGGGCGTAGCTTGGTGGGCATGGCATGGCGTGGCTTGGTGGGTGTGGCTTGGTGGGCATGGCTTGGTGGGCGTGGCAGGGGAAGGATACTGCAAAATCTCCATTCCCTCCCCACGACACTAACCTGCTTTCCAGCTCCGTTCTCCTGGTGCAGGGCAACAAAAGAAGACCCAGTCAATCAGCTGGGATTCAGTGGGAGGCAGAGAAGAGATGGGGGTGAGGTCAGTCAGAGATGGTACTTGCCAGTTCTCCGAACTACTCAAAATTTCCGCTACCGGTTCTTGAGAACCAGTCAGAACCTGCTGAATACCACCTCTGCTCTTGACTCTGAACAGAATACACACTTGATCTTCATTGGTCACATTAAAATGTAAGTACAATAATGTGACATACAAAACACCTGCACTACACTAATGCATTAGATTACAACCAGTGATGGGATTCAAATATTTTTACTACTGGTTCTGTGGGCGTGGCTTAGTGGGCATGGCAGGGGAAGGTTACTGCAAAATCTCCAGTCAGACTTTGACTGTTCAATTTGCTTGGGATTTGCTTGTTCTCTAAACTACTCAAAATTTCCGGTACTGGTTCTCCAGAACCGGTCAGAACCTGCTGAATGCCACCTCTGATTACAACATGTGGGATCTGTTAAAAAAAAAAAAACCAGCTGCATAGGGATGGTTTTGATCCCTAGAGAAAATCCGATACCTCGAGGGAGCATTCCGATTCATAAGGTATCGGTAGAGATAGCACAGTGAAGATCTCCGTTTTGTAAGTAGTGGTTTGACATTCCAAACACATGATATCATAGCTAAGGTGTCCTTCAAAAAGTCGGGTGATAATGGAGCATTCGCTAAGGCAAGTCCTGGATTCCCAAGCGGTGGATGAGTTTCCTTGATTTTTTTTCTTATTTGTCTGCAGAAGAGAAAAAGGATATGGGAAAGTCAGACAAATTTCCATCAGGCATGGAAGACCAGGTCAACCCGTGAAGGTTCAATTAAAACAACTAACAGGAATGTCAATTAAGATTCTCAGCCTTCTAGGTCATGGTTGTCCCAAAGGTGCTTTTTCAAGAGGCAACTGGACATAAATCCTTCCATTCCCCACTGTCCAGTCAGAGCTGAAGAAGCTTCTTGGATGAGAAGAGAAACATCTTCAAAGAAAAACCAGGAAGTCCAGTTGCCTCTTGAAAAAGCACCTTTGGGATATGCATAGGAATCTTCTTAACCAGGGGTGGGTTTCTACCGGTTCTGTCCACCTCTGTAGAACCGGTAGCTCTGAAGAGCAGCAGAAATAGAATCGGTTCTATGTCTGCTGATGTTTTTGCCCACATGCCCGCCGGGCTCTTACCTGATCTTTATTTCCTGATTTTTTCAACTTCAGCTGCCGTACAAGGCATAGCTGCAGTTTAAAAAGCAGGAATTAAGGGCTTTTTCAGAGGCTGCTTCTCTGCACGCAGCGTGCTGATGACAATTTACAGGCGCGCGCCGAGCAGTGTGCAGGGAAGCACATCGTAAATCACCGAACCTCGTAAATGACCGAAATGGTAGTTAACCTTGTCGGATCCCACTCCTGTTCTCAACCTATAGTTAACAAGTTGCTTTATAAGGGCCAATGGAAATCTAGAGGGGTTGGACTTTGTTCGCTTGTGGCTATACAGAGATTCTAAGCTAATCCCTCTTTTAACTCCACCCCCAGCTTCTGCTATTTCTTCTATTATTTCTTAGTTGCTACTGCACAAAGCTAAACGTTTTATGTTTTCATCCCCAAATGGGATAATAATACATTTCAGATTCACCATTACAATTTCAATGACTTCAGCTAAAAGTCATGGACTAGGAGTGGAGAAACCTGAGTTCTAAGCCTGCATTATGCAAGGAAGTCAACTGGGGGGCTCTGGGCCAGTCACTCTCTCAGCCCTGGGAAGAAGACAATGGCAAATCACTTCCAAAAATGCTTCCTAGAAAAAAAAAACCCAGGAGTCAAAAACTGGTTTTGAACAGTACCCAATGTGTTAAATATGCATATATTGACACCCACAACATGAAATGTGAAATGCCCTACAGATTAAGAGAAAAAATGACATCACCATTTCCTACAAAGAAGGATTAAAATCTTCATTTGGAAGTATGTTAGGAACAGGTTCAAAACATGGCACGGCATATACTTCAGTAGATAGTTTAGACCTACAACACATGGCTGTGAAAGATATATTTTCTGGCATGGTTTTCCTTTTCTTTCTTTCTTTTGTTTGGTTCTTTAAACATAATTCCAAATCACAATATTACATGGGGAAGCCCTGAGCATGTAATACCAGCATGCACAAATTATGTACATACACTATTTCAGCATATACATACAAAATCAGATAAAACTGTACTTTGCCTTTGAACTGTGACTGAAACCAATACTGAATGGGATTTTGCAATTCTGCATGGCCACCTGTGGCTTGTAAAAAAAACATGCTTTCCTCTGCTCAACTCGTGAGTCAGCAAAACAGGACTTGCTGAGAAACAAGAAATTAAAATAGGAGAGAAGAAAGAATTTGATGTCTGGTATCACAGTACTAGAACCTAAAGACATCCAGTGTTAATTATACCTCATTGGGCTGACCAGTATTCTACAGCTAGATTTACAAACTTTTTCCCAGCCAGGTATGGTACCTAATCCTTCCTTCAATGCTACCTAACTCCATAAATGATGAACACTCTTTACCTTTTTGAGAGCTTCATGCAGTTCATTCAAGACATATATCAGAAACTCTTGAGCATCCTGCTGGGTTTTCTTGATGAAAGCAGGGTATCGTTCACCAATAACCAATCTAAAAACCTCCGGAGAGACACAGTCAAAATCCCCAAGCCACATATCATTCATTAGGTAGGCAAAGGCTGTTGCAATCTCTCCATTCTCCCTTAAAAGAAGAGGCAGCATATAGAAAAACATGAGATTATTCACATCCCATTGGATCAATTCTTGGCTCATCTACACTAGTAGTAGATCCTCATTGGGCCAACTACCTACTCAAGGAAGACTATTGGTCTCCCAGCCAATGGCCTACCACTGCCATCAAGACTGAAAGCCATGTTGAAGGAGCAGGTCAAGCAACGCAAGAGCACTGGAAGGATTAAGCATTCACAGGCCTTGCAAATCAGGCTTAGATCTCAACCACTCAAGCAGCGTTGGTCAATTTCTATATTTTTTGTAAAAAATTAATATGTCTTCATTTACTTGGCATTACCAATTTGAGCATCACTCTTTTCTAGCCTCCTTACACATCATATTGCAATTTCCACTTATGCTGTAGGGCAGAGGTCTCCAAACTAGGCAACTTTAAGACTTGTGGACTTCAATTCCCAGAATTCTCCAGCCAGCTGGCTGGAGAATTCTGGGAGTTGACGTCCACAAGTCTTAACATTGCTAAATTTGGGGACCCCTGCTCTAGGGGGACAGAAGTTGTCTTTCCTACATGGTTGAATTTTGAAATAGTATGAAATAGCAATTAACTTGGGCATTCGCCCAGACTTCCTGGAATGGAGATGGATTCCTCTGTCACTATTGAAATCATATATGTTAAATATCTTTATAGGTCAAGAACCAATGTGACAATTATGAAAACTGCTTCCTTCTCTTAAATCCACGTGCCAAAAGAAGACATCTTACTTGATTTTTAATTAAATTCTCCCTGAAGTCTCCCTCTCTGCTTAGAACCACTTTCCTATATCCCTTCAAAGGAGTGTTTAGAAATCTCAGTCCAAAGCTTGTTTGACATATATTTATGGTCCATGCATGCATATTTTCATTGTACACATGTTGTGCATTGACAATAAACGTTTGATTTGATATCAAAGAGTGTGATTAAAACATCTTAAGGACAGCAGTCTCAAACAGGTGATATTGTCATTAAAAAAAACCCCAGAAATGCCTAAAACAAAACCCTGAGACTTGTGAATTAGTTCCTATGGAACTTTGTGGCTTCAAGGAAAAAGAAATTATCTTTAGCCTAATATTAAAGAGCAATTTCCTAAAGAATTTTCTTTTATAACAAAGCAATCCACTTACTTGTCTAACGAGGCTATATATTTTCCAGAGAGGAAATATTCCACCAACGGGGATACACTGCAAAGGCACTGAATTACAGCATTCATATAACATGTGTTGCCTAAATTACGCAGGCCGGTGAGTCCTTGGTATTGTGGGTTCGTGTCATCTCTGGATACATCCATAGACTCCTCCGAAGTCTGCCAGGGGAAGGCACCCTTGCTGTGTTTCCAAAGCCAAACAATTGTCAAAGAAGTTTTGAGTCCCAGCATGAACAAAAAATATTTATTTACAAGAGCTTCCGTTCCAATTTCTATAAATTAATGAGTTTCCTAGATAGCCAAACAATTGTCAAACAAGTTTTGGTGTTGGCTCGAGTCCTAACATGAATAAAATCTTCTATTTACAGTTTTTCTTCCTGTTTGTATAAATTGACCAGTGTCCTAAACAACAAGGGACTGAATATAGGATAAGGAAGTTGTTCAATTGATACAATGAGCACATGAGAATTAAATGAACCAGTTGGTGCTGAAGTCAAACATGTTCAAAACTCAAACTAAACTAGGATTATTATCATTTGGGGGGGAGGGACTTCCATCATACAGGGGAAAAATAATATAACAAACAGGCCTTTCCTGGTTCATATCAATCCACAAACTATACAGTAGACATTGCCTAATAATGCTAGTTTGCCTGCCTGTATTTTAATTTTCCTACCACACTGTATTGTTAAAACATTTTCAGTTCAGCTTCACGGTTTATGGGAAATAGTGCAAAATATGTCCAATTTATGTAATCTAGGAGTCAAGATCAGAATACAGAATAAGAAGAGTTGGAAGGGACCTTGGAGGTCTTCTAGTCCAACTCTCTGCTCAAGCAGCAGATCCTATACCGTTCTGGCTGTCCAATCTCTCCTTGAAAACCTCACGTTGGAGCACCTACAACTTCTGGAAGGAAGCCATTCACTGATTAATTCTTCTCATTGTCAGAAAATTTCTCCATAATTCTTTGCTAGATCTTTCCTTGATAAGTTTCCATCTGTTTCCATCTTGTCCTGACTTCAGGTGCTTTGGAGAATAGAATGACGCCCTTTTCTCTGTGACAGCCTTTCAAATATTGGAAGACCGCTATCATGTCACTCCTAGTCCTTCTCTTCATTAAACTAGATGTACCCTACTCCTGCAGTCCAGCTCCCCAAATAAACCAAAGGTAAGATTTATCTATATCCTTCCCTTCACCTCCTAGTGGCCAGATAGTAATTAACTAAAAACAAAACAAAATAACTCACAGAAGATAATATATATTGAATTCTTCTGGCATATTTGTTGACCTGGAAGCCATCAGCTGGCTTGCAAGGAGACAAAGCAATGCTTGAATTCAAGTTTCAGGGGAGCCAGGTTACCACCTCCTCTTCATTTTGAGGCTTGGTTTTGGGGTTTGCTGGTGCAATCAGATGGTTTCATCTTACTCGCAATTGAGGAGGGCCTCCCCCAAATATAAGGGTTCGTCCCTTTGGCTATTTGCACTTCTTCCTGGTGTTTCAATATGGATTCTTCTGGCATCATAAATATACTCTACCTTGTTGCTAGGCAATGCCATTGGGATATTTCTAACAAAATACAACACCCAGTGATTCCGGAATCCTAATTCACAATTCTAGTCAATTGCTTTCCAAAGAGCTGGATTTATCTCATACAGAGCATACCTGAACCACAGACACATTGGTTCCATGGGCCCCCAAAGCTTCATCGATACGGCTTTCTCCTTCCAGCAACTTCTTCTAAACAGTGTGTTTACCTTACTTTAGGCTTTAGAGCAAGGAACAGCTTTAGCAAATAATGCGGACTTTAAGCCACACCTTGTTCCTCCATTAGTAGAAATGATTTATTGATTTATCAAGAAAGCAGAATGAAAAAACTTCTTGGTTTGCTGCACTGGCTTCTAACGGTCATGTTAACTTGAAACTTTTAGCAGTTTTCACTAACCTGCCATGAATGCCCTTATTATATGCCACTATGGATTAGAGAGCCCAAACAATTCCCAAATCAATAAAATTTATTTTCCATTCCCCTTTCAGGCCGTTCAAATAAGGAAAGAGGTCAGCAGTCTAAACAAGAATAAATTTATTTGGGATTGTTTAAAGATTTATTGATATATAAAATGTATACAGTTTTATAGTTTTAATACACTTTATTTCCTCCCCCAGCCACATAAACCACCATTTAAACAGCTATTGTGTTCGTGCCTTAATGTCTGTATCTATAAGATACACTACAAATTTTTTTAAAAAAAGAATTACTAAGCGTTATGATGCCTTTTAATTAAAAATTACAATTAGTACCTATTTAACAAACAAACAAAAAAAAAAAACCTTGCAGCATGAAACTTTAATTGGACAAAGAGGTTTCTTGTTGAATTTTCAACAAATTTGGACAGGTAAATTACATTTTATTGGCATAAAGTTGCATTGCAATCTCCCGTACAATACATAATGTAAATTCAACTCTATTTTCTCTCTTTCTTAAATAAGTCCCATAGATAAAACATAAACGATGCATTCTCACAGAGTGTTAAACACAACTGAAGGGCTTTTTTGGGATGTCACCTAGGTTGTGTGGGAACCAGAACAGACAGACATTCTCTTCCAATATATCAAAAGTTGCCAGGCACTGCTGGTTCACACTTGCAAGACCTCCAAGTCAACTTGGTTCTCACTGGAAGCTGGGACCACATGGGCATAGCAAGAAGTCCCAAAGAAGACTCTGTCTGCATCGTCTTGAGATTTTGAATCTTTCCCCTACAGTGCAAGAAGGCAGGCTGCAGAGGGAACATTGGGGAAAGTCCTAAAATTCCATGTGTACATTCAAGTTCCGTGTACAGGTTGGGAAGATCTTTGGAAGGCAACATGAATGAAGCAGCCGGTAGGTTTCGAGAAGACCTGTTCACTTCACAAAGACAACTTCCTATCCCAAACCAGATCCTATGCCATCTTCTCTTCTACCACTGTGATTAACCCCCCCTCCCCCACCCTCCTTCCAAATCTCGCTTATACTTTTCCTACTCGTAGAGAGTGCCTTAATAAAATTGAAATGTATACTGGTTTGATTTCTTTTTTTAAAAAAAAGAGGGGGGGAATTCATTACACACAAGCCATCCCACGCAAACTGGCTCCACACTTCCGTGGGTGAATCCTGATGCAGGAGACAAGGCTATTGAATGTCTGGGGAGGGGAAAAGGAACCAGAGGTTCAAACCCCTTGTAGCTCAAAGGTTCAAATCCCTTGTAGCTCAACGCTTACTGGCACGAAGACCGATATTCTTAGGAGCAGCTCGTTCCTACTCAGCCACGTAAAAACGTACGTGGTCCTGTGTCCAGAGAGCGTCTTCGCGACACCCCCCCTCCCCCCGAGGCGTGTCCAAGAACCCTTTGGCAAATGGAGCAGGGAAGGTGGCAGCTTTCTCTCATTTCTCTGGTCGGATTGACAGAAACCAGCTGCCAATAACCTGGAACACCCTCTGCCTTAAGCCAAAATGTCATTTGGTCATGGACACATATTGCACTACAGCGTGAAGGGGCCGAGAAGAGGGGGGGAGAGAGAGAGACAGAGAGCCCCTCCGCAGAACCATAAGGTAATAAAATGGACAGTTAATTCCTTCCGCTAAAATGCTTCTTTTTTTAAAAAAAAAAAAGCTACTTCATAAATACTTAATTCGATTCCACCTTGGGAAAAAGGAACTTGAAAAACAAATGGACAGCCTGCCAGCTCCTCTTCTGCAGGCTAGGCCTGTATTTCACAAGAACCCTTCCCTTAAACTATGGGTCAGTTTCCAGGGCCAGAGCTTAGCGCAGAGAGAAGGAGGGCACCGGGAACCGACTTGACGGTTGCAAGCGTTTGGTAAAAAGCCAGGGTGTAATATTACAGCATCAAGTGTCTGGAACCAGTTGAGTTGGATTCTTTGGTGCAGCTTCCGGGCTGAATCGTCAGCTCTGGACAGTCTTCTTGAGGCAGCAGGATTTTATCAGGTGTATAGTCGTTTCTTTTCAAATCTGCAAAAAGAACGACGATAAAAAAAAAATCAGAGAGTCCCAAAGGTGGCTTTTTTTTTTTTCCTTTTTCCCAAGAGGCAACTGGACTTTCTGGTTTTCCCTTTGAAGATGTTTCGCTTCTCATCCGAGAAGCTGCTTCAGTTCTTGGATGAGAAGCGAAACGTCTTCAAAGCAAAAAAAAAACAGAAAGTCCAGTTGCCTCTTGGGAAAAATAGCACCTTTGGGACAACCATGACCTGGATGATGGAGAATCTCCACAGATAAGACCCAAGTTCAAGAAGGGGGAAAAGAAGGGAAGGAGCTTAAACTACAATCAATTGAAAAGCAATCTGTACGCCATTAGTTATACTTTCTGGACATTTTTCTTCATCACATCAATGTTGCACTTACTTAAACTGATCCTCCATGTCAGATTGCCTATCAAGCATTTCATCTTAGAAGAGATGCAAGACATCAAAACGAGACTACAGCCACTGCTGCTTGTTTTGGTTTGGAGCCGTGGTGGCGCAGTGGTTAGAATGCAGTATTGCGGGCTAATTCTGCCCACTGCCAGCAGTTCGATCCTGACCGGCTCATGGTTGACTCAACCTTCCATCCTTCCGAGGTGGGTAAAATGAGGAGCCAGATTGTTGGGGGCGAGAGGCCGACTCTGTAAAACCGCTTAGAGAGGGCTGTAAAGCAGTATGAAGCGGTATAGAAGTCTAAGTGCTGTTGCTATTTTGTGCCTGTTGTGAGATGGCCAAATTTGCCAGCAAGAATTCAAGCTTGTGTCAACTCATAAAACATTCCTATGCCTGTTTTTATCGTTGCCATAAAAAAAAAAGGGAGGGGAGAAGAAGGAAATCTGGAAGAGCAGGGCAGCAGTTTGAAAGCGAAAGTTCATTCCAACTCTTATCTTTAAAAGATTGTAACTAAAATATCAGAGCTTTTGCCTGCAAATATATTTATTTTATTTAAATATTTAAATATTTTATTCAATTTATATACCGCCCTTCTCCCAAAAGACTCAGGGCGGTGCACAGCCTACTAAAACAACACATATACAAAAGTTAAAATAGAATTAAATAAGGGCTGCTACCGAATCTAAAATCCCAACCTTAAAATTCATTACTTAAACCCCATTAAAATTAATTTAAGATCAGCCCAGGCCGGCCTGTTCAAAGAGCCAGGTCTTCAAATCACGCCTGAACACCCTCAGGTCGGTGGTTTAATTGGAGAACGTGAATGATAACACCCAACCTGTGAACGTGCTCAACTGGAAAATCTGGTTTATGAGGCACCCAGGGAGGGAGGGGGGAAACAGGGTCACAGGGGACTATAAATGACGTAGGCCAGAGTTGGCTTCATACAGGACGGTACCAGTATGTCGTCTCTAATAAATCCTTTGAAGTTTTTTGAAGTTTGGCTCGAGAATCATGATTTAATTAGAGCGATTGCTGGAATCCTGACACCTTGTTCTAAAGCAGGAGAGATCAACCTATCTGTGGCCAGGAGCCATCCCAAAAACATGATACTTTTGAGGGTCACAATGGAGAAGACAGTGATGCCAAAGGCAGGAGGTATCCTTGAGATTTTGGATGGAGTTTGGGCAGCTCTCTTTTTTCTTAACCTGAATGTTATAGATTACGCTAGAGGAAACCATGACATAATGATCAAAATGAGCTCCGCTCTACCCTACCCTCGCTTGGAGCCTAGAAGCAACCCCAGAGGTGTTACATTTCTTTTCTATATAAAGAAGAAGCAACGAGGGAGAATTTCCTGTCCTTCAACAAGAGTGTCTCGTTTACCTGGAAGCTTAAGTTTCCTGCAGCAGGAGTTGCAGTGATGCTTAGCTCTGAAATTCTTAATGGCATCTTCTCCCAAGTTGGCAGGACCAAATACCATATCGCTTGACCTTTGGAAACACAACAAAGCTTTCAAAATTCTTTACAGGCAACACAACATCAGGATCTCTGCTTCCAAGGAAGAGCATCGTTTAGGTCGCTTACCTTTTTTCTTCAGCTTTTATTACAGAAGGATCAGTCAGGTTTTCTCCAACACCTTCACAAGAAAGAGCAAAAGTTTATCAATGTGATTGTTGCTCAGATTTTGCCCTGAAAAAGAGGTAAGGACCAAAACAAGTACCATATTTGGTACTTGGCCAAATATGCCAATGACCCGTTAGAGCGAGGAGGCAGGGAATGTTGCGGGCCCCACTCCTGAGGGAGATACACCTGGTGGGACTTAGAAGAAGGGCCTTCTCCGTGGTGGCTCCGTCCCTCTGGAACATCATTCCCCTAGAGATTAGAATGGCCCCCTCATTAATACTATTCCTAAAGGCACTGAAGACCTGGTTTTGCCAGTGGGCCTGGGGAACCCAGAGAGGGATGGAACGCATCAAATGGCTAGTGTGATCCGCTATTGTCGGTGTGTGTGTGTGTTGGGAGTTGGGTTTTGTTTCTTTGTTTTGTTTTATTTTGTTTTCCCAAATTTTGTTCTATTGTACTTTACTAATTTATTTGATTTTTTTTTTGGTTAGTTTTTATTGTTTTTATTTTTATTTTTTGCTTTAAATATGATTTTACATTGTGTAAGCCGCCTCGAGTCGCCATGGGCGAATAGGCGGCAATATAAATCAAATAAATAAAAAAATAAATATTTAACGTCAGGAAACACCATTCAAGCCTCGCTTTCTCTCAACTGCTGAATAGCCAGCTTTTGCCTAATCATTTACAGGCGGTCTTGACTTAAAACAGTTCACTGAATAACCATTCGAAGTTACAAAAAACACCTGAAAAAAGTGACTGGTGGCCGTTTTTTCACACTTACGACCGTTATAGCATCCCCGTGGACGTGTGATCAACATTCAGACGCTTTTGGCCACCGGTTCATATTTATGATAGTTTAAAAGATAGGAAGATTAAAAGAAAAAGAAAAAAACAATAAAGAGGAAGAAATCAAGGATAAAAGTTCTTCTGGAACATTTAATGAAATGAGAAGGAATTAAGCTGAGCCGGTGACTGTTGGAATGGCATGGTCTTTCTGTGCACAAAGCTACAAGGAACAAATTTATTTATTTATTTATTTATTTGTTTATTTATCTATTTATTTATCTATTTATTTATCTATTTATTTATCTATTTATCTATCTATCTATCTATCTATCTATCTATCTATCTATCTATCTATCTATCTATCTATCTATCTATCTATCTATCTATTTATTTATTTTCAAGATTTATATACCGCTCCCTCTCCTTGGGGGACTCAGGACAGTGTACAGACATTAGAAATATGTTGAAGATACAATAATTAGGATAATTAAAGAATAAAATTTGGTTGTTAAATAAACGGGGTGAGGCAAGGATTTAAAAGTGAGGACTAAGAGCAATTATGACCGAATTTAAGTAAATGAAAAACCCCAGGCCAGACCGGTTTGATGGAATAGGTGAGTTTTCAACCCGCGCCGGAAGGTCAAAAGATCAGGGAGGATCCTCATCTCCGGGGGTAATTTGTTCCAGAGGGAATCTCCACCTACCTTGCAGATCGAGGACCAGCAGCTCTCCACGCGTGTATTCGTACGTCCAGTGGCTGAAAGCCAGCATGACCTCCTCCAGCATATTGGTTGGAATGATTTCATCTCCGTTGTTGTTGTTGTACTTCCTGAATTCTCCAGTCATGCATTCTTCAACAGCGAACCACTGCCCGGCTGAGTGGCAATACAAGAGGAACACTTCCAAGAACCTTGGGAGGAAGCGTTGCAAGTAGTTGAGGGAGAAGTTCATTTCTCTCTCTCTCATGCACGCACACACATTAAAAAAAGGGTGTCACATATCCAAATGCTCCTTAATATATTATTTATTTGTTTTAATATCCAGGAAAATTAGTCATTTGGGTATATTTTTAGAGAAATCTGTTCTTCTGTTTGTGCACAAAAATACACACACAGAAACACATACAAGCAACAGCTGGCAGCAGCAGTTATTGTAGATGAATGTGGTCTAATAGTTTCTGCAGAGAAGTAAACAATTTCCTACATCTAGAACAGGGGTTTCCAACCTTGGCAACTTTAAGACTTGTGGACTTCAACTCCCAGAGTTCCTCAGCCAGCTTTGCCTTAAGTCTTAAAGTTGCCAAAGTTGGAGACCTCTGAGCTAGAAAGCAAGCATTGAATCCACAACCAGATTAAGGAAACCCAAATACTCCTTGCATAATTTGGTCTAGAAATGAAAATAGGAGGGCTTTTAATATTGAGAAGACATCGTCAGGTTTACCTCGGAGAGTATGGAATCGATTTGGGCTTCATCTGATTGAAGGCGAAAGTGAGTTTCTGCGCGGCCCGTTGCTGCTGGATTTCCTAGGCGGGATAAGAAATCCACTTTTGTAACACAACAAAAACTCCCAACTATATTTATATCTTTTTAACAGGCATTTTCTGCACTACATATTCATATAAGGTGTATATAATATACACATCTGTATGTGATGACACAATTTAGCTACGTTTGTCATTGCGAACTTGAAAGCAACTACAAGTGGCTTTGTTCATTTGGGGAAAAAAAATACTTCTAGACTCATCATGTAAGGTTATAGGTGGTCCTCAACTTACAACCACTTGTTTAGGAACCGATCAAAGTTACAATGGCACTAAGAAAAACTGACTGGACACCTGATCAAAATTCAGATAGTTGGCAACTGACTCGTATTTATGACGGTTGCAGAGTCCTGTGAGGGGGTCATGGGATCCCCTTTTGAGACTTTCTGATGAGCAAAGTCAATGGGGAAGCCAGATCCACTTAACAACCGTGTCACTAATTTATCAACTGAAGGTGATTCACTTAACATTTCTCCTCTTAAAAAATGATTTTAGATGAAAACGGTTACGTTCTTCTGAGAATTTAGGATTATATATTAAATTCCAGTTAAGCTAATGGATTGTTCTTGTCTGTACACAAGGATCTAGTCAGCTAGCGGTCGGCACAACTGCAGTGATCCACTTAACAACTGTGACAAGAAAGATCGTAAAATGGGGCAAAATTCACTTCCGCAACTGTCTCGCTTAGCAGTAGAGGTCCATTGTGGTCGTAACTCGAGCACCATCTGTACAGCGAAAGCGCTATCATGGATATAGGCTGACTCCTCTGAAGCGTATAATGTTTAGCAGAGGAGAACTGGGCACCTTAGGCAGGAAAGAAAATAGAAGGCCAAAGAACGAAGGAAGAGAAAGAAACAATAAAAAGAAAAGCATTAAGTGTTTGCTTTTGCCTCAGGGGTATTGTTAAGTATCTGCCCTTTCTGAGCAAAAGTGTCAACTCATAATATATCTCTATGGTCTTTTTAGAGTTGCCAACAGAAAGGGAGGGGGCAGCAGTGTGGCAGCTTGGAAATCAAAACTGCATTCCATAAATGTTTTCAAAGATAGTAACTAAGTGACTGAAGTTTCTGCCATGCAAAATTCTAATGGGAGAACATGATTGATGACTCTTAACTCTGGATGTGTCCCGTTGGAGAATATGAATTATGATACACCCAGAGGGGTGGGGGAAAACCAGGGTCAAGGATGACAATGAATGATGTGTCTCAGAGTCGGCTATACCCAGCAAGTGCCGGCCATGTTAACTCCCAATAAATCCTTCTGAAGTTTTGGAAGTTTGGCTCGAGACTCAGGATTTAAATGGGGGTAAATGCCGGAATCCTGACAAAAAGGACAACTTACTCTCAAGCAAAGATGTAACACTGTGTCTTCTTTGTAAATGCTTGACCAGGTATTGACAACTTCCGGGAGAAACGATTTGATGATGTACAGGTGATCTGATTTCAGAATATCGTACTCGGACCAGGTGCAGGCCACCTTGAGGGCTCGACGCAAACCTCCTCCCATCTCTTCCTTGCTTAAGAATTCAATTTTGGCACAGAGACCCAGCTGAGACCAGGAAGACATGCTGTTGTTCAAAATGTTGGGAGAGCTTTCCTCGAGGCGATACACAGTGACTGGTTCTCCTATGATGTCACCAGAACAAAGTTAAAAATATAGGTAAGGATTAGAGAATGGCAATAGCATTTAAGACTTATATACTGCTTCACAGTGCTTCACAGCCCTCTCTAGGCGGTTTAGAGAATCACCATCTTGCCCCCAACAATCTCGGTCCTCATTTTACCGACCTCGGAAGGATGGAAGGCTGAGTCAACTTGGTGCAGGTCAGGATCGAACTGCTGGCAATGGCAGAGTCAGCCTGCAATCCTGCATTCTAACCACTGCGCCACCACCATGGATGGATGGATGGATGGATGGATGGATGGAGGGAGGGAGGGAGGGAGGGAGGGAAGGAAGGAAGGAAGGAAGGAAGGGAGGGAGGGAGGGAGGGAGGGAGGGAGGAAGGAAGGAAGGAAGGAAGGAATAGCTCTTACTTATATACTGCTTCACAGTGCTTTACAGCCCTCTCTAAGCGGTTTACAGAGCCAGCCTCTTGCCCCCAATAATCTGGCTCCTCATTTTACCCACCTCGAAAGGCTGAAAGGCTGAGTCTATCTTGAGCCTGGTGAGATTTGAACTGCAGGCAGTAGAAGTAGCCTGCAGTACTGCATTCTAACCACGGCGCTACTGTGCTCAGAATATTAATGTATTATAATGTAATAATGTTTTATATTAGTGTGACTAACCTATCCAAGATGAGTCTTGCCTGAGAGAAACAAAATCTGATTCATCTTGACCAGATCAGTAATTACCAAATACAAATTAATGAACTCAACATTATATTATAATGTTTGCTTTTAGATCTTCCATCTCCTATCACTCAAAACACTAGTTAGAATCAGAAAGAGTGCAAAAGGGGAGGCAGGAAAGGAAGAAGACATGGTGTTTGTCTATCTTGTTCAAATATTATAGTAAAATATAATAAACAAAGTGTTTATCAAAAAATGATTATATAAAAAAGAAAAAATTCTGGTATTAGGCTACATTTCCTAAAAAGACAATCAATGATAGAATCTTTTTGGTATCTAGTGAAGACAAATTTACTTACTCAAGTAAGAAAACATTGAACATTTTAGTTTGCTTAATCTTTTAATCTGCTGACATTTTATTTGCTCTTTTATATCATGGTTGCCTGATTTTAGAGTCTTATTTGTTTTCTTGCATGTTAAATGGTATATTATATAATTGTTGTATGCTTATCAGGTTTGACCCAATGAAAATTCATACAGAAAAACTTGAAATGAATAAATGAAAATTCGTACCTCTTGGAGGCACCGGGGTGAATGGTATGCTTTGCGATAACCTCATCAAATTATTTCTCTCCACAGCTGTAGAGAAAGATAAGGAAATCTGTTGTAGATTAAGACTTACAGTGCTTTAATTTGTTATTTGATTTCAGGAGGTTAGGAAACTGACCTGAATAGTAGTAGGTGGTATCCATAATGGGCTTGAAAGGGGAAGCTATACCTAAAATAAATAAGTAAATTAGGTCCTATTGTCTTTTGCATACTTGCTTCATTATTAAATTAATACAATATATTAATGTTTTTAGAAAGACAGTAATGCAAAAAAAATGAAGCTTTTCTAGTAAAGTTTCATCAAACTCTAAAACGTTATAAATGTAACACTCAAATTTATTGCATAAAAAAACGGTGATGCTCAAAACACTGAGGAGAATTTAAACCTCAATGTAACCAAGACAACTTCATCTTGGCTTATCCTGGATGCGAACAAAAAGAAAATTTCTTGTTGAAGAGCTAAAGTACTAAAATGTCCACCAACATTTCTCCTGAGACACTTTGTCTGCAGTTAAAACTGAATGATACATTAAATTTAAGAAAGGTTATTTATAAGGAATGAAACCACGGTACTCTGTAAGCAGTAACTTACCATTCAGTGCATCTTCCTCAGAAGACCTACAAGTAACAGAGATACCATTAAACTTTAGGGATATTTGCATTTCTTGGATTTTAGGGCTCTCATAGCGTATTGTTATTGTAAAGGAACAGAAAATTCCTCAGGAAATGTATCCTAAAACAGGGAATGTCTGTATAGGAGTACTACCATGTAATGTAGGCTATAAACCCAACCAGCCAATTAAGAATACAAGGCTTCAAATAAACATAATTTATGGTTATAGCTACCTTCATGCCTCCTATTAACATAACCTGGCAAGCAAAATATAATCAAAACTATATTTTCTCATGCTTCCTTCAATTGCACTCTTTTATGTAGTAATTCTTACACATCAAATTAAGATAGCCTCAGCAAGGACAGAGTTACTGATCTCTGGAAGCATAAAAGTACAGGAAGTTTTAATGCTCAGTACAGGAGGTTTAATGGTTTACCTACATTTCATTCCTGTAGGAAGTTCGACCTTGCAACCAATCCTGGAAAGGAAAAGCAGAAACGAGTCCATGAAATAGGCTAATTGCTAGGTTTAATGTCTGATAGGATCACACTAGAGATACAGTTATCATGTTCTTGTTATGTGATCTATCATGTTAGGTTTGTCTAACGCTGTTTTGCTGATCCAAGAAAAATCATTTGAATTGCTCAAAGTGGCTGAATGAGCAAATCAATTGTAATGATTTCAGCTATACCCAATTGTCTATTCCCCCCATCACCAAGTTCTTTCGTAAGGAATACAGAGATGACACTCAAGAATAAAAGAATGCAAAAGCTGTTGAGTAACTGCTTTTCTTCTTCAAGGTTATCTCCATACTATAACCTGGTAGGGCCCAGAAGAAGGGCCTTCTCCATGGTGGCTCCCTCCCTCTGGAACATCATCCCCCCAGAGATTAGAATGGTCCCCTCTCCAATATTCTTCTGGAAGGCACGGAAGACCTGGTTCTGCCAGCGGGTGTGATCTGCTGTCATTGGGCGGGGGATGGGAGTTGGGGGTGATTTTTTATTTATTTTTTCCAGATTTCGTTCTATTGTACTTTATTAATTTATTTGATTCTTTTTGTTAGTTTTTATTGTTTTTTTAAATATGGTTTTACATTCTGTAAGCCACCTCGAGTCACCATGGGCAAATAGGCAGCAATATAAATTCAATAAATAAATAAAAATAATAAATAAATAAATAAATAAATAAACACTAGACTTCCAGAGCTGTCCTGTGACTGCAGTTCATGCTACTCTTAAAGCATGAGTTTAATACAAGGATAGTGCTGATGGATTCTCTCTGTAACGCTATTATCAACTTTCCATTGATATTCCAATTGCTTAAGTGAAAATGTAAACAATAATCACCATACCAATGTGGTCTCTGAATATTCTACTCAATGACCTTTTTCAGTTTGCTCCTTTCTTGATAACCTCGATCAAAAATCAACAAAAATTCCTGGCACATTCTAAAGGCACTTTGAGATATGACATCTCCACCATTTTGAACACCGTGTCAAGACCGTGAGTGACAGCATGTATTTGGCAGGGAATACCGAAATTTGTCATATATTACTTTCTGTCAATTACCAAAAAGTTTCAGTTTTGGATTCTTGGGTTCTGTTCTTTAAGCTTGTATGACAAATGCATAACAATTTGCATTATGTTTTTACTCACTGTGAGTAAGGCTGCCTTGGAGTCCACCTGGTGATTCTCCTCAGTAGATGCTCTTCTGCTTTTATTGTGAGCTAAAATGAATGGACCTTACAATTAGGATTTGCTGTCAACTGAATGATTTTAATGGATTTATCATCTACCATTGACTGATAACATTTAACTAAATATTCAACTGATCCAAGCACACAACTCAGTATATAATCCTCAGTGATGTTGTCTATGGTTTATTAGCTTATTGGAGTGGTACAGTATCTGAGAAAACAATTCTTCAGGTTTTTAAGAATTGCAGTTAAAGTATTAGTCTATATTTGCAGCACTTTATAAAATACACCAAATGAAATTGAAAATGTTTGTGTTAATACTTACTTTGCTCTGATCGTGCAGCTCTACAATATTCACTGAAGCCTTCACATGAACTAACATGCCTTAGAGGACCTTCTGCATTACTGTTGACCTGTTCATTAAATAGAAAACAGTGCTAGTGATCATCACTATTCTACTAAAATCAGTGGTGCATTTTTGTAGGTGCTATTCTTTAATAGCAATTATGCAGATTCTCCCAACCTGCAACAATTCCTATCATTCTCCAACCATATTCTTTCTTAGAAATGAAATATGAGCAATGCCACCCCAAACCTGATGCAGAAATGAACAGATGGAATATTTTACCTTATCTTTTGCTTTCTCCATGCCTTCCAGAATAGCTTTTTTGAAGTCTTCCTGTTGCTCCTATTAAAGGGAAGGAGGAAAGCATTTAAAGTTAGTTTTGATGTGGCTTTAACCTTTGGGTTTTTTAAAAAAAAATGTGCATGCATTTAAAATCCAGAGATTTTAAAAAAAACCTAACCAGAGCAGTAGTTTCAAGCATCAGTTTAGAAACCAGGAGACTGGGAGTTCTAGTCCTGCTTTCTGCACAAAGCCCATTGGCCAGCCACTTTTTTCACAGCCCCAGGAAGCAGGCAATGGCAAACGCTTCTGAAAATCTCTCTCTCTCTCTCTCTCACACACACACGCACACATAGGATCCTGTTTTCTGAAACCACAATTCAGTTGGTGTTTCAAAAGTGGCATTTGCACATTTGATCCTTCCAGGATAAGTATCTCCTTGCATCTAAGTTCTATATCAAAACTCTACCGCTCACCTGCTCCCATATCTCCTGCTTACCTCAATACTATCACTTTTTTCTTTACTCGTTATCCTCTGCAATTCCATGCTGTCCCTGTGGCCTGTGGCGGCAGCAGCATTACCATGCAAAAACAAGAACGATTACAGATTAAGGTACAACTGTCATTATTCACATTCTGTTGGGATCTGAAAATACACAAACATCTTTGTTTAAACATTTTAAAAATTCAGTTCCACTCTCCATGAAACGGTTATCTTTTATGTGGCCACTTTGGTGTAGTGGTGACATTAGTGGCCTAGAAAACCAGGAGGTTAGGTTCTAATCTAGGCCTTCTTTAGGTGTGAAAGCCAGCTAGGTGATTTTGCCCCCCACCCCCTCTCTCTCTCTCAGAGCCCAATCCACCTGAGAGGGTTGTTGTTGTGGGAAAAATAGAAGGCAAGAGGTATGTCTGCACCTTGAATTTATACATAAAAAGGGAGGACAAAATCATAATCACCATCACTACCACCATGCTATTGTCATCATAATGATGAGCTAAAAAACACTTGACCAGGGGAAAAAATAACATTCCAACTTTGCTGTATTCAAAAATAACTTGTTTTCTAGGAGTACATAATATGGATGCCAATATTTTTACTAAGGGCTGTTCAGCAGAAAATATAAAACTTCCCCAATAAAAAGTTGTTTGACATGCAAGTGTGTTCTTCTTTCTCTCATGCTACAGACACATGCAGACTTTAGAAGTACTAAAATACTCCTATCCTAACTTTTATGTAAGGAAGAATGATGGCTTGCTCTCTCCACAGTATACACTGGATTTCCCATGCACAAATATGCAAACCATATTTGAAATGTACAGATTGTGCAGTACAGGATAAGACATACAGCCTGGCCTCTGCAAAATTGGAAGTCGTGGAAAAATGGGAGCTACCATGAGGGGCTTTTACTATGTGTACATTTTAAATGTATCAGCACAACTTTTAAGTCATGGCTGTCCAACCTTTTGGCTTGCTTGGGCTGCACTGAGTGAAGAGGAATTGTTTGGGGCCTCATATATAATATAGTTTTATAATATAAAATCACATAATAATGTTTATAATTGTGTGGGGTTTATTACTAGCTGTCTAGGACTCCATGAGGGCCATAGGTTGGACGCACCTAATTTAAGTTAACCTTCCCCAACTGATACTCTTACAATGGCAGTTTATGGGAACTGACATCCAATATAAATAAGTTTGCAGAAGAGTCCAGAAATCCCTTGGATAATGACATTTAAATTAAATGTGACTAGGTTATATTATCAGTTCTTTTTACAACACAAAACAAACCATTACAGCTACAACGAGCCATTAAAACGACTTACATGGAAAACAAATTCTATGTTATCTAAACTCCAAACATTTTGTTAGTATACCTCTTTCCCAATATCTAAACAAACACCATTCTGCCACTGTTTTGTTTTGATTTTTTTTTCAATTAAAAGAGGATGCAAGTAAGTAACACAATTTAAAGGGATTTTTTTTTTGCTATTAAGAAGAAAAAATAGAATACTAAATTTTGATTTGCATAGGAAATTTGTTGTAGTAGCCAGTTCGTCAAAGGTGAACAAAACAGTGGTAGGTTATAGACATAATGACAGAAGTTAACAAAGCCCATTACACAAGCAGAAATTTGTACAAGGAATTTTACATCTTTTCATGGAACAGACAATATTTTTGTATAAGTATCTTGATATTTTATATCAAGATAGAAATATAACATTTGACAGAGCAACACTCTTCTAATTTAAGCTCTGATTTGTAGTCGACAGACACAAGAACCATTATGTCTGAAAAATATTGCCCACATCTCGAGATTTGTTTTTTTAAAGAAGTTTATACTTTTACAAAGAAAGAACCATTAGGAGAACTTGAGGAAATCAAGGAATTAAAAACAGAGTGCACCAAAAGTACCACAGGTTTCATAAAGGCACCACACACAATTCTTGATAAACCAAACCTTGCAGCTTAGATTTGATCCACAGTTTCTGATGTTGTACAGTGACACCGGAACTTAAACTGGAGGTTTTGATTGACATTTCTGGAAAGCTTCTGTTCCGCCTTTCAACTTCCCGTCTCTTTTTCAATCCGCTACAAGGAAGGCTTCTGGTTTCCTTAGCGGTAGTCAACTGAAATTTACTTCGGGAAACCATCTTCGCAAAACTAGAAGAGGCCTGGCCATCATTCCCTTGATCTGAAAGGTTTTTTGCAGCAGCATCGATTTCCTCCGCAATCAAACCAGACTTGACATAACCTCCGCCATTTTGGGAGATGGAAGCGAGACCAGTGAAGCACAAAGCTGGAACTTTGCAGCCACCCCCAGCAATAGCCAGATGCCCACTTTTCAGCTGGTGATACTTACCCACAAATGCACCGAACTCAACGGCGTTTTCTCCCTCAGCAGCCTTTGGGACCAGAATGTCCTCCTCTTTTGAGGTGCTTCCCGACTGGTTTTTACAAATGGGTTGAGAAGGAGTGCTCACAAAAAACTTAGCGGACAAAGATGTTAGATAGGGGAGGCTGTTTAGAGAACTGCCACCTTTCTTAACTTTATTACTGTATTTGGAGACTTGTATACCCTGTACTCTTTGACGAAGTTCTGTGGGAGAAAGAGCTTTTGGAAGTAAGGCACCCCCTGAGGAACCTGCCTCGGGAAAATTGAATTCGTCCCCCTTGGTGAAACCAGTCATCTTATGTCCTGGATCTTTTTCTTCTTGCATAGATATGTTGCACAGCACCGCGTTATTAGTTTCCAGGCCTCCTTGGGGGAAAGAAGAACCGAACGCGTTGCCGATACTGTGCTTCCTCCACATGGAAGATCTTAAGGGAACATCATCGATGAGGTTCTGAGCCAAGTGTTTGGAGATACTCAGTTCCCGGGTGATTTCATTGTGGACTTTGCTTGCTTCCGAGGCTTTCTGGGCGGTGAGAGTTTTCAACGTATCCACGGTGAGAGCAGAGAGGTCTTGCAAGTGGCCGATTTGCGTATCCAGAGACTGCAAGGAACGTTTGATGTAGTTGACTCTGTCGCCAACCTCCTTGATTTGGATGCACATCTGCTCGACGCTGGAGAAAAATAATCAGAGAGAGAGAGAGAGAGAAGATCTAAGACATGTTGTTCTGACTCAGCTCCCCATACACGACAAACCCTCTGAAATCAATCAACGATTCTTTTATTAAGAGCGCCAGCCGCCTTGGCAAAAAGTCACTCCCTCACCGCAGGCTAATAAGTTCATCCGGTCAGAAGATGAATCGTTGTCTGCCACATCTATTCATCTCCGCCCCCTGCCTTTTATCCCCAGAGCTTGGGCGGGGCTTCACTAGCAGTGATGGCTCTTCCGTTCCAAGGATCGGCCCATGGATTTCCACTGCTCTCCTCTCCTCTGCCTTCTGTGCATTCGCGTGTCAGGCACTAGACTCAGCTGTTCCTTCTCTTCCTCATCAGCCACCTCCAGACCTGGGGGCTGTTGATTCTCCATCTGAGAGCTGATGGATGGCCCAGGCTCTGCATCTGTCTCTCTCTCTCTCTGCCAGCTCCATTCCCTCTTCCCCCTTGGAGTTCCCAAGTTGCCTTGACGCTGACCCTGACTCCCACACCTCTTCCTCCTCCTCTGATTTGGCTGCTAGGGGGGCCAGCGTCCAACAGGCCACAACACATGTTTTGATAAGATGCTAGACATCTAACAAGTTGTAAACTAAAGGACTTTAATTCTGCCATAAAAGAAAAGATTGGTGAGTTTAAAGCTATTTTCCATGGAAATGTCATGGAACATTTCTACTTGAACCATTACTTTGGACTTATCTCCTTCTCAATTAATACCATCCGAAGATTATTTTCCTATTGTATTGTGTACAAATGTCCCAGAATATCAGATTTCCATGGCTGGGGTGTTTTTCAAAGCCAAAGGTAAGCATAGAATTTAAAAAAAAAAAAAACGGAGAAAGCTTCTCTTACGATGAGCAATGCTTATACTTCTACTTAAAAAAATAATAATTTTGTGGTTGTATTATTTGCCTACCGTTCAGAGGTGACTCTAATTCTTTCTTCACTCCGACAGTGGAATTTGTCATCTTTTTCGCTGAAATACATCTCAACACACAACTCTTCAAAATCATGAAGCTTCTTCTGATCTTCTTCTGTTAGAAACAGTTCTACGGAACAGAAAAGACAGTCAATTTTAGAAGTTCTACAAATCGTCATACTAAAAAAAAAAAAAGTCAAGGCAAAATGCAGAGATCAGTGCAAGAGAAACGATAACATTTCTCTATTGTAGACCCTTAGAATCTACCCTCTACTACGCATATGTACAGGTATGTATAATCTATCTATAGCCTATAGATTTCAAGATGAGATGAATGAAGACCCAGATTGTTGGGGGCAATATGCTGGCTCTGTAAACAGCTTCGAGAGGGCTGCAAAACACTGTGAAGCGGTATATAAGTCTAAGTGCTAAGATGAAACACTTGCTCTTACAATTCCCATTCGCTGGAACGAGGCTTTCAAGCAACTTTTAAAGATACCCAGAGACATTTTTGAAAGGTAGGAAGAAAAAAAAGACACTATATATTCAGCCGGTGCTTACTTGGCCCATCTGAATTTTTATCTTTCTTTCTTCGTTTGCAAATGCAGTAGCACAAAGAAGCCATGTGGCTGAGAATAATGAGAGGGGGAGGCAGGATGGGTTTCTCGTGATAGGCCATAACGAAATGATAACGCTGATACTTCCACACAAGGTTAGAGATAGCTTTCACTTGTAAATACACATTGCTAAAAAAGAAGAAGAAAAACAGGTAAGTGTTTCAGCACAGAAATATCCTACAAGCCAGTTTTGCCCATATGATCCTGGAAAGATATCCCACAAAATCCGTATTTATAAAAACTCTACTATGCTTTGTTAGCAGAGATGGTAAAATTAACTGTTTTAATTTATCTAGTTTTTTTTTCTATCTAGAAATCGCTTCTAAACTTTGAATTTGAGACAAAAATATATATGAAATGTTGACTTGGGGATTTGCTGATTAGATTAGATAGCTGGTATTTATAAATAAATTGAGGCTGCAATTTTACTTTGCATTTTACTACTCTAAAAAAGTTTGAAGTCAATGTTTTTTTATTTTCCTTCCTCCCCCATTTCTTATTTTTTTTCCTTTCACATTTCCTTACTGGCTTTATTTTTATTTATGTTACTATAAACTTAATTTAAAAAAAAAAAAAAACTACTACTACGATTCTACAATCACCAAGGTTCAGTTTAATAATAAAATGGTCATGTGAAGTTCATACATACTTGAAAAAGGCGATGAGAAGGTTGACCATGATGATGTACTGCACAAAAAGGTATACTGACTGAAGAAATGGTGTTAGCCATGATCCTGTCACACAGAGTTGCTTAGTTTCGGAATTATTTGCACATACTATGCAGATTAAAAAGGATAAAAAACATAAATAACAGGCAGATACAAAGGCGACCCAAAACCTATGACGACATCGATCTGTAAAATCAAAAACTCTTGAAATATTTCATTTAAAAAATATCCTTTGTTAATTATGTAAAGGTTTGTAAAATCTCTTAAAACCTAACTATCAAACGTCAGATCAATGCTCGGTTTTTGTTATAAATCAGGATGTCAAACTCAAGGCCCAGGATCTGGTCCACAGGGTGCTTAAATTTGGCCCGCGGGGCCAGTCTGGAAATAGCAAAGCCCCCATTTATCTTTTCGGCCTGGATGGCCTCCTACAGCACTTTGCCGGACAAAACGGGACACAGAGGGGCTCATGCGTCCTCCCCCGTGCCCCATTTTGGCTGGCAGGGTGCTGCAGGAGACATCTGTCCATCTCCTCCCCTCCCCCACCCCCCTCGCCGGTCCACTGAGAACTAAAAGGCTGATCTGACCCTCAAAGAAATCCAGTTTGACACCCCTGTTATAAATGAACAAATGAAATCGTAATTACCTACCGTCAATTTCATAGGCATACACTTCACCAAATATCATCCAGTAAGGCTGAAATACAATATCTTTTGCTAAAACCCAGGACGGTTCTTCATTAGGGTAAAGTATTGCTTTCCTAGGTACTCCAAAACTGAGCAGGACCAGGGCCATGATCACTACGATATAAAACATGTTCGCCACCTGTTCAAACAGAGCAAGGGTCAAGGAAATTGAAAGCATTAGTAGAAGGCCACATCAGCCGTGTCCAACATGAGAATGTTCAAGATATGGATTTCAATCTGGTATAGATAGTCCTTGACTTGGGAGTGGTGCGGTGGCCTAGAGGTGGAGCTCTCGCCTCACAATCAGGAGGCTGTGAGTTTGATCCTAGGAAAAGGCAGATATTTCTCTCTTTGGGCACACTGAGAATATATCTGTTGAACTGCATTGGTGACAGGAAAGGCATCCAGCCATTAAAACACTCTGCTAGCCCAATTCAGTTGCCCAGATTCCATCCTGTAAGTAATTACGGGGTCATTAAAAGATGATGATAGGTAGTCCTTGACTTATAGCTCATATAATTAATCCAAGCGTCTGAATTTTGATCACGTGACCATGGGGATGTTGCAAGTGTGGAAAATGGTCATAAGTCTTTTTTTTCAGTGATGTTGTAACTTTGAACGGTCACTAAAAGAACTGTTGTAAGTCGAGGACTACCTGTATATAAACCAGAGAGGAATGGAATGGAACCCTGATCCACTTAGGGCCACTCAAAGTTTTGGATACCTCCTCAAAGTTGTCACCAAACTGAAGCTGATTTTCAAGATGAAAATGATTACAATTAATGGGAAATACTTGGGCTAAATCTTAAAAGCAGCTGTCCTGGCTTCATCTGTTATTTCCACATATCAATTCTGATACATGTTTACCCTTCTATGTATAAACCTATGATTTCAAGGCAGAAAACCAGAGTATGTCACCTATGTGGACTATATCTATATATATGTAATGTCTGAGGAAATCACACATGTGCAAAAAACACAATATAAGGGATGGAAAAGCATTAAATGCGATCATTCAAGTTCATAGATGTTTCCATTCCACATCATGCTGCATATACGATCAAGCACACCTATATTTGGGTATATATCCACAGTTATATTCATAATACTCCTCCCATGCAGAGAATGAGCTACTAAAAGTCTATCTATCTTTATTTACTGAAAGTAAAAATTCAAGGAACAAACCAGAATATTTTTTTTAATCTTACCATTTTTCCAATCATCATGACATAGGGCCCAGCATGTTGATTTACAGCCAGAAAATCCAACAGTCTCACATACCAAAAGATAATATTCAGGCAATAAGTGAGTCTTCCAGCAACGAAAATATAATTTACTTTGTAAGTATTTTCATGGAAGTTCCCTTTTGCTCCAAATCTTAGTACAAAACCAATGAAGAAAGTGATAATGGCTATTGTATCACTGATGTTGAAGTAATCATTGAACCACACTTTAACCTTCTGACTAATCTTCCCAGCTTCTGACATAAAGATCTGTATTAAAAAATAACAAGCAATCGAGTATGGTCAATTTTGGTTCATATCAAGGTCATTAACGGCCTGCTTAGATGGCCGTTACACGTGAACTACAGCAATCTTTGTTGAAGGTCAGAAAACAGAAACCAAAAATCATGGCAATAGCTTTACAAACCAGGGTTATAAGGCAGTGGTTTCCACTGGGGCCCCTTTTATATAGCAATAGCTTTTAGACTTGTGCACTGCCCAATAATGTTTTACAGCATTCTCTCAGAACATATTAGCCCCAACAATTTGGATCCTCATTTTACCGATCTCTGAAGGATGGAAGGTTGAGCTCCATTAGGATTGAACTTCAGGCTGTGGGCATTCTAACCACTGCGCCACCATGGCTGACTATATTTGGCCAACTCAAGGCAATGAACATACCTAGTACTTCTGCCTCCTACTTTCCCCACAAAACCTGTATGGAGGGCTGGGTTAAGAGAAAGGGATTATCCAAAGTCACTTAGATGGGTTTCATGCCTAAGGGAGGCCTAGAAACTCATCATTTCCTAGTTTTTAGGGCAGCACCTTAACCACAATATCAAAATGCCCCCTAGGGAGCTTAGGATATTTCAAGAGGGCCATGGGAGAAAAACAAGGCCGGAAGCGAGCCATGAGTGAAAAATGATCGAGAAATACTGTTAAAAGGCACATGTATTTGTATTCGCTCTGGTTAAGTTGGCACATATGTAAGACAAAGTTGTGGCAATAGCTAACAATAAAAAAGAGAGGCATGATAGTTAAAGAAACTGAAGGAGATGTGAGAAGTACGAGCATCTGTACTAGCCTCTAGATTGCACAAACATAGTCTTAAGGGGAACAGCTAGGACAGTTTTCCCCAATTTGGTATTTTGCAAATATGATGCGTTACAAGTTCTAGTTTTACTAAAACCAGGCCATGTTGGAGGCAATTAATAAACAGCACAAGATAGATATCGAACATTGTCTAAATAAAACTAAACAAATAATAAAATCTGCTACCCTGATGTTAACACTGAACTGGCTACAGGAATACAAGATACATTATTTGCATCTTAAGATCTGGCCAGTTTGGTCAGGCAAACCTTACAATATAAAGGGGCAAAAAACAAACAAACCAAGATTATGGTGGAACCAGCCCCATGCTTGCTAATTTCTGGACCTCTAAGATATTTGGAACTTCTGTATCCAAACTTGTGCATATAAACAATATATCTGCTAAATCACAGAGATGCTCTCCAAATTGTATGAAGAGAACCTTGAAAAAAACAGCTTAAAAAGCAGTTAGGTTTTTTAGCTACACACCCTCTACGCAAACATTACACACAGGGCCAGATTGACCGCCCCACTTTAAATGATTTATGCTGGACTGGCAAAGTACAACTTGTACATACCCCCTTTGTACAACAAATTCAGTCCACTGATTTTTCAATGAAGCATTTGAAACCCACTTCGGTGGAACAATGTTAAGACAGACATACCTCACGGATTTTCTCAACCGCCAGTGTGAAAATGTAAGCAATGACAATCCATTCCTGAACTGAAGGCAATTCTTCCATTTTCACAAGAACCACAAAGGTATAAAGCATCAGGAATCCTATATAGGCCAACTAACAAAAACAAGGCAAGTGTTAGATACCCATCTGGATAGGTTAAAAAAAAAAAAAGGATTCCCAGGGGGGAAAAAAGTAATTCTTTATTACAAGTAAAACCAACTCACCGTGTTGAACCAGAATTTCACTATTGGTGCGTGATAAAAAGCGTAAAACTTTCGTGTAATGGGAAGCCTCTTAGGTTTTATCATGCTCTCCATATCATGCTTTCCATCAGAATGATCCAAGACCCTGACTTCTTTGAATACTTCCTAAGATTAAAAGCAACATGGTTAAAGGACCTACATTTGGAAAGGGCTGTATTTTTGTTATTAAGAGTACCTGATTGGATCCAGACATAATCAAAGTCAGTGATAAGAGTGGCAATACAATTCATTCATGGAACAAATATCCCAATTCAGCTCTCATGATTTATAAACAAGACTGAAGAAACATGTACAGAAGCTCCTGAGAGCTGCTTTCTTCAGTTATCAGCAATACTAAGCTAAACAAACCAATGATCGATCCTGGTCTGTAGCAAGTTCATAGAAGCATAGAAGTAGTTGGAATACTGGGCAGGATGTTAGCAAGCCATATTCGAGACCTGAGGGTTGCAGTGGGGTGGGGTGGGGTTGAACTCTTGTCCATCACTCCAGTTTCTTTTTTGGGACATGTAAAGAGCCCCCAACTTGGGGGGGGGAGGGTCCCCAATGACATCTAACCTTTTCAAATCGGAAGGGCCTTGGTGCTTCTGACACGAGTGCAAAAAAAGCCAGCATCTAATTTGCTTCAACGACTTTAACAGGGGCAAGGATAACTGAGTCCATTGAATGGATGTGAAGACTTACCATTGGTATTTCTTCTGCTATGTTCTGAAAATTGTTTTCACTGTCTTCCATTGTCATCTGATGTGCATCTTGGGACTGAGGGATGTGAGACATTTCGGCCTTGGTTTTGTATTCCAGCATTAATATAGTAGGGGGAAGAAGGATGCTCAGGATCACCTGTGAAATGTTAACATCGAACGATTTAAAGAATTATTTCCATGCAGGAGAACTTAGAAACAAAGCAAAAGAAAAGTTAAAAAAAAAAAAAAACACCACCCAAGCACACCTGCTTTCTCTCCCCACCCTTATTCCAGCAAAATCTGTCAGGTAGCAAGTAAAAGATGTAGAAGAATGCTTAGACTGAGGAGCTTATAAATACACCCGGGCAATTTCATAATACTCCTGAGGGGGAAGAAAGCTAAACCGTGTCTAAATTACTATCCAACTAAATGGGTTTGCACAAATTTCCATCCTTCGGCGTATTTCCTCCCCTCACACGCAATGTGGGCGTTCTGATTTCTGCAACCAAGTTTTAACTGACTCAAACTTTGCAAAGCTTCTTTTCCTTATCGTTTAAGAAATGAAGCCCGGCCAACTTCGAATGATTCTTTTGATGAGGAGCAAAGCAAGCGAAGGGTCACAAACGAAACCCAAGACAAGACTAATCGTGCATCCTGTTTTAAAAGGAGACTCCGGGAGTTTTTTTTCTGTCAAAGCACTGGAAGTTTTTTGGGTTTTTTTGTTTTTGTTTTTGTTTAAAACAGAACCGTCTTATTTCATTCGAACGCAGTGGGGTAAATTTTCAGCCTGGTTATCTGGAGAGAAATGGAGGCTCCTGGTGTTAATCTAGTCTATATGGCTTACTTGTCTTGTACCATTCTGAAAACTTACCCCATTCGCACCCTGAAGCTTTGTCTGAATTCTGAGAAGCTCTCACTTGCTCAGCTCATGCTACTAAAATGGAGCATACGTATGAAGACTTTCTACATCGCATTTTACTTTACTACCTGTAGGACGCTTAATTACAGTTTTACACAGGGAGGGGTTTGAGTCTGTTAATGGGTCACCACTAAGTTTTTAGTAGTAGATTAGTTCTCAGGATGAACTAGAGATCCATCTCTATTCAAGGGCTACTTGCCTGGATTCGGCCTTCTATAGGTCTGTACCTTTTTCAAAAAAGATAATAAAGCATCAAAAGAAAAATTACTGTGTATTCCAACACCACCTCTAGCTTTGATTTTTACCCATCCCTAAATAAAGATGACATTGACAGAGACTATAGAACTACATGCTTGAAGTTGTTTCCTATTTTCGTATAACACAATTCCAATAACACTCAAGGCATCCGCTGAAAACAAACCCCAAAAGGGAGCCTACCTTGTACCATGAATTCTTCCTCATGTTCAGCCTTCCCATCCACATATCTGATAGTAACATCTGGGTGCAAGTGTGTGCTACAAAAGGACGGAGGCGTGAAGACACAGCTAGTTTAAGGCAGGTGGCGTTACTCCAGTTTTTTAGCTCATAGGTTAGTAACTTCATTGCCATTGTTTCATCTTGCCGAAAGGATTGCTCTAATAACTCAACGGCCAGCTCTCCAAACTCACTGAAGAGGGGAGGGAAAAAAATACATTTAATAGCAATAGCACTTAGACTTATATACTGCTTTATATAGTGCTTTACAGCCCTCTCTAAGCAGTATACAGAGGCAGCCTATCGCCTCAACAATCTGGGTCCTCATTTGACCCACCTCAGAGAGATGGAAGGCTGACTCAACCTTGAGCTTGGTGAAATTCAAACTGCCAAATTGCAGGCAACCGGCAGTCAGCAGGACTAGTCTGCAATACTGCACTCTAATCACTGTGCCACTGAGGCTTAAAGATGCATATGAACAACAAGTACACAAATACATTCGCCAATAACTAATGTGACTTGCCTAGACTGACAAAATGCACCTATTTTTAAACTCTTTGAGTTTGAGAGAGAGAAATGTACAATACTGAAGTTTTTTTTTTCTAAGGAAAGTTTTTATTTTAACTCAAGTCCAATTGTTTTTCTTCCCAAGAGGAACTAGTATCTGATTCAAGAAAATGCTTCATTTATTCACAATGTTCCTGGAACTGCTGCTGAATTTCCGAGAATAATATCTCACCAAATCCAATTAGATGAACTAACACAAATGATTTACTGGCCATTTTTGAAGAAAATAAAAGGAAAGAACCATGGTGGCACAGTGGTTAGAGTATAATGCTGCAGGCTACTTCTGCTGACTGCCGGCTACCTGCAATTTGCCAGTTCAAATCTCACCAGGCTCAAGGTTGACTGGGCCTTCCATCCTTCCAAGGTCAGTAAAACGAAGACCCAGATTGTTGGGGACAATAGGCTGACTTTGTAAATCGCTTAGAAAGGGCTGTAAAAGCCCTGTGAAGCGGTATATAAGCCTAGGTGCTACTGCTAAGTGCCATTACAATGAAACAGACAATTGATTCTAACTGTGGGGCTGTTGTTCTTTTTTACAAAGTATGATTCTGTCAAACAACAGATTTACGAGAAACGTTAAGAAGCTGAAATGCTCACTTGGAGTATTCTTTTAGTTCTTCTGAGGTATCGTCGACCAGGTCGTTTTGTTTTGATTCATAGGCCATGGAACGGTAAAGCTTGCAGGCCACTAAGGCTTTTGCCATGGACTCTTCGCCATGCTGCCAGAAAAAGAGCGCCATTTTTTGCCTCTTCATTAGCACCGCCCAAAGTAACAGCTCATTAAGAGGGTATGGAAAGCGCTTGGTTTCCGGATCATCGATATCGACAATGTCATCTTTGGTTTTTTTCTTTTTTCCTTCATCTGTGGCAGTATCGGCCTTTCAAAAGAGGGAGGGGGAAAAAAAACCACACAAGAACCTGTAATTGAATACCTCATAATTTATTTATTTTAAAAAAAGGCAAAAAAAATAAATAGTTTGCATTCTGCAACAGCATCCAGCACATCTTTGAATGAGAAGCAAGTAACAATTAACATACAATTAGCATTGCTTCTGGAATTATTTCCAGTCCCTTAAGAGTAGCTACTATCTAAGATTGTGGGATGGCCAGAAACAGGAACACTGGGCAGCATTCTCAGTCATCTTTCCTGTCAAAAAATGCAGTGAGGAAAATTTGGGGGGATAATATGGCTATTTTTTTAACCTGATCTTCCTTTTACTAGCTCCCATGCATCTGTACAAATAATCGTAGTTGGAATGCAGCAAAAAACGTCTGCAAAAACATTTGATCCCTATTTCAATATAGCTTCCTTATCTAAGCCTACAGAATCTCGATTAAAAAGTAACTTTATGTAGCATATGTTGGCCACATAAAGGGACATTAACTTTTGTGATATGGACTTGTCCTGTTTTAATTTGATATCTGCAAAACATTAGATGATTCAAAGATCATTATAATTTCGGGATGTGGGTATATATACCCTGAATCTGAAATTTACCACTATGAAATCCTATGGATTTCTTTAGTGCCGAAATATACTACTCTTCAGTGTCAAAAAGATAAAACTTCCTCAGATTTACAATCTTGGATTAGAGATATTTTGTTTACATTTTGTTTATGAGCCTCTTCCCAATACAGAGTAATGGAAAAATTGGTGAATAATAATTTGTGTTATCAAGGTTTAGTAATTCGTTTAAAAATAAGGTACGTTTTTGTGTGTTTTCCTTTACTCTTTTTTGATATATTGAAACAAAACAATAAAACAGTTGACAAGAAGCACAAGGTATTATGTATATGGCATTAATATTCACGCAAAGGGAACACCTGCTGTTGCATACCTTTGGTTTGTAAGGCTGTGCAGTTTTGATGAAGTGATTGTGCCGCATTTTTTCCTTCTTATCCACTCTGTTGCCAAAAGGTTCGTGGCTTTTACGCAACTGAGGGGTGCTGCCTGAAGCATTTCGCCCGGAGCGCTACATATATACACACACACACACACACATATATATATTTATATATATTTAAAAAGGTTAACAACAAATTAAAAAGATGGTTGTTCAAATACGTTGCCAGGCTTGCATGAAAACGACAGAAACCATTACCTGAAATTATAAAACCCAGATGGGTTTTAAATAAATCGAGTGATACAGAGGTGAGAAAATAGAGATGTCACACATTAATTGCAAGTCAGTTATGAATGCACTGGGAAAAAAAAAACTTCTTGTCTAGCTTGCGTCTACAAAACTGGGATAAAACTCACCTATCTTAAAAGGCTATTTGAATATTCAGTAGAAACAATATTTCTGTTCCCTTAGAAAATGCACGTGAAATGCTCTGGATATACCCTAAGTATCCAGAGGGAGGCCACTTACCATAAACATATCACTTCTGCTCTGAAAGCATTTCATGGGCTGCTAGGTTTCTACTGGGATGCTTGCAGTGTTCTGCACAGCTTTATACACTTGAATATCTGAACGGAGGCCTTCTCCCTTCTCCCTGATGTACTTGCACATCAACTAAAATCTGATGGAGATGGCCAACTGAGGGTGCCAGCTTTGCCTAGGATTAAAGACTACAATTGGAGCATCTGCACAAGATCTTAATGGACAGGCAGACCCATAAGGGAGAAAGGCTGATTCTCAAGAAGCCAACTCTACTTATACATTGGACAACACGTTTTTATTTTTCACATTAAAAGATGTATATATATATGTCGTATACCCTGTTGCTGCCACTGAGGCTGTTGTAGATCACCCGGAAGCGTTTTCTTGTGTACGTGCACCGATAGGTTCCTCCCATTAAGTATTCTACAACAAGCCCAACATCAATCAGAGTGAGTTTGTACCCTGGAGGAAGATTTCCCTATAGACGAAAAAATAGAAATTTGGAATTGAGATTCAAAACATTTGGGTGGGGTTTAAAAAAACAACTGCTAAATAAAATAGCCTCCCTTGATTAACCCCCCTTCCCCCCCAGATAGTTTGGAACTGCAACTCCCACAATCTTGTCAGAAAGAAAATTATACCAAAGTGGGAGAAGAGAAGAGAGGAATACGGTTTATGAGGTTCTAAGGAACTTGAAGGCATTTTATCAACTGAAATCTTTACCTGTTTGACATCTCGAACAAGGTGAAACAATGCTGGATTTGTTGGGCCTTGTTTCTTGATGAAAAAAAGGGAGAAAAATGAACTTTTAAGATAATTTCAGGCAAGGAACAAATAGGACAAGAATGACTAAATGCTGCTTGTTCCCTTATTTTGGTTTAACTAGCGAAACAGCTATATTGTTGCAATATTTAAAGCCAAAATGGAAGCATTTTAAATTTAAACCAATATAAAATAGTTCTGCCCAAACAAAGCTTTTACTTGGCAGTAGGAAAAATGTGCAAATTGATATGGAGGAGCAAAACTTCTGTTCTGGTTTTGGATTCCATTCCAATAAAGCTGGAATACAATAAAATCCTCTATTAAAATTATATTAGCAAATAATTATTGGGCAAATGTGTATTCTCCCTCAAATCCCTCAATACGTTTTGCTTGGTTTGCAGATTAAAATGTAAACCTAGTTCCATGAGCGATTTTAAAAGCAGTATATGGAGATTTTGCAACGGGGGGTCTTCAACTTACAGTGTTGTAAAGTTCTTCCAGTCTGGGAATTGTCAGAAACTTGTGCATGCTTACTCCATTTTCAATAAGAAGTTTCACAAAGGCAACTCTGTCCATCACAAGAGCATCCAACATAGCCTGCTCTAAAGAGCCAACCTGAATGAAATTGTAAGATGATCGTGCTTAAATTGAACAATAGATAGAAATACAAAACTTGACACAATACTCCCCAAATATGACAGTACTATGCAAACAAGAGTTTATTTTAAAAGACAATCCCAACTTTGTAAATACTTAAGAATCTGCTTAAGTAAAAAATAATGTTTAATTTCCCTTGGGGATTGTGGATTGAGGTAACTAACTCAGCATTATGTTGGCTCATTCTGGTTATCAGCAATCTTATTTATATTGTCCCTATTCCAATTGACAGCTTTACTTACCAGCCATTGTTGTCCATAAACAAAAACATGATTTTTGGCAATGTCAACTCGATCCCAAGCAAGGGTAAGGATAAGCTGGTCAAATGCAGAAGCATTTGTCCCTAAAGAGAAATGTAAACAAAAAAAAGTTTTGAAATTTAACCTACTTTCCACAAAAGCCTAATTCCAAAAGTATCCAGATCCAATACATGTATGTTAAAAACAAACTGATTTTAATATTTTGCTTAAGGGAAATAGCACCTGTGGATTGGAGGAAAGGCTTTGAAGCTGAGAAATATCTACTAAATGTATATGCTCTTATTTTAAAGAGCTACAGAATGAAGTGTGCCGATAGAAGATAATTTCTGTAGCTCAGGTTGAATAATGGGGTCTGTGATGCTCTATGAGTTTGGTTGTTTTCTTGTAGATGATACCTCAGTGAACTGATGATGTTACTCAGTTTGGTAATGAAATGTCTGTAGGAAAACGACCAAGCTCAGAGAGCACCAGAGATCCAGTAGAATAAAGTGTGCCTGAAATTAAGAGATCAGTGAATGTTGTTTATATCTGACCACCCCATCAATATGCTGGAGGGTGCCATAAAAGAAATGGCAAGTTTATGCAGAATTAAGCCAAGATTTTTCCAGCATTCAGACAATTTTATATAATTGTCTCACCATCACAAAGTGATGATAAAATCAGGATCTGAAAATGTAAATCAAATAAACAACAAAAAGATTAATGGGTTTTTTTTTCCTAAAGGGGATTCCCAAAACAGTTTCCAATCAGAAACAAGACATCCAACAAAAGGAATAGATGTTCATCTCTGGTCCTACAAAAAAGTAGTGTGGAACCATCTTAACCTCTAAGATAAATAATATCACTTTGAAATAAAAATGTACCTTTTAATAAAGCTGTAAGGATTGCAACATCAATATCCTGATGTTCATCAGACCCAATGTGGAACACTGTAATCTGTTTTGAAAATTAGATGAAGAAAGTAAGTTTTTAGATGTGCCCACTGCCTCTCATGTACACAGATTATATCATGTTAAATTGAAATGGGAGTTCTAACTTCAGTAATATTCACAAAGAAGACAAATTATCTGGATTTATTAGAATACATTTTAATTCTTCCCAGAGTGAAATATTTATTAAGCAAATCCTTGTAGCGGTGTAGAGACTTACTTACCAGTTCCCTTTTCTTCATGCATTCCAGCAGTGTCTGGAATAAATGAATCGCTTCACTCTGACCAAAATTAAATGTCTTTTTGATTGTTGAAATGATTTCAGGTTCAGCTCCATCAGGGATGCTCCTGAAGTTAAATAAAGAAATCAGAATTTCTGCATAATTATCATATGCAAATATAAGAGACGTTTTTAAAGTTCAAAGCTAGAGGAGGAGAAAATTGGGATCGTTACAGAACTAGGTTCTAATAAATTGTTTCCCAGGCAACTGCACTTAGGTTAAAAACTCAGCTGCAGAACAATTGCTCTCATCCCAGGGAAGTGCTACATAGCTCAGTGGTTGAGCATACCTAATAGTTTTGCGCAAAGAAAGTCAGACTGTTCTTGAATACATCTCAGATAGCAAGGTTGAAACAGATTATAATCCACAAATGTGGATGACATCTAGAACACCAGAACAACTAGACACAAGGAGTTTTCTCCCAAATGCCATCACTCTGCTAAACAACTAATTCCCACAACACTGTCAAACTGTATTACTAGTCTTCTTCTCATCCTTCCTATTACTTATCTCCTCCCACTTATGACTACAACCTTGTTGCTTGTATCTTTACTGTTTATATTGTTTTATTCAGTTTCCTAGTATGATTTTGATTGCTTCTTTAGTGTCCCTATGATTATCACTAAGTGTTGAATCTTATAATTCTTGATGGATGTATTTTTTTATGTACACTGAGAGCATATGGATTGAAGACTGATTCCTTGGGTGTCCAATCACACTTGGCCAATAAAGAAGAAAGAGGAGGGGAGGGAGGGGGAGAGGGAAGGGGAGAGAGAGAGAGAGAGGGAAGAAAAGATTGAGCAAGAGGAATGAACAACCCAACTTGATGGAGATCAGCTCCACTGTAGGAGGCCGATGCTTAAAAAGGGCTTACCCGCCCTCTTCTGTTTGCTTATAAACATAAGCCAAGATATCCGCAGCTCTGCCGGTCCCCTCGCAGACCACAACTGGCACGGGAGGACTTTCCTGAAGATACTCCAGAACAGTAAGGACAACATTGGGACCACCTTCAAAGATAAGTGCTACCACAGGAACACCTTGGCCAATTCCTAGGTAAAGAGGTTTTAAGTAAAATATAGAAACGCTTTATTCACTCGAAACAGGTTTCTTTTTCTTTTTAATTAAATTTTAAAGCCCTAACTTCACAATATTAAAAAAACTGAATGTGCATCCTCTACATGTTAAGCAGGTTTCATGGTTTTGTGAAATTGACTTCGCAGTTTCTATTGGTTGGCAAAATTAATGTTACTGCTATTAATCAATGAGCGATGACTGTTATTACTTAATTGTATTGAACAACTCTTCCTGAATAATCAATATGCACCTGGGAGAAAGACTGAACTATGGAGGATTTAACAATTTTGCAGAAGTATTTATGCAGTCACATATATATTGAGATATTTCAAAGAATCTTATGAATAGGCAAAGGCAAAGAACAATGAACAGGGTTTAAAAAGTAGAATGAATATGAATAATGATAAGATCTACAATAGCCACAGAGGTTACAATTTTCCAGTACAGTTGACTATGGGTAGCTATTAAATCATTTTAAAAGCCTGAAGATCACTAAAGCTTACAGAAATTAAATAAGCCCAGTTGCTGCTTACACCTGCATGAAAGAACATGAGGGAAACCTGTGCTGACTGCCTTAAACAACCTGGCAGAAAGGTGAAATTTATTTATTTATTTATTTTAAGATTTATATACCGCCCTTCTCCCGAGGGACTCAGGGCGGTGTACAGCCAAATCTACCCCAGTTGATATAAAAGTTAAAATACGATTAAATAATAGGCTGTTAAAATAAAACAACCCTCCCCCCAAGCATATTAAAACCACAAATTAAGATCCAAATTTAAAAGGAGACAATTAAAACTCGTGTCAGCCCAGGCCAGCTTGCTCGAAGAGCCAGGTTTTTAACGTACGCCTGAAGGCCCTCAGGTCCACGCTGGTGCGTATCTCAGGTGGCAGAATATTCCAGAGGGCAGGGGCCCCCACAGAGAAGGCCCTACTCCTGGGGGCCGCCAGACGACACATAGAGGCCGACAGCACCCGGAGAAGGCCCTCCCTGTGGGAACGCACCGGTCTGTTGGAGATACACTTGCAATCCATCTTATACTCTTGAAATGGTATACCAGAGGGCAAAACCTTTTGAACCAAGGTAACTCAGATGGACTAAGTTGCAGGCTGTCCCAAAGGTGCTTTTTCAAGAGGCAACTGGACTTTCTTGCTTTTCTTTGAAGACGTTTTGCTTCTCATCCAAGAATGAGTGCAAATGAGTGGGGAACCTTCTTGGAACTGCTGAAAGGATTGTGTTGTAGACTGGAGGTAGGTGATGTTGTATCCTTCCCCCTCCATTGAGAGAGGGCTGTTCATCTATCTCCAATCTATAACACTGTCCTTTCAGCAGTTCCAAGAAGGCTCCAAACCCATTTGCACTACTCAGGTGACGCAGAGGACACAGATGAACCTCCAAGTGGCCAAAGTGACTCTCTAAAACAGTAGTTGCCAACAGTGGGCCGGGGACCACTGGTGGTCCGTGAGAAAATTTTGGTGGTCCGCAGAGAAATATCACCCCAAAGCTGTGCGGGAACACAAGGCTGCATCGCTCATGTGGCCTATGGGAGCACAAGGCTTGTGTCGCTTGCACTGCAAACAACACAAGGTAGTGAGGGGAGGGGGAAAAGGGTGGAGTGGGAGAACTTGCCCCATGTGCCTGGCCTGGCCACTGGCCTGCTTCTTTCCGCTTCTTTCTTCTTCTGCTTTTGGCTGCATGCAAGGAAAACAGCAAAAGTCTTTCTTTCTCTCCCCCAAACTCCGCCAGAAATGAGTCTTTGGGACCCTGCAAGGCCTCCTGCTCCAAGAGGCTGTGCTGGTGCGACAAGTCTCACAAAGTCTCATTTATGGTGGAGTTTGGGGGAGAGAAAGAAAGACTTCTGCTGCTTCTGCTGCTTTCCTTCCATGAAACCAACAGTCTCTCTCTCTCTTTCTCCCCCTGAGAACAGAGCTGGAGACCAAATCCTGCGATCCCAAATAAAGAACGATCAATCGGTAGGAAAATGGGGTGGGGAATTTTCCTGCAGACTTTTTTTGGGGATTTTCCCAGGGTCTCTGGTCCGCGGGATTTAAAATTATGAGTTTGGTGGTCCCTGAGGTCCAAAAGGTTTGCTCTAAAAGGATGCAAATGACCAGCTGTCTGCAAGTAATGTAAATCCTTCCATTTTCACCAACCAGTCAGGGCTGAAAAAGTTTCTTGGATGAGAAGCAAAACATCTTCAAAGAAAAACTAGAAAGTCCAGTTGCCTCTTGAAAAAGCACCTTTGGAACAACCATGACCTGGATGACTGAGAATCTCCATAGACACTAACTTGCAGAATGTGTCCATAATCCAGGACTCATCACTCCCATGGAAATGAAACATAGACTAGATTTAACGTTTGTCTTTCATTGCACAAACAAGTCAAAAGTTAATCAGCACACATTTTAAATATAGGCAATCATGCACAAGGTCTAAAATGTGGTTTTACTACAGTCAGCTAAGTCAGCATAAATGCAACTTAAATACTGTAAACACACAATCATTTTTCACAAAAAAAAATATGGTTACAAAACATTGTGCTATCCAAGTTTTGCCACAATCTATTTGAAAAACTGAAATAGGTGTAATGCACATTTTACCAATAAAAGTACATGAACTAAAACATTTTTTTTAAATTGGCCTCCCACCAATTAAACAAAATCTTTACCACTTTATCACCCATTGTCTAATCTGAAAGTCATGTCATTTCACGTACATTAAAATAGTCAATTCTATCATTATACTCATATATCACACGTACTTGCATGAATTCGTTGCTGACTGATTGTTTTTTCCAGTTCTCGCCGCAATTTCACTTCTGCTCCGTATTTTCCAACTGTGCCATCATCCACCAGTATGAAATGTGAATGAAGATTATTCAGGACGTTTAATTTGCTTAAAGGATTTAACAGAGTTTGATATGGAGCAACAACCTAAGCATAAAACAAAATTAATATGTCCCTGTGTAATAAATCAAGGTTACTCTTTCACAAAAAACAAGTCTACAATTGCCAATGATCACACAATCGATTAGTTATGGATCAATCCTTTGTTCCTTTAGAAAAGAAAGTGGTAATACAAGATGAACTTCCATGTTATTTTTTTCAAAAGTGGAATAGTATTCCAGTTTTATATCTGTACGAGGCGGTGTGAGACAGAGGGGCATGGAGAATGAGGATCCATAGAGTGGCCAAGGGTCAGACGTGATTGAAAGGCTGCTGCTGCTGAAATACTATTACAATTAAACCTCAAAGCAGAGGGTGATGGAAACGAATAAATGAGAGTAGGACGAAATATTACATAAACTTAGTTATATATCTATTGTCGTATATAAATGTAGAAATTTTACCTTAGAAAATTTTTCTGTTAGTTAATAGTGGTATTATTAGTATATTGGAATATATATATATATATATATATAGCTAGCTGAAGAGAGCTAACTAGCTCGAAATAGATCTATACTAGTCTCCCTTATTTATTATTTAAAAATTATCAGCTTAAAAACCTTACACACATGTAAACAAAAGGCAACGAAACAAATAGTTTTCTGTCGGTATGGTCTCTGGTGATGAGCCGAAAGACAGAAAAGAAAGCAGTATGCTTTCTCCCTTAATTGGGGCTTAACAGGGTGTTGTAATACAAAGTATATACTTATTCCCCTGCCTGAGCTGATAAGGAGAGAGCCAGTGGTGTAGAGGCAGTTACAACTGCCTCACATGTAATACTTCCCTGGTTCGAATCCCAGTAAGGGTATGGCTAGCTGAAGAGAGCTAACTAACTCGAAATAGATCTATACTAGTCTCCCTTATTTATTATTTAAAAATTATCAGCTTAAAAACCTTACACATATATATATATATATATATATATATATGTGTAAGGTTTTTTAAGCTGATAATATATACAATAATATATAATATATAATAATATATACAAATATATAATATATAATAATATATACAAAGTATATATATATATATATATACACAGAGAGAGAGAGAGAGAGAAAGAGAGAAAGAGAGAGAGATTAAATAGTTAAATAAGATATAATATTATAATATAGTAAACTAATGAGCTTATTGATTGTAGAATAATGTTTAAACCAATGCTTGAAGAAAGAAAAAAAGGAGAACTTACCAGATTCGACAACAATTGTAAGAAAATTTTGGGATTGGTTGTGTATCAATGTTTGTTTGTATTTGTATGTTTTTTTTAAACTTGTTAATAAAACTTTTTTAAAAAAATAAATAAATAAACCTCAAAGCATTAACCCTTTTTTTTTACATTTTAAAATATTTATTCCAAAATCAAGGCTTTCAATGTGTCCAAAATAGTGTGTGTTTGAATATCTTGCTTTACTCTGATATATGGTACTAGTTTGTCAACTAACACTAAGTGTAAACTCTCTGTAAGAAAAACCCACCTTTCAACCCCATTCACTTTACAATTACATTTTATGACCTTAAGAATTCAGATCATAATCTGAACTAGAAAATGGCTCGATTATGTGCTTGGTGTTGGCATCCCAAATGTGTTAAGGACACTGTTTCCTGCTTATATTAACATCTATGGATTACAACTTTTCTCAGCTATATTTAATTTTTTTTTCATTGCATTTTTGATTGGTTTTTATTGATTTTATGTTTACATGACCCAGAATCACTTGTTTGAAAATGGGAGCGATGTAAATTAAATGAACAAACGAATAAACAAATAAAATAAGTAACTTTCATTCCCATCCCTCCAGTTAAGAGCGCATATAATAGCTTTATGAACTTACATCTTTCCCAACAAGATCATTCCTGTTTTCAATCACTCCCCAAGGAGCTATTCCAATAGTGCAAATCTTTCGAGATGATCGGGAGGCATGCTCCTTCAGGGCATCGCCAACGTGCTTTGCAACTCCTGCACAAGAAGAAAAGTGTACGTGTGACTATGATCAATCCCCACAAAACACAGTAGGTTGGTTCATGTATCACAACCAATTAAATGCCAAATAAAAACCAAATAAAGAAACAAGAGGTTACCACTGCCAGATACATTTCACTGTCGTCCTATTATGAGCACTTAGCAATAGCACTTAGATGTATATACCGCTTCATAGTGCTTTACAGCCCTCTCTAAGTGGTTCACAAAGTCGGCCTATTACCCCCAACAAAATCTGGGTCCTCATTTTACCAACCTTGGAAGGATGGAAGGCTGAGTCAACTTGGAGCCAGTCAGGATCAAACTTCTAAAGTGAGCAGTGAGTTAGCCCTGCAGTACTGCATTCTAACCACTGCGCCACCATGGCTCTTACTATTAGTCCCTTTCGTCCTTCTCATATTCTAGTTCATTAGTTTCACCCCCTTCTGATCATGAGAAAGTATACACAGGTAGTCCTTGACTTACAAACTTTCATTTAGTGACCAAGCTTATAATGGCACAGAAAAAAGTGACTTATGAACGTTTTCCACACTTACGATCATTGCAGCATTTCCATGGCCAGGTGATCAAAATTCAGACACTTCGGCAACTGACTCATACTTATGATGGTTGCCGTGTCCAGGGGTCATGCAATCCCCTTTTGCGACCTTCTGACTGGTGAAGTCAATGGGGAAGTCCGATTCACTTAATAACTGTGTTACTAATCTAACAACTGCAGTGAATCATTTAACAACTGTGGCAAGGAAGGTCATAAAAACTCTCTTGACAACTGTCTCATTTAGCAACAGAAATGTTGGGCTCAAGTGTGGTTGTTAAGTCAAGAACTACCTATGTTATTTATCAAGCTTGGTGTCATCCCAGGATTCCAAATATGCTATATTCATGGACCTTTAAAACAAGTTCTGACTCATTCTGACATCCAAACAATAACATGACTCAGGACCAATTGTCTTGTACCTACACATCTAAAGTATGTTTCAAGTGAAGGCATCACCTGTGTTCACCCCTCCAGTTATAATCCAGGCTCCTGTTGTTACTGCAGCTTTAATGAGGCCTTTACCAAGCAACTGTTTGATCCGTGGGTGAAGCTCAAATTTTTGCATCCCGCCATGTACAGAAACAACAAGTTTTGGCAGTTCCAGCTGCCATTCTTTAAGCATAAGTTGTAGGATCGCTTCAGGTCTGGTGTCATATGACAATCGTACATACTATCAATAAAACAAAACAAAAAAGGAAAATGTTAATAACCTTTTAACAATGAAACAAGCAAAATATAAAATAACTCGTGCAGTGACACAAATATTACAGCTGAAAGGTTTATTCAAAATTCCTAATGAATGTTTTAAGAGATTAAACCTGCCTCTGTATTTGGATTCATTGTTCGATTTTGGTTTAGCAATATTCTACACTACAGCCATTCTAATTTCTACCGCTTGGTTCATAATTTAATAATGCAAGTCTAGCCATAAAAGGCTTAGTTAACAAACCATGGTTAAAATAAAATATAGCTCAGCACAACACACAAATGTCTTTAAAACTTAAAATAGAAGTCTAACCTAAATTGTTCTTCAAAATATCATTTTAAGAATACCAATTTTAACAGAATTGCTTTGGTTTCCACAATATATTTGGTGTGAATTCAAGGTATATGTAATGACTTCTGAACAGCTGGAATTCTTGTATCTGAGAAAGCATCACTTTCTGTATGTTGTAGGTGCAATACAGAAAACAGGAAGAAGGAAGTGTTTTCTTGGGGGGATGGCACACTGTTATCGAAAACTTCAGTTTATAGACACTAGACTCACAGAGAAGTTTTCTTTTATCACAAAATAATAAAAAATACATTGCACAACAAGCTTAATGTGGGATTGTTTCTGCATTAATTGTTTTAAATACATTTAAAGTTCAAGAAGTTCAACATAGTGACTAAGAAATAAATGTCCACATCCCAATGACTAATTCAAACCTGTGTGGATACATGGCCTAGTACTTCCTATTAGGAATTTGAAGAATAAACAAATGGAAAAAGGGCGAAGTGCTTTAATTATGCCTCCATTTCATTGCATTATTGGAATCAGAAAAAAAACAAAGAAAATCAGAGAGGCTGAATGAATAAATTTAACATCCTTATTAACGGATAAATTAATAGCCATTGATCTGGATATAAAATCCAGTTCAAAAAGTAAAGTATAAATCATTGTTAGTGCCATCCATGGAAGCTTATCACAGAAAGAGTTTAGATAATACCGGTAATTTCCATTATAGGGCAATTCAGTCATATGAAAACTTGACTCAACTCCCATCTATTCCCACCCTATCGCTTCTGTGTTTAAAGACCAATATTGCTATTTTAATCTTCACTTTGAATACTGCAGATGTTGTTTGAAGATGATTCCAGAAGCACTCATCAACTCCACCAGTAGAAGACAAATAGAACTGTGGGTACAAACCTTCGCTCGGTAGGAGTGAGAACCTCCTTGAAAATTAATGACACCGTAAGCATCTGTTGAACTCTGCTCTGTATGTTTTTCTACAGACCATTCCTCAAGTTCCTGGTTAAAATTTTCACCCAGCTTCACATCGGAGTATTTCATGGCAAGGCTTGCGGTAAAGCAGGCATGTTGCCGTACCAAGCGACCGCAACAGCACCTAAGGACAAAATCCTCACTTCAGGAAGTTGGACAGGCACATTGCGATATTATGAGCTGCTATACACATTCACTGCATTTCACAGTCTCTGCCTGTTAACTTCCACCAAATTTAAACCACATGCTGTCTCTGAAAAACGACAATTCCATGTTTTTCCGAAGCTTGGGAAGAAGCTCCAAACTGCACTATAATAAAAATTCACAATGATATTAGAAAGATAGATAATATCTAAGGACTCGAATGCCATGACAGCAGGGATAATTATATTTACTGCTCACTTTAATACATGGCTATATTCCCTATGCTCTTCATGTAAACACCGTTTTTCATTTAACTTTTTCTGCATTTTGATTTATTTCTGTTTCCAGAGACTTTTGAAACAGATTATAAGGCTTACAGATAAACTTGTTTGTATTATTTAATATTTTTATTATTTAAAAATATTTCATTTCATGTAAAACTACTTACCTGACAAGTTGCTGACAAATCTGACATCCTGGAAGGCATCTAAGATTAAAAATGTAAAATTATAGTCTAAAAACGGTCACAGTTTCAAAAAAACTACATTAATAGAACAAAAATATTATATGACTTTTCTTATTAAAAAAAGGCTTATTTTTTGGTGCACAGGTTCACTACAAGACAACAGGAAAAAGAGTAACATAGCAAAGATGTTATATGCAAAACAAAAGCCACTATTGTCTCCAGCTATGGGATATATCCAATACAACACAAATTAAGGGGACAATCGTAATTCCTTCTTCTAACTTAAATCCCAACTTCAAGGGGAAAAACATTCCTATTCACGTTCAATTCTTAAAGCACTCCCATTTCATACCACAGAATTTCCCCTTCAAATTTATAAATCCACATTGCTACTGCAGAAATTAATAGACCTCTCTCAGATACCTCATGAGAATGCTTAAATCTTAATTTTGGGGAGGATACCAAAGGCTGCAATAATTTCTGTATCTCTTTTCATTTACCTGTGAGGATCCTTTGAACTTGGTATTATGTAGACACATTCCCGTTTGGTGAAAGTATTTTCTATCCAAGATTTCTGGGACTGTAAAATAAAGCATTTTAAAAATCATACCAAGGCAATAGTGGATTTTCAGAGAGTTATTTTTCATGAGATCAATCGCCCATATTTCTGAGTAACTTAATATCTATGTCTCTCTCCTATCAGTGTTCAAGCATACATAATTCAGGCCATTAGATAGATCTATCAACTTGAAATAGATTAATCTTGCCAAATCAGTTATTGTGTAAAATATCTGATTAAACTTAATATAAAAATTGAGTATTGATTAACTGATTAATTTGTTACAAAGCGACACAAACTGAATTTTTAAAAAAATTCAGTTTAAGGATGTTTTCATTAGTTGTTCTCCTATAATGTTAAATTTGCAACAGATATTTTGAGATATGGTTTAATAAGAATATTTACTTCTTATCAGATATTAATTCAAAATCTCCACCACCGGGTATTGTGGAAAACCACAATTGTGTACAAATGCACTTTGTAAACATCCTTGAAATTATTCCATCTGAATTCCATCAGACTTTTCAAATTAAACCTTTCACAGTATGCTTATTAGGCCAAGAGAAACCCAAGACATCTATTTGGTAAATGGCTCACAATTTAGCGTACACATTACTATTTACTATTAACACAGTTATACTGAACAGAGAAGAAAATGCGCTCTGCTTTCGTACAAAAATGCCTGTTACATTATCTCTTTATCTCTGTTAACACATTTAACCACCTCTTGTCAACAGCTCATTCGTTGATAAGCGGCTGAAAAAAGTCTGAAATCTCACAAGTATATCAAACAAAAATAGGATGTTTAAGGCAGGATTGCAAGCAAGAGCCCAATTGCTGGTCTGACTCCCTAGAATTGATTAACTAAAAATTAAATGTTTTACCCCAAGCATTCAAGTGAAAACATACCAACAAGTTTATATTTACTTAGCTAATATATTTCCTTAAGGGCGGGAGACTAAAATTGGTGATAGGCAAATCAGTCTGCACCAACATTCCCCCATCGTGTTGTTAAAAACCTCTCATCTCTAAACATAAGAACAATGTTTAAGAACCTATAAAACTCCATTAATATAGTTATTATTCTAGATATCTTAGGTATCTGTATAATATTACAAGGAGACAGGTTAAATCACAAAAATATATATATTTAAAAATACCTGATCAAGATACAAGGTCCACCTTATTTTTTCTTTGCAGAAATCCATAGTCAACAACTACTAAGAGTCTCCTTTGAGGATCAATCTTATACCACGAAAGTTTACTCTAATTTAAGGTTTTAGAGATGACAGGTTATAACAACACACCACTGCCTAAAATGCAGGATGAGATCAGACCTTAAAATAATTTAACATTACAGGGATCATTCTATTATTGCATTTAAATGGAGCAAATATTTTGAGGGGTTTTCTCTTTAAGAAGTACTCTATTATTTAACTATAACTCCAGAAATTAAAGTCTGTGGTATTAAGAGAATGATTTGGTCAGAAAACATCAAAAAATTAACACGAACGTTCTGCCATACTACATTAAAGTTGTGTTTTGATGACTGATGAAGTTTTGTTATACAAACACATCTTTAAATTCACTAATATTTAATCTTTGGTTAATTGATATAACTGAGCACTGGTTGGCTTCCAAGAACTGCAACTAAAAAAAATTCAACAAATCTATTTGAACCCACAAATACTGTAAGGCACCAAGCAATAAACTCTGAAATATAACAGATATTTGATCCAGGGTTCTGAGATTAGACTATAGTACATGTTTATAATCCAACTATGTTCTGTAACAATTTATATGGAACAAAAAGCAGAAATTCCCATTTATACATTTAGGAAGATCATGGCTGTGCATTGTTCACAATGATTCACAAGATTCAGAAACTGTATTAGACCTAAGTTCCTAGTTCATATGATACAAAAAGCAAGTCATAAGTTTTCTGAAGATGACCCACATTGAACAGGAGAAAATAAATATTGTAAAAATCAGATTTGTGGTTCTCAGCAAATTCAGATACGTATTGCTATTCTATCATCTTTCTTTCTATCTATCTATCTATCTATCTATCTATCTATCTATCTATCTATCTATCTATCAGGACTGAACCTATTCAAAAGACAAATCCTTCACGTGGCAATTTGTTCAGTTATATTAATTACTGCAGCATTTGATGCTTTATGAATTGCTTTATGAATAAGTAAACATATTGTTTTCTTGTATTGGGCAGTTATTCAAACTTACATTAAGGGTAATGGAGTATGTAATAGGAAGCACTATTACAAGCACTACAAGATATTTATGACAAGCTGCCTCCATTCATCACTGGATCACTTTATCTATCCAGAAAAGCAGAGGTCAGATCAGTAACAGGGACAAACTAAAACAAAGAGGCAATGTTCGAATCAGGAGAAAAAACAAAAAGGCAACATTGGAATAAAATATTCCCTCTGTCTGAATGAAATGGAGTTGTAGATATGTTTACTAAGAAATGTCAGAGTTTCTTAGAACTCATCCTCAAAAAAGCATGCATGAAATTGCACTGTCAACAGAACTTATAAACCAAGTGGGGATGTTTGTGTCTCTAACTTATTAATGAATATGGTGCATTACAGACAGAAAAAAGTCACAGATAACAAACAAATCACAATGCAATCTAAAATCCCTTTCTCACTACTGAAGTAAAGCTGGAACAATTGAGATGCTTCTAACTTCAAAGGTCCCTGCAAAAACCATATTCCCACATTCTACATACCATGGTTTTCTTTCCCAAAGAAAAAGAGCGAATTCACTGGGAGTTACTGCATAGACATAAATGCAGACTTCTTCTACTCTGTACCACAAACTCCTCAATTAAGATTTAAGCACCCTTATAATAACACATACAATATTCTTCTGACTCCACATCAATTTTCCTTCTCAATTTGAAGGAGGAAACCCCTTATATGTGAAAACGTCCCTTGGAGAAATGTGTAATACTCTTGCAATTTGCAAAGTCTTTCCATTCTATGAAGCTTTTTGATGTAATTGTCATTGTGAGCATTCATCTTGATATGAATATTAATAATACTTTTAATAAATAAGCAAATATTGCTTAGTGCTCCTTGTTTCAATAATTGTTTTTTTCCTTTTTGTTGTACACCAGACGTATACGCCTGGGAGAGTCTTCAAATATTGTAAATAAAAAAATATTTTTCAATAATAGAGTCCCAGTCTGTTAAAAACTTGTTTACACACCTATGACATCCAGGGGAAAAAAAGCATACATTTTAATTGCAAAATTCTTCAATGTTAAGTGAGATAACCTGACATTAATTTTTCAGTTAAGAAAACATATATGACAAACAGTGCATTTTGTTGCAATGATTTATGTAAAAGCACATCACAGAAGTTACCTTGAAAAAAGATTGCCCCAACTCAGACGGTAAACAAGGACACATTTCCAAAACCAAGAACTTCCCCAATTTGCAAAAGGCCCAACTGAACAGAAATACTTGATTAGCCAAACACATGCGGATCATGGGACAGAGCTGTGACCCATAGCTAGTTGGTTGTTAACACTTCATTTTACAAAAGGCTTCTAAAGCAATAGCTGCAAGGCAAACATTCCAGACTTCGTTTTCCCATCATCCTGAATCTCATTTACACACTGAGCACCTGGACTTTGCTGAACACAATGAGTTCACACATATAAAGTAGCTGGTTAGCAGCATTTGTTCCTTGCCCAACCAGAACAATTTAGCAGAGATTACACATCGTTTTAAAAGAATGTACACTTGGTATTTTGCAAGGGATTTCTTCCCAAGGATACCTGTGTAATATCCAAGGAGGTGCATTTTATCCAGAAAAGTCCTAGAACTATGCATTCTCTTAATAATAGATATTTTCCTTGTAATAAATAACTCTTATTTCAAAAAGAAATACTCCAAACGGTATACATTAGCAATGCAAAATTTTCCATATTTTTGTCCTTCAAGTGATCTCATCCTGGCTTTTCACACATACAATCAACGCTAGTTTAACTTAGTTTGTGAAAAGTCTAAATACTTATGGAAGTCTAGCTTTTTGCAATGTGCTAACTACCAGACATGGTAGTCTGTAATACCCATGGTAACATCATCTAGCAATGGTATTCAATTTGAAAAGTTGTTGTCATCTTTATAGTCTCGAAAGTGTTTTTTCAAGAGGCAACTGGACTTTCTGAAACCAGAAAGTCCAGTTGCCTCTTGAAAAAGCACCTTTGGGATAACCATGACCTGGATGATGGAGAATCTCCATAGACATCTGTCATCTTTAGACTTTTTGTGCATGTTATATTAAACCAACCATAAGATGTTGCAACAAAGTTAGATGATTCCGAATATTAATATACCGAACGGAATCATCTAACTTTGTTGCACATCTTATCCTAAATGATGTAAGATTTTGTGGACTCATCCAGAATAGCATGGAGGTATAGGGGGTTTTTTTTGCTACAAGGAAATATGCAGGAAGAGGAGGAAGTTACCAAGAGTCAGATACTATCCTTTGTCCTGTCAAAGTGCTTTAGAAAAGGTTTCAAGGCTGAAATGTCCTGATCCCAAAATATCCTGTTCCAATCTTATCAGAACGCTCACATGTTGGAACAGCCATGTCAGGAGCCATCTGGTGTAGAAACAGACCCTGATAATTGCACAATGGAGATCAGTGTAGCCCATTTCCAGCTCAGATCAATTTTGGTAAGGTAGGAATATTTCCCAGGAGGCTGGAACAGCCCTTCCCCATAATAGAACAGAAGGTCTGGAAGTCCAATGATTTAGTATACCTCTACCTTCCATTTATAAAAGCTGAAGATATAAATTAAATTAATATTAAATTGGATATTATGACATTAGAATGCCTGAGTGATAAAATGTAATGCTACCTTGTAATTAATGGTTTTATTGTGAAAAGTTAGCATCCAATGGTTCAAACACAAAAGGAAGTTTGATTATTTGCTGATGCAAAATCTGACTTTTCTGTGATCCCTCTTAATTAGGAAAACCTTTTTAAGGTGCTACCTCAAGGAACACTGTATGTAAAAAGTATCCTCAGTTGCTTATGCATTTAGAAATAATCTACTAAGAAAGCCTGGCTCTATTTTTTTTAAAATACCCTAACATCTCAAACTTTAAAAAAATATATACAGATTCCAAATCACTTGTATTTTTAAAAATATACAGATTCCAAAATCAGTTGTATTTTTAAAAATATACATATTCCAAATTGGTTGTATTTTGAAAACAATTTTGTTTCATTTGGGGCCACAGAAAATAGCAAAAGGATAAACATCAAGTTATGTATTTCCTACGGTTGTTTAAACATCTAGGCTCCAACAAACCCCAACAGACGCCTCACTCCCTTGCTGTCATTGCAAATGTAAGGTTACCTATTCCTATAATTACTAAGTCTTAAGCAGGACAAAGGAATACCAGCTAGCTAGCTCCTGTACCAAGCTATATTTAAAGCTATCTTCTAAACAGCAAGATCCAAGAAGTTACTAAAATATGATTTGCACTGTCAGATACATGATTTCAAGAGAAGCAGTAGCAATAGCACTTAAGACTTATATACCGCTTCACAGTGCTTTCCAGCTCTCTCTAAATGGTTTACAGAGTCAGCCTCTTGTCCGCAACAATCTGGGTCTTCATTGTACCGACCTCGGAAGGATGGAAGGCTGAGTCAACCTTGAGCCAGTCAGGATCGAACTGCTGAACTACTGGCAGTCAATAGAAATAGCCTGCAGTACTGCATTCTCACCACTGCACCACCACGGCGCTTAGTGAGAATTCTTATTAATCATGAAATCTAAAGAAGACAGAAGATAGGAAATAAATATGAGTTTATACCAAGCATAACCTGAAGCAACTGCTCTAATTTGGCTTGTTTCGGAGGTAAGAGTAGTCAAATAATTTAGGGATTTTCATCCAATTTTTTAGCATTATATTGAAGTTAGGTTCTTTGGTTTGTTCCTCTACAAGTGGCCCTCAACTTACAACAGTTTAGTGACCAAAGTTACAATGGCACTGAAAAATGTGACTTATGACCGTTTTTCACAGCTACGACCTTTGCAGCATCCCATGATCATGTGATCAAAATTCAGGTGCTTGGCAACTGGTTCCTATTTATGACGGTTGCTGGATCCCAAGGCCACGTGACCATCTTTTGCGACCTTCTCACAAGCAGAGTGAATGGGGAAGACAGATTCACTTAATGAACAGGTTACTAACCACAGTGATTCACTTAACAACGGTGTAAAAAAAAACACCGTAAAACAGGGCAAAAGTCTCTTAACCAAGGTCTCACTTCACAACATAAATTTTGGGCTCAGTCGGGGTCGTGAGTCGAGGACTGCCTGTAAAAAAAAAAATGCACAAGCTTTGCAATGCAGAATTCATAGAAGGGAAACCGGTCAGGAATGTAACTTGGATCGATCTCTTCCTAGCTTCCTTAATCGGTAATGGCACCAGGGAGCTGCTTCTCTATGTCAGAACACTTGCCAATTCTAAAGAATTCCGGGTTTATGAAAGTGTCGGAGGTTGTCTTGTAAGAACCAGACATTGATTCTCAGGTGCACAATAAGGAATATAAACTGATCCACTTGTAGAGAGGCTGCTGCGTCCCTGTTAGGATTCCCTTCTCATCCTGGAGACTTGCTAAACATCAATCTCCTTAGGGACCAATATTGCAATATTGCATAGTCCTCAACTTACAACAGTTGGTTTATTTGACCGTTTCAAGTAACAACTGCTCTGAAAAAAGCGACTTGTGACTGTTTATCATACTTACCACGGTTGTAGCATCCCCTTGGTCACGGGATTAAAAATTCAGGCACTTGGAATGGACTCAGGGGTGGGATGCTACCAGTTCTGCCTGTCTCTGTAGAACCGGTAGCTCTGAAGAGCAGAAGACCACTGAACTGGTTCTTCTGTGTTTGCTGCTCTTTGGCCCACTTGCCCGCCCGGGCTCTTACCTGACCTTTATTTCCTGCTTTTTCAACCTGCTTCCTGCTTTGCGTAGCACAGCTGAGGTTGAAAAAGCAAGGAAAAAAGAGGCTTTTCAAATGCTGCGCACCTGCGCACAACGTTTGTCAGTGGCACCAGCTTAAGGTTTTTTACACGCACGCGCAATGCACATCAGGTGCATGTGTGCACAAAGCTTGCATGCGCATGCAAAACATAGTCCCCGAACCGGTAGTAACACCGGTTGAATCCCACCCCGGAACGGACTCCTATTTATGACGGTTGCAGTGTCCCAGGGGTCACGTGGTCGCCTTTTGTGACCTTCTGACAAGCAAAGTCAATGGGAAAGCCAGATTCACTGAACCACTGCGTTATTATCTTAACAACTGTGGTGATTCACTTGACCACGGTGGCAAGAAAGGTTGTAAAATGGGGCAAAACTCACTTAGTAACTGTCTCTGTCAACTCATAAAACATTCCTATGCCTGTTTTCGAATTGCCATAAATAAGGGGGGGGGGGGAATCTGAAGGAGCATTACAGCAGTTTAAAACCAGAAGTACATTCCACGCTTATCTTACAAAGATTGTAGCCTAGGCTACCGGATCTTCTGCCCCCGAAAATCCTTCATTGGCGAATGTGGTTGATGACACCCAACCCGTGAACGCGCTTCATTGGAGAATCTGATTTATGAAACACCCAATGGGGAGGGGGGAAACAGGGTCAGGTGACTTTAAATTACGTATGCCAGAGTTGGCGTCATTTATGCTAATAGCAATAGCACTTAGACTTATATACCGCTTTATAGTGCTTTATAGCCCTCTCTAAGCGGTTTACAGAATCAGCCTCTTGCCCCCAACAATTTGGGTCCTCATTTAACCCACCTTGGAAGGCTGTTGAACTGCCAAATTGTAGGCAGCTGGCTGCAGAAGTAGCTTGCAGTACTCCACTCTAACCACTGCACCACAGAGGCTCCTAATGCTGACATGTTGCTCCTAATAAATCTTTTGGATTCTTCTGAAGCTTGGCTAAAAGCTCATGATTTAATTAGGGCAATGGCCGGAACTCTGACAGTCTTGCTTAGTTAGCAACAGAAATTTTGAGCTCCATTGTGGTCGTAAATCGAGGACTACCTGCAGTTAAGCAAGGCCAGATTGCTTCCATGTGTCTAGAACACACACTTCTCCATGCTTTCATTGGCTACAGGCCTTTAAGATGTGCAAACAACCAAAATACCCACGTTTTCAAAACACAGAAAATGAAAAGGCTTACTTCTGAGGAACCAAAGGTGTCCCTACATGCAAATCTCTATAATTCAAAACCTAAATAAGGAAGTGTTTAAAACCAGCCGCTCCTTAACATGCTTACCACTTAGACAGAAAGCTATGTTATTATTGCTCAGAAGCCCTTATCTTTTATTATGATGATGCATTAAAAAGCACATGGATCAACACTGAAACACACTCTTTTTTTTAGAATTCAATCTTGATTACAACTATGGAAAGAGGGTGTTTTTGCATTCTGGCATAAATCTCTATAAAGAGAGAGGAATACATTATCAGTTTTCCTCACTTTTCTGGCACCAGAACAAGAATCCTGGCATAGTAAGTGGTATGCCCCAAAATACATGAACTTAAATACAGAGGCTGATTTGATAGTATTATGACAATTGATCTCCTCCAACATCATTGATCTAAAATGTTAGTATGTCTTATTTGCATAAGCTGCAGAAATTGCATGAATCAGCACTGCACTAGCCAAACAGCCAAAGATGCACATTATGGGAGAAGTAAAAATGCTCTCTTCTACAGTTTCGGAAGGCAACATTTGCAGACGAAAAAAATAAATAAATACAGAGGTCTCTCTATATTGTATCAATTGTCCAAAACAGAGAATATAAAAACATTGCGAGTTACCAAAAATATCAATTGCCTAACAAATATTTTGGTTTGTAAAAGAAAGGTGTTCATCATTCAGGATATACTGTACATGTAAGCACAATTAAAAGAAAAGAATCAGTTTTAATCTTTTAACCCTAGACTTTACCCACTATAATTTCTTTTCAAACAGAATAATCCCCACTGGGGCCACTTTTAAGCGTGGTTTTCGTTTGCTGCAACTACTATGAGAATGTAACAATCTTCGTAAGATGCTTTATGTTCTCCAATAATATAAATTGCGCTCCCAAACCAGCAGCAATATTTAGAAATTGCCTGACTTATAAACTCAATAGGTTTAAAAGTTGCATCATTCTTTGCTTTGGTCCTTTCAACCCTTTTTCTCTAGTAGTGTTACACCAAATCAAATATAGTTAGTCCCCGATTTACTGACTGTTCGAAGTTACAACAGAACTGAAAAAAGTGACTTATGACCATTTTTCACACTTATGACCGCTGCGGCATCCCCCCGATCATGTGATTTACATTCAAATGCTTGACAACTGACTCACGTTTATGACGGCTGCAGTGTCCAGGGATCATGGGATCCCCTTTTGTGACCTTCTGACAAGCAAAGCCAATGGGAAAACCAGATTTAATTTAATTTAACAACTGCAGTGATTCACTTAACAAAATGTGACAAGAAAAATCGTAAAATGGAGCAAAACTCATTTAACAGATTTCTCACTTGGCAACACAAATTTTGGGCTCAATTCTGATCATATGTCGAGGACTACTATATGGAAATTCCTCTGAATATTGGTTCTAATCAAAACTGTAAAAAACATCTGCTATCTGTGCTAAAATAAAATGAACAGCAGTGGAATCTTTCAATAGTTCCACATATTTCCAAATTATCACAGACATTACACCTAATCTCAGCTTGGAAGAAACAACAATAGCAGAGATAAAATATATTCCTTTTCCATCTCCCTGGGTAGTTAAAACTATTGCATGCTAAACTCTCACACAAAAACAAATTAGACAACATTACTAACTGAATGGAAGCATTACATTTTATTACCCAAATATTTTAATATGCAATCAAACTAAGTTCAGTGAGTTCAAATTCTGATCTCTTAGATGACACTTATCTCTTAATCTTTTATAAGATTTTTATCAGGATTAAATAAATACTAGAATTAATGAGTGCCCTGAAATAAGCATTTTAATTAAGTACATGAACTTAATTTTAATTAAGCACAAAAATGAAATATAAGGAACCAAAAATGTCTATGTTGCTACAATAAAAGCTGCACAATTGTTAACTTTAACTGGAAGCAAATATAAGTAAATGAGTATATATTGAAAAAGTACTAATTGTTTAACTCAATTTTAATTGCCACAACTCGCCAAATACAAGCAAAATGATGAGTGATCAACTTAATTAGGATCGATCCTTTTAATTTTTAAAAATGCTTCCTTATTTATCAATCTCCATAAAGATCATAAAAAGATATTAGACAAAAATGCTAGACTGTTAACACAGCACAAGTGGTATTGTTTTTATGATTAAATAATGAAAAGGTATCACAATACCAAGCACGGTAGCTTCTGAATTTTTAAATAAATAAAAAAATGGGAATTGATGCAAATGAAATATGAAACTCTCCTTTAACTACAATGAATGTGTACAAAAAAAAAGCAGCCAACTGCATCTAATTTTATTGTCTCCTGTAATTCACCAGAGAAACAAGAATAACTACTTCTAGTTGATTTAACAGCCCCTATACAGTAGTTATAATTCTTATGGTATCATCCCTTGCTCATACCTAGTAACTGGATTTCTATTTGAAGGAACTGCTTTTAATTTAGCTTTATTTATGGTTAGAAATTGGAGTATACAATCCATGGAATGGAGAGTAAATATATTAACAAGTGTTGAAGGCTTTTTTTAAAAAATAAAAAGTTTGCAAGAATCTAAGAAAAAAAAAATTCATCAGGGAACTTCTTATATAATCTCTGACCTCTAATTTGAATTCAACAGCATTTACTTCCAGAAAAGGGCACCTTTGAAAACATGCCAAACCTAACCATTCATTTGAAATATATTTACTCATACAGAATTCAGCGGACTTTAACACTGACCAGGATTGCGATACAAGATTGTTTAGGCAGAAGAGAAAGTCGAATTTCTTCAAAATAAATTAGTTGGATACAGTGGTGGGATTCAACTGGTGTTAACAATCGGTTCAGTGAGTGCGGTGTAACTACCGGTTTGCCCAAACCAGTCGGTACCGGCTGAATACCACCCCAGGTTGGATCGTTTGATTTGAAAGCCACTGAACAAAAGTTTTTCTGACTTGGGGTTCAGAGACATGGGCATCACTATTGATTCTTCGTTCTCCAGGTAATATGAAGCTAAGTCACTGTAAGAGAAGGAGATAATTCTGTGGGAAGCCTGATGTTGACCACTAAATATCAGTAATTTTAACAGAAGGTAACAATAAGGCTTCCCTCCTTCTATATCAGATTTCCCAGTGCAAGAAACCACCAATTTCAAGCCAAAAAGTCACTGATGAAAGCAAAAACCCTTCGTAGTAATAAAAAAATGTTAGATGTTATGTTTGGTTATTACAGACTCACTTGGCTCTTCCCTTAAACAGTCCGATACATACATATATTTATATATATATATATATACACATACATATATATACACACATACATATATATATATATATATATATATATATATATATATATATATATGACACCTGACGCATTTTGGCCATAGAGATAATCCCCAACTTATAACAGTTCATTTAGTGACCGTTCAAAATTACAACCCCACTGAAAAAGTGACTTATGGCCATTATTCAAACTTATGACCGTTGCAGTAGCCCCATGGTCATATGACTTACATTTGGATGCTTGGCAGCCGACCATATTTATGACGGTTGCAGTGTCCAGGGGTCATGTGATCATTTATTGCGACCTCCTGACAAAGTCAATGTTACTAACTTAACAACTGCAGTGATTCACTTAACAATTGTGACAAGAAAAGTCATAAAGTGGAGGCAAAACTCCCTTAATGAATTTCTCCCTTAAAAAATTTCTCACAACAGCTCATCCATCATAGAGAAGGCAGATAAATGTTTCACCCCGAACAATAATTGTTCCGTTTGAACTTAAAGCGAGTGTGAACTCAGCCTATTGTAATTTATTCCACAAATGACATGTGAAGCAAACTTTTGATGAGCATAAGATGTAATCCCAACCAATGCTCTGAACACGTGCTGAAACTCCACGCTCTCAGCCTTGCCATATGAAAAAAGTTTCTGCTGGACATCATGGGCTACATCAGGGGTATCAAACCGAAGGCCCATAGACCGGCTGCGGCCTGTGATGTGGTCGGTCCGGACTGCAGGGTCGTCCTGGAATATGTAAGGGACGGGCCCGTGTTATTTCGGCCCGGTCTACTGAATGTGAAGAAGAAACCTTGGGCCTGTGTTGCTTCAGCCTGGTCTACCCAATACGAAGAGGAAATATCAAGACACAGACTTCAGAGAGTAGTTAGGACTGCAGAAAAAACAATTACTACCAACCTGACTTCAATCGAGGACCTGTATACTGTATGAGCCAAAAAGAGGGCTGTGGAAATATCTACAGACCCCTCACATCCTGGACATAAACTATTTCAACTCCTACCCTCAAAACGACGCTACAGAGCACTGCACACCAGAACAATTAGACACAAGAACAGTTTTCCCAAACGCCATCACTCTGCTAAACAAATAATTCCCTCAACACTGTCCAACTATTTACAAAGTACCTTAGGATTCTTGACTCTTGACGAATATATCTTTTCTTTTATGTACACTGAGAGCATTTGCACCAAGACAAATTCCTTGTGTGTCCAATCACACTTGGCCAATAAGGAATTCTATTCTATCAGGCCAACAGTTTGGGGAGTGGTGTCAAGCTGGCCACACCCACCCAGCTGGCCACACCTACCTATTCGGCCACGCACGCCCGGCCCCCTGAGGTCAACCACAGCCCTAACTGAAATTGAGTTTGACACCCCTGGGCTACATGGTAGAGGCAGAGGAGGAAGAAGAATTTGCCCTCTCTTCTTAGGTTTAATGTTCCTGAGAAGCCAGCTGGCCTATATATTGGTTTGCTATTGGCCAGTAGCAGCCAGATTGGCTGACATCTTTGTCTTCTAAACACTACTCCCACATTTTTTTTTAACTGATGCAGCTGGTGATCTATCTTGGTATGATTAACCGAATACTGTACAGATTTCCAAAATGTTCCCGTATCTTACTTGGAGGAAGAGCATATAATTGAATCATAGTCAGAAGCTAAGGAAGTCTCAAGATGCGCTGCCTTTAAGGAAGTGCTCAATGTCCAAATTTACGATCAAGGCAATTTTGGCTGGGGGAGGTTTGAATTAAGGAGACGTTATGGGTTGGATACCAAATTTACACTTCTGACTGCCAAGTTTCCCCTCCTTTTTATTACCTCACCTGATCAGAGCACAGCAAGCGAGCGTATTTTGAGCATGCCTCTTGGATTACTTCATATGTATCGTTCATCTGCCTCTGAGTATGCACGCCTAGAAACTGCTCCTTAGCTGCCCAGTGAGAAAGACTTTTAATGACTCAGGGCACCGGAAAGCTAGAGTATGAACTGCACTGCGAACGTTGAATTTTGGATTGCAGGTAGTCTTCTACTTACAACAGTTTGTTTAATGGCTGTTCAAAGTTACAACAAATACTAGAGATAGATAGATGATAGACAGATAGATGATAGATAGATAGATAGATAGATAGATAGATAGATAGATAGATAGATAGATAGATAGATAGATAGATAGATAGGAGGGAGTGGGAGAGAGAGAGAGAGACTCTGCTAAATTCTTAAACAGTCTGCAGTGGCAATTGGTTGCTTTTTTGCAAATAAAGCTCCTGTTTTAAACATAAGAGCGAAGCCTTCATCCCTCAAGTACAGATTCTGCCCTGCTATTTGTCTCTTGTACTTCATGCAACACGGCTACTCGTCAATTTGAGGAGACCACCAGCAAATGGTTTCCAATTGTGACTTTAGATGACAATGGCAAATAAACTTCAGAGATCCAAGTCTACCTCGGTTCAGAAGAATCCCAACTAAAATACAGGATAATCCTCAACTTGCAACCATTCATTTAGTGACCGTTTGATTTTACATCGGCACAGAGGAAAGTGACTTCTTAAGATCGTTTTTCACACTTACCACTGTTGCAGCATCCCTGTGGTCACGTGATCAAAATTCAGATGCTTGGCAAGTGGCTCACATGTATGACAGCTGCAGTGATCCTGGGGTCACGTGATCCCCTTTGGCGACCTTTGGGCCAGCAAAGCCAATGGGGAAACCAGATTCACTTAACAATCGGGTTACTGGCTTAACATACTGCAGCAATTCACTTAACAACGGTGGGACAAAAGGACATAAAGTGGGGCCAAACTCACTTCACAAATGTCTCACTCAGCAACAGAAATTTTGGTGTCATAAGTCGAGGCCTACGGTATCTGTACTGTTGTTAAAGCTTAAGCAACAAAAGGAAAGAGTAGGAAATCTTTAACTACAGCAGAGGTCTCCAAACTTGGCAACTTTTAAGATTTGTGGACTTCAACTCCCAGAATTCTCCAGCCCAGCATTGAAGTCCACAAGTCTTAAAGTTGCCAAGTTTGGGGACCCCTGAACTACAGGAAGGTGGGTCACAGGGGACCACATTATGCCTGGATAAGATTTAGTCCTACAATGACATAAAAGAGCAAAGTTGAACTCAGAAAACTTACATTTTGGATTTGCCCTCTAAACAGTTCTAAAGCCAGAAGTATTTAAATATAGCAGAAGGCATTGTGTATTACCCAAAACAATATCCACACATAAAAAGAAAAAAAATCGTTACACACTCCCATTGGAATAAGCTTTGTTCTTAATTCTAATCTCCAGGGTTATTCCAAAAGAGGCGTGATTCATCATATAGAGAGGACAGAATGAAGATTCACTGAAACTTGATATATATCCAGAATGATTCCTCTTAACTGGTTTGCCCCATAAATGCTTCCAGAATTTGCATCTAACTTAACCACACATATCCTTTAGTCAAAAATAAGGGGAAATACAGTACAGAGGTGCTCAGAATGGACAAATTAAATTTACAGGAAATATAATCAAACAATAAGAAAGACATAGTGCTTAAAACCAACAGAATTTTCACAAGGCAAAGATGCAAGGTAAGTATATTTATAATTATCTCACAAAAGTCTTGACTGGGGATTGGGAAAAAAATAACGTGGACTACAGTATTTCTGTTTAGATGTGAAAATATTGCAGGAAGAATCTAAGGGAAGTCTCTAGGGTGTAGCTTTACCTGCAAGGGGTGTGGTGCTGATCAGATTACTAAAAACCTCTGACTATGACTGTAGTAACATCAGAGTAAACTTGGTAACCTTTCCTAGGAGAAAAGATCAATGGAACATTTAGTTCTGAGGGCTGATTTAAAAAGCATTAGCAACCCTTAGGATCAAAGCAAATAAGCAAAATAACTCTCCTTCTTGCCTCAACACGTGCATTTTATTCAAGATCTTCTGGACTAAAAAAATTGGGAAGAGAAAATATACGTAGTTCTCGACTTAAAACAGTTCATTTAGTGAGTGTTCCAAGTTATGACGGCACTGAAAAAAGTGACTTATGACCACTTTTCATACTTACCATTTCCGCATCCCCATGGTCATGTGATCAAAATTCAGATACTTGGCAACTGACCCATATTTATGATAGTCACAGTATCACTGGTGACCTTCCAGCAAGCAAAGTCAGTGGGGAAGCCAGATTCTCTTAACCACCGTATTACTAACTTAACTAAAGTGATTCACTTAACAACTGTGGCAGGAAAGGTCATAAAACGGGGCAAAACTCACTTAACAACTGTTTCACTTAGCAACAGAAATGCTGGGCTTAATTCTGGTCATAAGTCAAGGGCTGCCTGTAAAGGAAATCAGAAATTGAAAGAGGATGGTTTCATGATGAAAACTGAGCCAAGGCAAACTTTTTCTCTGTAGTATAGATATGCAACACACAAAGAGCTTCTTTTCTTAATACTACACACTAGAGACTACTAGCTAGTCTGAAAATTCTTAAAACTGTACCGCTTGGAGTGTGTTTTCTACACTTTTAATCGAATGTTCCTCTTTGCTCAACTCTCTTGCAAAAGGAGTTGCTCAACAAGGATATTTGATCTGAAAGAAAATAGCTGATTCTGGGAAATATGCAAAACCCAATTTCATTGCCAGCTTTCATTGTTAAATCTTTATCTCTGACTAATAGATTAAAAAGATTATTATGAAGAAAAAATATTCTTACTTAACAGCCAAAGGAATTAGAAAATTACAAAATTACAACATATTCAGATTTGTTTGGTTTGGAACATAGATAAATAGCAAACAAAACAGACAGAAATAGGTTCAAAGGACTGCATGTAAAATTTTCTACTGCAAAAAATTCTTATTCTGCTTGGGTGTATTTGATTAGGTCACACAGACCTACAGAAACCCACTTTTTACCTTGTGTCATATAACTGTATTATGTATGCTCTGAATATGTGTACTGCTGAATCCAAATACTCATGGCAGCTGACAGAATAACATTAAGGGCATAGTGAATTAAGTCACTTCCGTTTGGTATGTCAGAAATAACGATTTGTAAATTAACTGCAAAATGTGACTTCAATTCTGACTTTAAATCCAATTAAATATTCATAACCACTCAAAGGAAGGCACACTTGTTTGGAAATGTTAATTATAGATCCTGCAACACCTACTCAGAGACCTATAGAAAATAATAATGCTCTATATTCCCAAAAGATGAGGGAGGAAGCAATTTTGAGTCCTATTGCAGTTGGCAAATCTATTGACATATTTTAGTAGAAACATTTAGAAAATATTAACAATCATTGAAAATGTAAGAATGTTACACTTCAGAATGCATCTAGTTAACTCTTTGTTTGGATGGTTGTTTTAAAAATCTACACACCTTGTAATTACTTTTTTCTACACATAAACAAGTGGTGACTCGTTTGCCAAACAAAAGAGAAAATTTAATGAACTACCCCAATGTAAACTGTTAAGTACTGAAGCTAAAGCAATCGGCTATTTGAAGCCCAACAGCAATTATTCTACACAAAAGGGTACTTATAAAAACAATGAAAAAAGATCCTGCTGCTTGATATTTATAACACAACTTTGATGTTGCTCTGATCATTTACGTAACTAAATGCATTAGTCATAGTTCTACAGATGCAGCTTCATTTATGGAATAGCTGCAGTGATGTAATAAGATAATGGTTCTTGGGATAGAACTTACTAATATATGTAATTGTATTTGATCGGCAATCTCTAATTTTTCTCTATTAAGATTTAAGGATATATTCCTTAATAAGTATATATTCCTATACTTCTCTTTTTAAATCTTTCATTATTCAAGATAAAAATGGTAGCGTTCAGCTTAACACAATTCTACTATCTGAATCTTTCTGACTCTCCTGGAGAGAGAACTAACTGGTGTTAGTTCTAAGCCTATTTTTTTTCAATTTACCATACTTCTTATCGATGAAGTACCAATTAAAAATGACTAGACAAAAATAGCATGCTGTATATTGCTAATGTCTTAAACTGCAACATAAAGACACTGAATATTTATATAGCTTAAAGGTAGATTTTATAACATAGAATTGGGTTGAACATATTTATAAACCTATCTTAACATCAAGGAAACAAATGGGCTTCAGGAACAATTTGAATTAAGAAAGGTAATAGCTGGAGGATTTGTTCACATATCTCACGAAGTGCTTCAACTCAAAAGCTAATTTTGGTTAACACTTGCAGGGGAACTCTCAAGGGAATATCAGGATGTAGGATAAACAGGAAAGTAGAAAGAAACTGAAGAAAGAGGATGGCAAATCACATTTGGTTTTTGGTCAAGAGAATACAATGACCTCTTTCTAACTGTGGAAAACAAGGCATTGACAGATATAATTAGCCAAAAGTGATTATTTTCGAAATTATCTTTAAGCTCAACTTAAGCACTTTTGTTTTCCCTTGGAATCTAAAGTCTCGTATCTGCAGTCAACAGTGTCTGTTATTAAGCATGTTTATTTTAAATACCTCCAGGGAAAAAGAATAATGGTGTGCCGGTAAAAATTTGTTCAGATCACATTAGACAGTAAATTACCTTGGCCCTGTTTATATTTCCACTCTGCCTATTTTTCCCCATTTTGCAAACCAAGAGTTGCTTAACAAGGATTTACTGAACAAACCACTACTGATTGGTTTTCTACCATCAACCGTAAACCACAGTTTACCAATCGCAACAGTTAACCTCACACACAAAAAAATAAGGTAAACAAAATTAAACCTTATTATGACTTAGCATGGCACGGAAATCTAAATGACATGTGGAATTTTCATATATTTTAAGAATATAATTCCTTAAGAGCCTTCAAAATTAAATGCTGTATACCTTTTTTTAAAGGATTAAAGGGCTACCAGAACTGAAATAAATGTATCTCCACTTCTGTGCTGTATGTCTTAAACTGTGTGAAGAAGGGGTGCAGTAATGAAATAGATGTATTTTTTTCTCTACAACATCTCTTTTGTGCGGATAATTTGAGGGAGAATTTGAAGGTTTGTTGGGATGCTACAAGCTCTCGAAGTTTTACAACTGTCCTTTTCTACAGGGTCCTAAAATGGTAATTGGAATGCACAATTTTGCGATGCTACAGATCTGCCAGAGATCTCTTTCTGAGGTGAATTCTAGAATTGTGTATTTGTTGTTAGAACTGGGAGACTCTAATAATTCCTATAACCTGTACTAGTTAGTTATTTTGGAACAGATAATTAAACCTGATTGTCTTTCAATTCTTCCAAACAAAACATTCAAGGTATTTTGTAGGGATAAGAAATACTACCAGAGATGCATAGAGATGTTGTCTTTTTTTATGAATCTCTCCACTATAAAGTCAATAGAATACACAGAGGCAAGGTTAATAGTTACTTCAAATAATCTTTCCTAACCCTTATGATAAATTATTTACTTAACGTGGGAAAGTTTGCTTATGAGAATTTGGAGCTATCAAAATGGGTAAGATGCGAGTGTTGGCAGCTATAACAATAGTTAAAAAATACATACAGCAAACAAATTCAACCAATCACATCCCACTAACAGCCAGACTAAGCCATGCCTTTGAAGCTCCCTTAAGCAGGAAGCTGAAAACAATTTTGAAAGCAGTGTCAGCTAGAAAAATGACCTTAGCTTGAACAGATTTGAAAGGGCAGGTCAGCTAACTGAGCCTACAATCAACCAGCCTAGTCTGCCTCTTCAAAGTTCACATTGGATGAGAACATGGAGCTGGTCACCTGTCACCTGATGAAACTCATTCTTTCAAATATGCCACTCCAAAGCTTACTCAAGAACTTGGTAGGAGAAAACCTATTTATTATCTTTTCTGGGATATAGCCTGTGATTCTTTACTGTCCTCCCATGGGGAAGGGGAACAGTCCTTGACGAAAAAGTACAATCATTAAACTTTTATTTATGGGGAATTCAAGGATAACTACCTGCACTCCTTTTCCTAACTTCCTAGGCACCTTAAATTATTACTTATATGCAAAGAACTAAGTGAGAGAATTCTACCTCACTGGTCCAAAGTGAGAAGACTTCAAGGCATCCCACAATTTCTTTAAACAGACCCCCCCCCCCCCAAAGTCAGATGGAGAGAAAAAAATAAGTCTAGAAGGCGGATAAACAGAAATTTCACCTCAAACAGTAATACAAATTGTTCTGTTTGAACTTTAAGAGTGTGTGAATTCAGCCTACTGTAAGTTATTCTACAAATGGCAGCATAAGCAAACTTTCGGTGAGCATAATATGTGATCCCAATCGATGCTCTGAACACGTGCTGAAACTCAGCTCTCACCCTTGCTACATAAAAAGGTTTCTGCTAGACACCCAAAGCTTTCTGTGTTTCTACAGAACTCCTATCTCAATAAGGTCAAACTTCTGCAAACCTGCCTTACAGAAAGAGGAAGATACTTCCAGGTTTATCTTAAGAGGCATTCCTTGAAATCCTTATCATAAAATAAAAGGTAGTGTAGCCTAGGGCTCAGATGACACAAGGGGCAGGAGAGAGTTGTGTTCTACAATGGGAATGTTCTGTTTAAAAATAATAATAAGGGGTTTCTGAATTGTCAACATCAAAAAACTTGGATATATTAAGACCATTATACTTAGGTCTTATACTTCGATTAGGTCTACCTAATTTAACATGATAGGCACCAAGAAGCTTCCCATCAGTTCCTCTGCCCATTCGTGCTATGTATTACAAATTAAGTATTACTTCTATTGCATTATAATTTGCAAATACCTACCCCCAACATAGATTAGTAATAGAGAAGGTAGGTTCAAAAAATGGAAGGTGTCCCCAAAATGTCTTTGTTTATTGCCTTTAGTAATCTTGTTTCTTTCCAGATCACCTATTCCCTGGAGGCACCGGCACACATCAAATTAAACCCTATTTTATGCTGGTAACCCCATTTTCAAGGCTGGCACAACCTGTCAAGTCCAATTCAAGCACGTGGTCAGTTTAAAAAAGGGGGGATACTTTATGCCTTGGGAGAAGCGGGCTGCTGACCTCTTTTCCCTTGCTCTTTTATAGCTACATTTCCAACCTTAATATTGTTATTTATTCGTGCATTATATAGGAAGAGAGTCGTCTTTTTTTTTCTAATTGGGGCGCGCTAACAGATTCCAATGTATCCTATTCCCCCAGCGATTCCAACCTCTCCCTTCCTGGAGGTATTGGACTACAGTTCCCATGTGGCGCCCAATCCATGGGACAGCCAGTCCAAGGCAAACTCGCGAGTCGCCCTTCCCACGTTCCCCACCCCCCCACAGGTCGTCTCAATTTCACCCCACCCTACCACCCGCCGCCCGGTTGCTTGATGCTGCTGCGGCGGATCGAGGCCGGGCTGAAGGCCTCGGGCCAGGCCTCACCATCCTCCTCAGGGGCGGCGGGCGGCGTCTGGGCTGTCTGGTGGCCGGCGGCTCTGGTTCTGCTCACGCCGGGCGGCTCCGGCTCGGGATTCGGCTCCGGGGCCTGTCTCCATCTATGGGCGCCGAGCCCGGCAGCGGCGCGAGGCCGAGGCGGCCGGGCGAGGCGGCGGCGGCGGCGGCCGGGGACGGCGGCGTCTCCCCGCCAGAAGGCCGCCGCCGTGGCGGGAGGCTGCGGAGGAGGTGGCCGCCGAGGCAGCGGGCACGGCTCGCGGCAGGCTCCGGCTGGGGCTCCAGAGCGGCGGCGGCGGCGGCAGCGGCGAGGGCAGGAGCGGCCTGGTGGCTCCTTCTCATAATTGTGCGACTGGGCCGGCAGCGGCGGCAGCAGCAGCAACGCCGCGGCCTAGCGCGTCAGCTCGCGCCGCCCTCCGCCCGCCCTCCTGCCGCCGCTGAAGGGAGCCCCGGCTGAGGTGTGTTTGTGAGGCTGTTGTGTAGCGGTGGCGGTGTGTTTGTGTGTGGGGGAGGGTTGCGTTGTTTAATACACGCGGAGGGTCGAGGCAGGTGTATCAGGCACACGCGTCTGTGTGTTCCCCACACACGCACGCAGAGCACCTGCCCCGCACACGTGCCCAGGCACACGCACACTGGCGTTCGCGGGGCTGCCTCGTTTCTCACACACACTCCTGCACCCATAGTGTGCGTGTGTCAGAGACTGATTGACATCCTCGGCCAAATGTCACACGTGCCTAGTCGTGCCCGGCCACGGCCACGCAAGGCAAGCCCATAGAGATAGGTTTGTCTCACAGTATATTTATTCACGCAGCCCCCTTTGCTCCTATTCAGACACACGTGTGTAGAATGAAAATACACACATACGTGTATGCATGTCTGTCCATCTACACACACATACACGTGTCTAGAATATGTGTATGCCTATCCATCTACACACACGTTATTGATCCATGCTCCTATAACTCACATGCATATGCACCTCCCCTTATAACTCACCTAATACAGATGTATCTCATATATGGAGTATATATACACACATCACAACCATCTATACACAAACAGAAAGGAAGAATTATATGGGATTGGAGCATCTTATCAATACTTTCAAGTTAAATATGTAGTTGTTTTTGTTATGTATATAGTTTTCCATACATCTGTCACCCCCATTTAGGGAGATGCATATAGCATAGGCATAATAGATATATATATATATAAGATTTATATGCATCTTGTATATGCCTCTGCATCTCTCTGATCCTTATGAATAGACTCGTATTTGCCATCTTGAGTGGATTTTGATTTTTTGAGATTTTAAAATGCTTTATATTTGTTCCTTTATATGGCTTTATATTTGTTCCTTTCAATTTTCACGTTTTGGAATTATTTTGTTTTGCCTTGTGTTTGTTTTTTATTTGGGTCTTTTTCTGTTTTGTATATTTTGTAGAAGTGCATTTTCAAAACATGGAACCCAGACATATACAAGGATGAGATACAAATTATTAAACCTTTCTCCCAGCCCCAATAACAGTGATGTGGTTAAAAAAAGGTTTTTAATGGAAAAGCAAGTTATAAATATGTTCAGATAAAAACAAATAATGTAATAGCTTTGTAACTTCTCTGTTTTATGGATCCCACCCAATCCTTTCAAATGTTCAGCTGTCATTCAGCTGCCCAATTCACTTTCAGTCCTCATCCGTACATGTTCTTATACTAAACATATCACCATTTATTGTTTCTGGAGGGAATAATATGCTATCACTTAATCAGCTCTCATTGATGAACTTTTATTTGGCATTACTTAACACTTACCTTATAATCCAAATAATGAAGACAATATACCTTTGGGCATTATTGGAACAGAGCTGTGTTTTCAATGCTTGAAGCCTGTCTCTAGGACCTGTACCCGGCTTCTATAATATGTATTTATTCTGGAGTAGATATCTGTGAATATTGAAGAGAGACAGGTGAAACTGATGACAAGTGTTGCCTAAACCATCTTACAAAGACAGTTCTTTTGTAATCTTTCTTCCTTTGCTCTTAATACAGTATAATTAGCTAGAAATGTCAGTATGACCTCCTTAAGATATAAGGCTAAGTCGAACATTTTACTTGTTCTCTCAACTGTTATAATCACTATCAACTTGGCATATCACCTTTGTAAATACAATTATCATAAAACGCCACTGTCTTAACGTCACCTTTGTCTGTACTCCAGGTTAACAGTTGTAATACTAAACTATATCCTCCATATTATAACCAACTTGTAGTTATAATAATACAAAGAGGGGCAAACTGTCTTTAGTACACTGTCATCTGCATATCATTTTGTTTGCTTTTCAGTTTCATTGTTGATTTCTGTGCAAATTGATCCTTAAGCTTGTGAACTAGCAATCCTATAAATGTGCAAATTGAGAGGATTTTGTGGTGTTGATTTCTGTGCAAAAAACATTGGATTTGGCTGCTGTTTTAACAGTACACAAACAAAGGTTAGGCATCTGCGAAAAAAATCATGTCAATGTTTAAATATAATATTCATATATTCTTGGTTTCAGAGTTGTTGCATAGCTTGGGATGGCCAACATTCTGGCAAATAAGGCCACCCCATATGGTTGAAGGCATAAATGTCTCAATAAATGAGAACATCAGAATTTTCGACGTCAATAAAACAGATGCCATAGATGTTGACAGGTGGAAGTGTTTTTGAACATAAGCATTCCTCTTCCAAAGTTTCAATTCTCCCACCCACTTTGGACTAGGAAAACCAATCTATCACCCAGAATTGTAGAACAAGCACTTGTATATTAAGAAAGCATAAATTGCGAAGGAATTTAAGAGCAAAGATGCCTGCGGGAAAAGCAAGGAAGTCTCTCATAAGGAAAAGTTAATAGAAAAAGGATCCCTTGAAGCAGATGATTTGAAAGCAATGTAGAGGTAGTCCTTGATTTAGGTGCATAATTGAGCCAAAATTCCTGTTGCTAAACGTGACAGTTGTTAAGTGAGTTTTGCTCCATTTTATGACCTTGCCACCGTGGCTTAGTGGATCATTGCAGTTGTTGAGTTGTTAATATGGTTGTTAAGTGAATCTGGCTTGCCCATCATCTTTGCTTGTCTGAAGGTCACAAAAGGAGATCACACGATCCTAGGGAACTGCAACCGTCATAAATATGAACCAGTTGCTAAGTGGCCGAATGTTGATCACAGGGATGCTGCAATGGTCATAAGTGTGGAAAAATGACCATAAGTCACTTTTTTTCAGTGCCACTGTAACTTCGAATGGTCACTAAACGAATGGCTATAAGTCAAGGACTACCTGGTCGTTGGAGCACAAAAACTCTGGAATCGCATGTATTACTATTCCTGCAAAAACAATGCTGTATATAAAGGATCATTTGGGTCTCAGCCAAGGTGCCCTAAGGCTGACTACCTCTTATCTTGTGGCTCCATAGCTCACCAAACCAGCCTGAACTTGTTCTTGTAGCAATAAAATTACCACGAACAGCAAAGGGGCTTTCACAAGAAATGTAAATATGCTACAGGTACAAGGGGCAGTTTGGCCAGAAACAGAAGGGATGTTTCATATGGAACAACGAACACTGAAAATTCAAGGCAGCTTCCAATACAGACAATAAAAAAGTACAATGGACTAAAATTATTAATTACAAACCAAACCTTAAAAGGCTAATTCAACACACATAAAAAAATAGGTAAAGCTTCCACTAGCATCTTCAAACATACATCTTTAAAATCTAAGAAGGCATAAACTTTTCTTCCCTGGAAAGCAAATGGAGATGATAATGGCCATATTGATGCCAAACAAGGCTATACTTTAATGTGTAAACCAGACAGGAAATAAAACAATACTTAAATTATTGCTGAAAGTTTATTTGATACAAAATGTTTTTCCAAATTATAATAATCTTAGAAAACAAAAATATACAATGTTTCAGAAATAAAGCAGCAAAGAAGGTGATTATCAGACTGGATTATTGCTCTAGCAGTACTGTGATTAATGTTATTCTTTTACTAAGGCTGTTAAAATGAAAATGGACAACTGAATTTTTAAGCACTTTTTAGTAAACGTCCAATGTGGCTCCCAGCATGCTATTCAGTAGCCAGTAGTTAAAAGCACCCAATTTTAAAGAATATTGTTAAATAGTCCATACAGACACTGTTAATTTGACATTTCAAAATGAGAAGCTTGGAACATTTCTCATAATTTGAATCATACTTATTCTACTCTCTCAAAAAAGCAAAGGCATGTTCCGTGGACAATTTTATATAATTTGTCAATTCTATCCCTTACAAATGTAATTCAATGAACTTAGACATTAAACAGAATTAAATTTGACATTCCTCTATGACTTACATTTATTGAACTTTTTAAAATTTCCAAAGTAGCAAACAATATAATGTAAAAAAATAGACAAAATCAATTCAAAAAGTCTATTCATTTCCAACCATCTTTTATTCTCCCAACCCAGCAAAATTAAAACTAAAACTAATCTTTTATCGACAATTTAAACTTGCCTGTCATCAAAAAACATTTTAAGAGAAAAGGATCTCTCTTCTGTCCCTCATGCAAATATTAGTTTCGGGTTTCCTTGATTTATTACAACTAGTGTTAAAACGAGAAGTCTGTTTGAATTCATGTTGACTAAAGAATAATTAAAAAGAATAAAGAAAAAAGAAAGATGGATCATATTGGGGACATGATAAGAAACCTTGGTATTTATTGTTTCAAGCTTTTTAGGTCTGTAAACCTGATGGTCAGTTGCCAATTGGATCCCTGCTCTGCAGCCTTGATAGTTTTAAATGTGTCCCATATGATCCGTAAACCTTTTGACAGAAAGGACTCAGGTAATAATTAAATAAAGGTTCATCAATTGTGACTGAAAACAGGAAATATCCCAGCCGTATGCCTCCTGTCCCTTACAAGAAAACACATACCAGAAGATCCCAATGGAATATCAAGAAAATGTAAGCCGTTTTCCATTTCTGTATTCTGCTCAACAGTGAATGGAAACTCTTCCATCAAATGGTCCAGGGAAGTCCCTGAATCTATTATCTGATATATGGATTAAGGAATTGTAGCTATGGTACAATCTATTCTACCCTTCGTTGCCTATACCTTGGGGCATGGGAGGGAAGTTCTTGTGAAGACAACCTTTTTCATGGGTGTGTCACACCTCAAATAAAAAACCCACACAAAATCAATATTTTAAATTGCTATAAGACAATGCACCAATTTAGAGGAAATTCTTGCTTTAGGAATCTGCCTTGTCTTGTGGACATGACTTTACAAATATGCAACTAGTAAAAAAAATAGCAAGTGCTTTTAAATTGCTTTTTAGACTTGTTCTCATTAGCTTAAATGAAGTTTCATTTAAATTAAGCCTATTTGTCCTGAGTGAAAATCTCGTAAATGAACAGTTATTTCAAATGCTTCCGGTCTCTTCAGTTGATCTACAAGATCTATGTTACTAATTACTCCAGCTTTTCCTAACTTGATGGCTTTTAAACACGCGTAGAATACAATTCCCAGAATTCTTAACAATATTCTGTAGCTGCAGTCCTATGTAGTATGAGGAGGTTTTATGTAACACTGTTATTCTTATATTACCTCTAAACTAAAGGAATGGCAAGTCTTTCTTCCCATTTTTTTTCTTTTACACATTCCTCCAAGTATCTTTGGTGTAAAACTGTGTTGGGGCTCAAAGTTACTAAACCTCTGTTCATCAGCACTTCCAAGAGATGTTAACAGTGGGAAAATCTCTTTCAAATCAAAATGCTAGAGCTGAATTTATTCTATTAGTATTATGATGACTGTTGTAAAAGCTTTGCGCTAGGGCATAGAGGTTGAAATAAAAATTGATGTGTTACAGTGATGACAATAAGAGGTCAGCTAGGAAGAAGTAAAAATGAGCCTCTGATTTTGAAACTTAACCCTTTTATTATTTGTGCTTATGTTTAAAGAGGAAAAGTTAAGTTTCCAGGTTTTGTATATTTCTTCCCATTTTTATCTTAAGTATTTTTAAAAAAATAATATGCATTAGCTCACAATGGATTAAGTACAGGAACTCCTAATTATAACAGCAGATCTCAACGGATTCCCTGTCCATCTTACTCATTTTATGATTTCACAACCCCTCTACAGTATACATTATAACTTGTATAACTTGTATACGGGTGAAGTCCCATTTTGAGGCCACAGGTTGTATATCTTTTTTTCTTTCAGCCACTGAAGATCAAAAGATTTGTGACAGCAACATTGCTATAAAATGGAAAGGGGAGGGCTGAACATTTCAGGTTTGGGTTTTTTTTAAGGTTTTGATAAGGTTAAAAAAATGGGAACGCTAAGGCCTCAATGCCGTCATTTTTCTCTTTTGAGGGACAATCATTGGATGTTTTGCTGCAGAATATTGGCATCAACCTGGTCTTCTGGGAACTGCACTCATGGGATGTAACTCTTCAGTTGCCCATCGTTACTTTCTCGTATTTGCATAGTAACCTACGGCATTTTCTGCTAGCTGGACCTCTGATAAGACACTTCTGGTCTGCCTTATTCTGCTCCTAAATGCTTCAAATAAAGATTTAGGTGGAAAGCCTGAGATCCAGGAGCAAATTGGACCATTGATTAGAAATACTATCTATCTCATAGGCCACAAACTGGAATTAAATTGAAGCAAGGCACAGGTTTATTGAATATGGTTTGGTACCTCGAGAGATAACATGTTCTAACAATTCTGAGAATATCAATAGTAAACTTTTCACAAAAATATATGTGCAAGTGTAAAAAAAAGGCGATTCTTTTCATAATAAAGTATATGAAACATTCCAGTTTAAAAATTAAACCAGTCTCTATTATTTGAGTAGAAAAATCATAGTACATTATTTTTGGTGATGTGTTATTGTTCCTCATGGTGTTGGGTGGTTTGTGTGGCATTTTCTTCATTGGAAGCAGAATTCATCACCTGGGTATAAAAGAAATTGTATGTTAGTAATCAAATCGCTGGCTTTGTATTTTTGTTAGGCAATTGCAAAGGATAGTAATATAATATGATGGTATTCAGCCAGCACCAAAGATAAAGGAGGTTTGTCTAGGATGGTGAATTATCAGAGCCTTCGTTCCCAAGCAACAAAACAAAACACTAAAGTTTTACTATTGGTTTACAAATTCATAGATTTGTAAAGTGTGAGTAGAATGATTTGCACAAGAAATTTAAAATGATTATATCTTTTTAGGAAATCCTGGGAAATAAACCAAGCAAAAACATTAGATGTTCTCAATCAGATACAATTTGCTGCACTTCATACCCATAGCATATTTATGGAAATAAATTATAAGATGCTTAAGACAACATTCAAAACTATCTCTATTACAGCAGAGAAGCTCTACTTAAAAACTGTTGGGAGGCTCTAAAAGCAAATTGATTTATGGGAAGAGGAAAAAAAAATTCTGCTTGAAGTCTGAAATAGACAAAAACAGAAGCATCCACTGGATTATATAATTACCAAACACAATGGTTGGATTCAGATAACTACAGAAGTCAAAAAAAAGTGGTTAGTTTGAGACACAGCAAATTGTGTGAACTATAATTTAGTCAATAAATCATGATTAACCAAACATGTGAACCTGGTCTACATATTCCTAAAGTATCCTCACTCTCACTTAATTATATATTCTTACTATCCAACTATCCAAACATCTGACTCTGTCTTAACGCACGTCATCCTACACAAGAAGTCTCCCAAAAATGTGGCTGGAAAAGCAATCAAGGTTCCTTTTGCAAAAATAGTATCCCAACCCAGAAAAAGATCCAGGAGTAAAAAAAAAAAGAAATCCGGTAACTGCTACATTAAGCTGAAGGACAAGGCAAACAGGCCCATCCTGAAAAATTGTGGCACAGATCTCGTTCATGGACAGTCTGCTGGTGTCCGATTCTTTCCATGTCAAGAATCAAACCAAGGGCAGACTGGAAAACCATGCTGCCAATTCAGGCCAAAAGTAAACCACGGGGAGGCAGGAAGTGGATGAGGCATCTGTTAAACCTCCAAGCTAGTTTTTATTTGCTAGCTGGTTCCATCAACTCAAATACAGAGGCATGCTGGTGTGAGGAGGGGTGTGTGGAGAGGAGACCAGCGGTTCAGCAACCTCAGAGATTGGTATGTGTGAACACCACGGGCTTAAAAAAGCATCTAGTGCAGTTTGTGAATGGTAAAAATCAGCCTCCAAAAACCATTTATAGTTATTACGGCTAGCAGGCAAAGGTAATTTTGGAAATATGTCGGAAATAATAGCTGACATTCCAAAGAGGCCAGAGGAAGCTAGTTAGGATTTCACTCTCCTTTTCTATGACTAGCAGAAATAAAAGACAAAATATCCTTATTCCTTTCATTTATCCCCTGCCTTTCTACCCCAGGTGTACTTAAAGGCAGCTTACAAGCATGAAAGCCACACAAATATTGTGATGCACAGCTGAATGGATGTTTTCTAGAGGGAGAGAAAAATACTTGGCCTACCTACTTCCATTTAAGCATCAAGCCCATAAAAATACAGATTATTTTTATAACATTTTCTAAGCTATCACATGGGTTCTTTGGCTGATTCAGCATTTATCACCCTTGTTAAGTGAGTCTAAGTGCCGGGTGGAAAAACACAAGTAGGCCAAAAAATAAAAAGTGGCGATTATTAAGCTTTAACTGTGCAACGGGTTGCAAAGATCTGAAAGCAGATTTCAGGAAACCCCAAAAAGACTCTATTCAGATTTATCCACACGCCTAACTAGAAATAAGACCAAGCGGCAAGCTTCAAATAGCATCAACACTTTGTGCCACTATAATTTTAGGGCAAATAAGAATGCAACAATGAAAAAGCAGGAGTATATTGGCTTGAGTATCAAGATCTGTGCCATTTTAAGATTTCCAAAAATATTCATCCAATCACTGCTCAGCAAACATGTTGGGTATTTTTGCAAAAAAAATCTGGTTGGGCAGGAAATTTGTTCAGAAAGGGCATCACAAGATCCGCTCCCTACACTTTGGAGCTAAGACTTGTTTGCATCTCAAATACAACTTGAGAACAAAACCAGGCTGTTTTCCCCAGGGAGCAATCCTTTTAAAAGGCTCCTCTGGCAAACAAGCGTTAATTTGGATTCAGGTAACTTGGAAGTGTAACTGCCTCTCAAATAGGATTTTCAGGTTTTCCCCCTCAGCAAATTTGGATGTAATACCTGACAGTGAATCAATTCTGGTGACTTTTCCCTCTGTTCTTAACTTAACAGCAACTTGGTGCTTGAATGTTACTACGTAAGTGGTTGAATCACCTGAACTTGCAGGAAATAAAAAGTGTGTGGACTTTTGCATTTTAAAAAAAATGCAAGGTAGGTAGGAAAGTAGAACACAAAGATTTCTTGCCGCTGAGAACTTACAGACTAGATTAAAGGTCTTGTTGAACTGCCTTCGAATTCTCATACTGCAAGTTAGGATTTTCATTCCAGGCTAAGTGGTGCTGACAAAAAGATCCAAAGTTCAAAGCAATTTAAATCCTTGCTTGCCGGGAAAAGCGTATGAAACTATTGCTATGGCAACGTAAGTACTTTTAAATAGTGAAACTTGCCATTTGAGATAAGAATATTCAGTTGTTAGTTTAGAACTGGGACCGAATAGTAAGGCCAGAGGACTCCCATTAGAAATATGTTAATTCTGAATTAACATTGCATTGTTGTTTTTTTCCTGTTTATTTCCCAGGGCTAAGGAAGCTGAGCCCGTGTGAAACTAGAATAAAGGCACAAAGTACATACTGAATTAAGCTACACTGCTCTGGTTCCTACAGCAATGATAGCCTCCCCAGTTGATAAAAAGTTCAGAAGACCTCTGTGTAAACATCCACCTGCACGATCCTCCCTTATCTGTGAACAGGCCTGTGAGTTTGCTAGTTCATAGGAAAGAGGCTAAAAGGAAAAACAAAGAATTTTCTCACTCTTGTGAATTTGGGCGATTTATTGGCTTTAGAACTGGTTCCGTTAGTGACATTCTTGGGATCTCATCCTGCCCATTTCAATCAATCTCTTTTTAAGGGGGCCAAAACTCTGCATAGAAAAGAATAGTTTGCCAATTTAGGCAGATGCCAAACTTTCTGATCTCCATGGGAATATCATAAAGCAGGACCAATCATCAGATGACTTTCCAATCCTTGATGTCACGCCTTAAGAGCTGATTTGGTCACGATAGATCATGATTCTGTCTTGGCTTCCTCTTTTTTTCGCTTTTTTTTCCTTTTCCTTCCCTTTTTCTCTTTTCTTCTCTCCACCCACTCACTACAGCTGGGCAGACTTCATATCCTCCAGATATATAAATTATACTCTAGGCTTCTTGACAAAATGGACTATGACCCAAAAAAGGCTTAGACTGCAATCAACTTGTCAGTTTTTAACCGGATTGTTTTAAATCAGAACGATTTCACATGTCTTAACTGCTATACCTAAGTAACTGACTCATGTTAAGAGTGCACACATCTTTGATAAGTTTCAGAATCTCATTCAGGTCCTCTAGGGTAGCGGTTGCCAACCAGTGGGCCGCGGCCACTGGTGGGCCGTGAGAAAATTTTGGTGGGCCGCAGAGAAATCTCACCCCCAGAGCAATTAATCCAGGCTGTGCAGAAACACAAGGCTGCGCCGCCCACATGGCCCGCGGGAACCCTTCCCGCCCACTCACTTCTTACCCGGTAAACTTGCCTGCTAAATTTCTATTTTTCCTTTTCCCGACCATCATCTGTTCTGCTGTGCCGGGAGATTTAGATTAGCTAGGAAGCAGGAAATGGTTGGATTTCTTGCTTTATAGCTAGTCTTTAGGTCTTCAGCTCTGCTTTTAAGTACAGCCGAACCTCCCTTAGGACTGAAGGGTCTATTATTCAGTGCAGACTCACAGCAAGCAAATTTGAGAGACTGAGCTAGCCGATGGCAGATAGATAGATTACTGAATGATTCTGTGAGCAACACAATCTGCCTGCTTTGCCTGGTTTTGGGTAAAAGTTGCTCTTTTTTTATAAAAAAAAATTGAATTGTCTCCCCCCGGATATACGAGCCATGTCAGACATCCTAACCTTCCGGCGCGCAGTTAAGACCTTGCTGTTCAAGCAAGCCGGTCTAGCCAAATAAGATCATTGGGGTTTATATTTTGTAATTTTATAGGGGTGATTCTTGGCCATCTTGATTATTTACCTGTTTTCGCTTCTGTTTTCTGTATTACCTTGTTTGTTGAGTGTACACCGCCTTGAGTCCCTTTTTGGGAGAGGGAGCGGTATAGAAGTACGAATAAATAAATAAATAAATAAAAAATTCAGTATTTATATATATGGTGTATTGTGAGTTAATTTCGTGAGTTTGCTTGCTAGCAAATTTTATGAGTTTGCTTGCAAGCAAATTTTATGTGACAGATTCAGATAGCCAATTGCAGATAGACAGATCTCTGAATGAATCTGTGATTCTGTGAGCAACTCAATCTGCCTGCCTGCTTTGCCTGATTTTGGGTAAAAGTTTTTTTATAAAAAAATTCAATATTTATATAAATATTTATAATATTTACATACAAGCCATGCCCAGCCAGTCACATGACCACCAAGCCACACCACAAATTAGGCCACATCCACAGAACCAGTTAGTGGTCCCTGGGATCTAAAATTATGAGTTTGGTGGTCCCTGAGGTCCAAAAGGTTGGTGACCTCTGATCTAGGGAAGGTTAAGGGAGGAGCAGAGATGGTATTCAGCAGGTTCTGACCAGTTCTGGAGAACTGATAGCAGAAATTTTGAGTAGTTTGGAGAACTGGCAAATATCACCTCTGACTGGCCCCACCCCCACCTATTCTCTGCTTCCCGAGTCCCAGCTGATTGGCTGGGTCTTCTTTTGTTGTCCTGCACAGGAGAATGGAGCTGGAAAGCAGGTTAGTGGGGTGGGGAGGAAATGGGGATTTTGCAGTATCCTTCCCCCAGGAATGGGGAAGGAATGAGGATTTTGCAGTATCCTTCCCCTGCCACGCCCACCAAGCCAAGCCATGCCATGCCATACCCACCAAGCCATGCCACGCCCACAGAACCGGTAGTAAAAAAATTTTGAATCCCATCACTGGGGAGGAGGTAGAGATACAGAAGACGGCAAGGAGCTGGAGAAGAAGATGAAAACAGGTTGGGCAGGATGGAGCAGAGTTGGCAGAAGGCTGCAGATGCAGAGAGGAAGGCTGGATAACAGCAAACGAGATGGAGAACCACTGGACAGGGATTAGGGATTAGGGAGTAGAGTAAGGAGTCTTGCATAAAAAGGATTTGGGTGAAGGCAACTTCTGGGATGGGGAAACTCAGCCAAGCCAATAGGTAGATATGCAGGTAGCACAGAAGTAAAGCAGTTGAGGACATGGAAAGAAGAAGCAGAAACAGAAAGGAGAATAGAGTCAGATACATGGCAAAGCAGTGTAGGCATGGCAAAAAAATAAAGCGGAAGGCAAGCAGGGAATACAGCAGGAAATGGATCCTATAGGCAACTGAAGGAAGGGGGCAAAGGGCCTTCCAAACTGGCTCTGACCCTCTCAGACCCACTTTTTCTGCCTTCCTGGTCTCCTTCAAAAGACATTTTCTTTCGGCAAGGTGTTTGGTGAAGATTTACTCTATTTGCTCTTCGATTACGGAGAGCTGGCTTGGTATGGAGGATTAAGGCACCAGGCTGAAACACAGGGAGTTTTGTGAACTTTAATCCTCCCTTAGGCACAAAACCAGCTGGATGACTTAAGAGCCAGTCATTCTCTCTCGACCCCAGGAAGAAGGCAAGAGCAAAACGCTTCCAAAAATGTTGCCAAGCGAACCACAGGGGCTTGTCCAGGCAGTCCCAAGGAGTCAATAGGGACTTGAAGGCCCACACTCCATCAGACCGATTCTCTCTCTCTTTTTTTCTCCAGAGCTCAAGCATCCCTGCCTCCAATATTATATTATATTATATTATATTATATTATATTATATTATATTATATTATATTATATTATATTATATTATATTATATTATATTATATTATATTATATTATATTATATTATATTATATTATGTATTATATTATATTATATTATATTATATTATACTATACTATACTATACTATACTATACTATACTATACTATACTATACTATACTATACTATACTATATTATTGTCAAGGCTTCAACATGCACCCCCATTCAAATCATAAGTCTAGCTGCTTCTCTTAAAGTAAAAAAGATTGATTTATTAGGAGTTAACATGTTGGCGTTTCCTGGTTGCAGATGACTCTGACACATCATTCATTTCACCCTTGACCCTGGTCTTCTCCCCACCCCTGGATGTATATTCTCCAATGAGAGACATCCATAGCGAAGTGTCATCCATCATGCTCTCCAGTAATAATCTTGCGCGCCAACAGCTTTGGCTGCCAAAGAGATTATCTGAGGCACTTAAGGAATGCACTGCTTTCCCCCATTCTCATTCTGCTGTCAACTAAAAAGTATTTTAGTTGACATATATTAATTATATTATATTATATTATATTATATTATATTATATTATATTATATTATATTATATTATATTATATTATATTATATTATATTATATTATATTTCTATTTATTTATTGAATTTATATTGCCGCCTATTCGCCCATAGCGACTTGAGGCGGCTTACAGAATGTAAAACCATATTTAAAACCAAAATAAAAAAACAATAAAAACTAACAAAAAGAATCAAATAAATTAATAAAGTACAATAGAACAAAATATGGAGAAAAAAAATCACCCTCAACTCCCCTCCCCCGCCCGACGACAGCAGATCACACGAGCCGTTTGATGGGCTCCATCACACTCTGGGTTGCTCAGGCCCATTGGCAGAACCAGACCTTCAGTGTCTTCCGGAGGAATATTAGAGTAGGAGCCGTTTTAATCTCTGGGGGGGTGATGTTCCAGCGAGAGGGAGCCACCATGGAGAAGGCCCTTCTTCTGGGTCCCACAGGTGTATCTCCCTCAGGGATGGGACCCGCAACATTCCCTGCTTCTCCACTCTAATGGGTCGGGTAGATGTGACCGGCAAGAGATCAGATAGCCTATCTACGGTTAAAATATCTGCGGTCACAACAGTTTTCTGAACTATGTTGGACTAAGGGACACTTAAGTGTGTCAGCATCAGGCAGAGAATTATCACCACCAAGAGCAACCTTGTTGCTGAACTTGCCAATCCTAACCCAATAGCTATGGTCAACTCTGGATCTCTGTATGAAGAAGAATGAGCAGCAGCTACTCACGGTACCCGAAAAGTTTCTCCTCACCTGATAGCTGTTACCGTTCCAGAATTTTTTCATCTCCTTGCGGTACAGAGCAACCAGGACACAAGGGATGAGAGTGCAGGGCACCAAATAGAGAAGAGCCGGTTGAGCCGCCTTCATCAATATTAGACACACGAAGGTGAGCACCATGCCGACACCATAAGCTGCAGAACAAGGCAAAACATTTTTTTTAAAAAAATACATCACTGAATATCGCAGATTTTCAGGCTCCTTGGTTTAAGGCTAGGCATGGTAATTTATTTTTATTTATTAAATTTGTATGCTGTCCAATTCACCGCCAGGCGGCTCTAGGCGGCTTACACAAGCCAAATGGCAATATTAAAACATTAAAATAACAAGTGTTACTATTCACAAACAACCAGACCCATGCATATAAGGTTCAAGTTAACTACTTTATTGTTCTCTGCCTCTTAAACAGGAATTTCCCCAGACTGGCAGCTTTTCATATGGAAACTACTAGATAAGGCCTTAAGCATTCAGAAGGGGAGAGACCTAACTGTCCTGTGTTTACACAGAGAGCCCAGGTGTATTCTGCACTTCAGCCCTCCCAGCCAAGATGGTTGCTCTCCAGCATCATTAAAACTAACAAGGATAGCTAGGAAAGGAGCAACATGCAGTGCGGTGGAGGTGAAATATTCTCTTAATCGGCTAACCACCTCCAATATGAAACGCCAGGCCCCCAGGCCAATTGGCAGAGTCAGGTTTTAAGGCTTCTCCTAAAAGGCCAAGAGGCTGGGGGTTGGATCTCACCTCGAGCGGCATTCCTAATACTGTTTTTCAAAACAATTGTTGGGATAGATTTACCTATGGTGCAGAAAATGAAATACACGGAGGAAGAGCTGGTTTGCACATCAAATCTGTTGCAGTACGCAACCAGGAGACCTTAAAAAACAACAACACCCAAAATGAGATTTTGGCAGGAAGGAAATGATGTCATCAAAACAACAGGACTACACTCTACACATCTGAGCCCAAAATTTATGTTCTTAAATGAGGAATTTGTTAAGTGAGTTTTGTCCCATTTTATGCCTTTTCTTGCCATATTTGTTAAGTGAATCACGGAGGTTTAGGAGAGCTGTTTCATTATGCACTCTCAAGTTCTTTCCCTCCCATCATTTTAACCTGGGGTTTATGAGTGCTTATAAATAACCTTGGACTCAGTGGCTAAGATGCTGAGCTTGTCAATCAGAAAGATTGGCAGTTTGGTGGTTCGAATCCCTAGCGCCCCGTAACAGCGGGAGCTCTTGTTATTTGTCCCAGCTTCTGTCAACCTAGCAGTTCGAAAGAATGTAAAAATGCATGTAGAAAAATAGGGACCACTTTGGTGGGAAGGTAACAGCGTTCCGTGCGCTTTCGGCATTTAATCATGCCGGCCACATGACCATGGAGATATCTTGACACATCGCTGGCTCTTTGGCTTTGTAACGGAGATGAGCAGCGCCCCCTAGAGCCGGAAACAACTAGCACGTATGGGCGAGGGGAACCTTTACCTTTTAAAGCAATAGTTCTATATGCAGCTTTTGGGAGGGGAGGAATCAGACAGCACTGGCCACTCTATTTCTGATTTTTCAGTTTTCCCCTGTTTTGTTTGTCTTTTCTGCCTTTTATAAGAAAATTAATATTTCAACTTATACTTGGAGGTCTAACTGCAAATTATTGTTTTGGCAGTGGGATCCACAGAATTCTATGGGTTACATTTAGCTATATTAGAATTTACTCTGCAGATCCTCTGTTGCAATAATTTTTATACTTGATAAGAAAAAACAGTGAAACTAGAGGAGTAAACCTGGCCTCTGTCTTCCGTGCAATATACATGTATAGGGTGTGTTTGTGTGAACAAAATGGTTTAGAAACCAGGAAACTTGCTCTATAGGGACCTAAAATTGACTGTTGACTGTTTTCTAGTATGATTTGATTGATTATTGTATGCTATGACTGGTATTAAGTCTTGTACCTGATGATTCTTGACTCTTGACGAATGCATCTTTTCTTTTATGTACACTGAGAGCATTTGCACCAAGACAGATTCCTTGTGTGTCCAATCACATTTGACCAATAAATAATTCAATTCAATTCTATTCTATTCTAAAATGTCCCACACAGTCATTATGTGAATAATTCTTTCCCTGTATTTTCCCCAAGTACCATGTTAGGATAGCAATAGCACTTAAGACTTACATACCACTTCACAGTGCTTTACAGCCCTCTCTATTGCCTATTATCAGCCTATTGTCCCCAACAATTTGGATCCTCATTTTACCCACCTCAGAAGAATGGAAAGATGAAAGAGACACTTACCTGGAACAACAACATCACCAAATCCAAGTAATGAAAATGGCCTCATACATAACACGGCTGGTGACATGTCCAACCTGGGCACCTTGAAGACCACGGGCAACTGAAAAACAATGTTTTTTTTAAAAAAAAACAAAAACTGTAAGACCAATCCAAAGGATGTTTCACAACAAATAAAATGTTATCAGAATCATCTTGCTCATCTAGTTTACACAGAAAAAGTTGTTAACATTCAGAAAACAGCAACCAAGAAGCAGAGTGCACAAAAAGTATGATCAAACACAAACACCACGGAGGAAACATCTGTATTTAGCAGACAGACACCACTGACAAATGATTTGATAAAATGAAGAACCCCGAGAAACAAGGAAAAAAGATTTTTAGCCTGATCAAAATTGATTGGGCAACCCTTAAGATCTAAATCCTGAAGAAATTAACATGGAGAGAACAGAGAATCGGGTATTTTGTTTCCCTTGCCCCAAAGAATATTGATTTTGTTGTTATTTTGGGCAGTAGGCCATTGAAAATCCATCTTAAACACAATCCTTACTTTCTCATGAGGAGCTGACTGTTCAGCAGAGGCATCCATCAAGTTTCCATCACTCTAGGATCAAACCCAAGTCAACAAGCATTTAATACTTGGAAGAAAAAAGGTTTTAAAAATGGCTACATTTTCTAAGCAGTTTATATTGGAATATTAAGGGCAATATCCAAGCACATTTCACACAGAGGAGGAAAAAGACCAGCCCTGCATTTGATTTATATTTTCCCCCCAAATTTAAGACAATGTTTCTCAACTTCGGCAACTGGGAAGATGGGTGGACTTCAACTCCCAGAATTCCCCAGCCAGAAATTCTGGAAGTTGAAGTCTGTGCATTTTCAGGTTGCCAAGGTTGAGAAACACTGTTTTAAGAAGTCCCTAAGATGCTTTTAGCATGTTTACGTACAACAGGTGCAATATTATAATGTAACCCAACCTGTGCAAACAGAAGCTACTGGTTTTTCAAAAGATTTAATATGCCTACCTTTTCACTGCTTTCAAGAGGTCCGACTGCCACTTCGACCATGATACTTTCTCCACTCTGAAAGTTCGAAAAAAATAATAATATCGAGGCTGAAGCATTCATTCTGGAAATACTTAAAATATTAGGCATTTAAAAGTCAAAGCATTTTTTTTTCAGGACATGTTTCGCCAAACTCATATAAAATGGAATGAATTAGGAATCAGGATGGTTCATAATCAAATAAAGATTAACATGAGATGAAGAAACTTTTTTTTTTAAAAAGGCAAAATCAGAACAAACTTGACAACCCAGTTGGTTCTATGTGATTTACAGAAAATGTTAGCTGCAAGTATATTTCACGAATTTATTAGAAACGAGCATCAAACTAGGCCGATTTAATGCCATTTCCATCGGACCAGAAAACTTAAACACATATCAAAACACCAAACAGGACATGAAGCCTAAGCACGTATTTCAAAATAAAATAAGCAGAAGATAAAAAGAGTAGATATGCCAATGTTTATATAGTAAATTAAATAAATAATTGATATTTATTTAATAATTTATTAAATAAATTATTTATTTAAATAATTTTAGTCTCTGTATTTTGAGAACTGGACTATTGGTCCTGAAATAAATTGTTCGGAATATTTAAAAGTCCCAGAATTAAGAGTCTGGGATATTATGTGGTTCACTTTACCTAGGCTTATTCTAATTTAATGGCATCACAGTGCCACACAAAGGCAATTGATGGCATTGAACAACAGCCAATATTCTACAGCTAGTCCTTGACTTAAGACCTCAACTGGGTCCAGAATTTCTGTTGTTAAGTACAAAGATTGTTAAACAAGTCACGCACAATTTTGTGACCTTTTTTCCCCTTGGTGGTTAAGCAAGTTACTGCCCTTATTAAATGAATCAGTGGTCATTAAGTAAATCCAGGGTTGCCCATTGACTTTGCTTGCCAGATGTTGTCTGGTCATCACAAGACCTGGGATGCTGCAATCATGAAAAATATATGCCGGTTGCCAAATGCACAATTTTTTTTATCATATGGTTGTGGAGATGTTGTGATGGTTGTGCGAGGACCTGTTGTAAGGTACTTTTTCCAATGTCATTATAACTCCAAATGGTCACTTTTAAGTGAAGGACTACCTGTATTGCTTAGTCTTCTACACCAGGTATATATCAGATTAAATCAAAAAGTTGGACCTGTACACTTGAAACTTTCACTGCATTGGAGCATATTTTTCATAAAAACATAAAAATATAAATAAATATTATATATATATATGTGGATCTTTGGTTCTTCGGGTTTTCTCCCACATAGAATTGGAAATATCTAGGCGACGTTTCGATGAAGTCTCATTCATCATCTTCAGGCTTGTGTCTTCGGCCTTGTGCTTCTCAGAGTAATGTGAGCTTGCACAAGGCCGAAGACACAAGCCTGAAGATGATGAATGAAACTTCATCGAAACGTCGCCTAGATATTTCCAATTCCACGCAGGAGAAAACCCGAAGAACCAAAGATCCACATACAAATACTCGAGAAAACCTCCAAAAACAAATATATATACCCGTATTTTCCGGCGTATAAGACGACCGGCGTATAAGACGACCCCCTAATTTTATAGTTAAAACATAGGTTTAGGCCTATATTCGCTGTATAAGACTACCCCCCCACTTCCGAGGCAACACCAGTTCTTTTTTAATTAAAAAGCCTGCTTGGATTGGCTGAGTTAGAGAGGCGGTCCGAGCAGCCTTGCAGTGATTGGTACAGGATCGAGTTGGAAAATTATACTCGGCGTATAAGACGACCCCCGATTTTTGGTTGACTTTTTTTCGTTTCAAAAGTAGTCTTATACGCCAGAAAATACAGTATATATATATAATATAAAAATATAAAAATTGAACCCCCTCTGCATGATGAAAGAAATTGTTATGAAACCTGCATACTTACTTTTGTAATGTAAGGTGTGATGAAGACAAAAAATACATCATATAAAAGAAGGAGACCTAGAAGAATCACACATGACTAGAGAACAAAGAACAGGTGTTTATTTTTAAAAACAAAACAAAACAAAATGTATGCAAAACCCTTTCAAACTTAAAAGACATTCATTCTGTATTTGGGGTTATTTTTTCTTTCTGTGGTCTTTCTAATAATGGCCATAAACAGCTGCATTAATACAAATTCTTTGGTCATAGAATAAACAGACTAGTTTTCCTGGGCATTCAATCAGGGTTATCTTGTCCAGTTTTTTCAATGGGTTAACTCCAAGTAGGATTTACTCTTAGGTTTAGCCCAAATATTGTGATTCAGTAAAAAAAACAACCAATCAGAAAACAGATTACATAGCCAGTTTATTTTTAGAAAAGGAAACTGTAATCTATTAATGTATATATTATTAATCTATTTTTTTCTTTAAAAAAACATCCCATGGATCCCTGCTATCACTTTCAAATCAACAGTAGAAATTTTGTTTTTGCACTTACAAGTACTCTATTATTTCAATATAACGCAAGATTGTATCCCTCTCTGTTCGTTATCTATTAACATAGGCTGAAAACACATTTTTCCTCAGCTTGATTGCCTGTGTAAAAGCAGCTGAAATCCAGCACCTGTGTAACCTATTTTGTCAAAGAAAGTTAACTGTAATGGGGAAAAATCTTCCCGTGCTGCTCTGAAGACAAAATTTAAGACTAAGCTGAGTGGCAGATTAAAATACTCCCTTTCCTTCACTCTATAATTTACTTGTGTACCTATAGTTTAGTTAAATAAGTTACTGTACCTTGAAGTTGGGCATTTTGAGTGTTCTAATAAAGTTCAGACAGAAAGAAATTCCCAGGATGTTTTGTAAAATCCAAGCCCAGCTAAAATTAAAATTAAAAAGGTTATGTTTAAGCACAGGAACGCTACGTATACTTGTTTAAACTTCAGCTATTATCCCTCAACACACTGAATAAAGGATAATGTTCCTGGGAGTATAACAGCACAGGCTTCTGAATAAATACACACACGGAAGGATTGGGCAAGTGACAGATTCACTGTCATTTAAAACAGGGGTCCCTAAACCCCCAGTCCCTAGACCAGTATAATCAGGCCATACAAACAAGAGAAGTCCCATCCATGGGATGCACGCAGCATGCAAAACCACGCCACCTCCAGTCTGTGGAAAAAGGGGGCATGGAACTGGCCCCTGATACCCAAAAGGTTGGGGCTCACAGGTCTAAAGCTATGTTTTATTGAGTCTTGTCATCTGCACCTCTATAACTGTCTGGTTTGGCTCTGCAACCCAACAGGAGAGACACAGACTCCAGAGAGTAATTAGAACAGCAGAAAAAACAATTACTACCAACCTGCCTTGCATCGAGGACCTGTATACTGCATGAGTCAAAAAGAGGGCTGTGAAAATACCTACAGACCCCTCACATCCCAGATATAAACTGTTTCTATTCCTACCCTCAAAACGATGCTATAGAACACTGCACACCAGAACAACTGGACCCAAGGACAGTTTTTCCCCGAATGCCATCACTGTGCTAAACAACTAACTTCCACAACACTGTCAAAATACTTAGTAAGACTGTATTACTATTATTTTTCTCATCCTTCCTATTACCTATCTCTTCCCATTTATGATTATAATCATGTTGCTTGTATCTTTACAATTTATATTGTTTTATTTGTTTTCCTAGTATGTTTTGATTGCGTATTAATAACCTATGTATGATTTGATTGTTTATAGTAACCTATGACTATCACTAAATATTGTATATTATGATTCTTGATGAATGTATTTTTTTCCCTTTATGTACACTGAGACCATATGCACCAAAGACAAATTCCTTGTGTGTCCAATCACACTTGGCCAGTCAAGAATTCTATTCTATGTTATCAAAACGATAAAATTTTATCCTTCTCGTTGGTGACTCAACCCTGCTTCGCTAAGACAGATGGATTAACAGCCAATTTTGTGGGCTTCCTGGAATTTAAAAAAAAAAATCCCCTTTTCAGCCCTCTGAAAATTTAAAATATAGGCACAGATACCGAAGTGTGCACAATTTTGGAGAAGGGATTGGAAGAGCTATTCTGACAGAGATGTCCATAGGGGAATGAGGGAGGGGAAGAATCCATGATAGTGGGCACAATTGTGCATTTGCCTTGCATGCATGGGAAAAAAAAGGGGTGGGTGGGATTTTAGTTGAACAATCACCACACAACCTGGTGCCTCTTTGCCTCTTCTCTTCTACAGCAGAAGAAATGAGGTTTTTTTTTTCTAGCAGTGTTTATTCCAAAGCCTAAAATTCTTCACGATCTCCTGATGATTGGCCCAAAGTCACCCAGTCAGTTTGCATACTTAAGGTGGAACTAGAACTCATGGTCTCCTAGTAACTGGGCCGAAGTCACGCAGCTAGCTTTCATGACTAAGGCAGGACTAGAACTCAGAGCCTCCTGCTCTCTAGCCTGGGTGCTTTAAACCACTAGACCAAACTGGCTCTCATTCTTCACTTACCTTTCATTGTTCCGAAACACAGCCCAAGTAACGGACAGCGCTACGCAAAACAGAAAGAGGAAAACAAGTCTCACTTCAAGAATGCGATTCCAGCATGGAAACCTAAAACAATAGAGTTAACAACAACAACAACACATCAGCTTTGCAAATACAGGATGCAGAGTGCATGTTCCAGTAACAAAGGCAAGCCTTGCTAATTCAGTAGCACACTCAGCAAATTTCAGGCAGGTTTCCTCCCTCTCCCCCCTCCGCTTCCATCCAAGGCAAGGGTCTTCAAACTTGGCAAAGTTTAAGACTTGTGGACTTCCAACTCCCAGAATTCCTCCTCCAGTCATGTTAGCTCAGGAATTCTGGGAGTTGAAGTCCACAAGCCTTAAAGCTGTCAAGATTGAAGACCCCTGATCTAAGAGATAAGTTATACTGAAATGAAGCGAAGAATATTGGTATATACTCACTTCATCTCTAAGATGGCTGGCACATAAATTTAATAAATAAAAATGAGACTGCCTTTGCATTGTGATATCTCAGTGAACATGACACTATTTTCTTGTCATTATGAATATGGAGATTTCCCAGGCATCCATTTAGCATCCATACTAATTTTACTATGTAAGTTTTTTAAAAAACTGGCTATTCTCTCAGGTCTTATGGTAGGGAAGATACAGAGCCTTTGAGTGGGCTGCTTGTAGTTTTATTTGTCTGAATAATTTTCTTTATTGTTTCCTCATATTAAGGGCGAACTGCCTAAATAAATTCTGGAGTCATGTGGCTTCTATATCTACTAAACAAACAAATAAATAAATACCTGCAAACACCTGGGATCCACAGGCTGCTCTTTGACTTATTCTGACTCATTCTTTTCACGTCTTTCTATAAACTAATACTTGATCCCATCTATCTTTGCAAAATATGTTCTTAACATTTATTTATTTTCTTTCTCCCCCCACCCCCCCAGCTTTCTGATCCCTTGAGTTCCTACTTGGACTTGAACAGATTCAGATCTAGTCTTTCTCGGGCAGGAGCTGTTTTTCTTAATCTCTTGAAGTTCCTCCATAAATTAAAAGAGATCCTTGGTGCTCTCTGAGCTTGGTTGTTTTCTTGCAGTCGTTTCATTATCATCAATGCTAGAAGGGTCATCTGGTTGGCAATGAAAAGGACTGCAAGAAAACAACCAAGCTCAGAGAGCATAAAGGACCCCACAATTCAACCCTGAGCTAAAATTATTTTCTTCTATTGTTAAATTAAGGAGGAAAACCAGGATCACATACACTGGAGTTATTATGTCAAAAGCCCAGATCAATTGTTGCCAGTTGTTAAGCAGGCAATCAGTGTACCTACCTACCAGATATTCCTCAATCAGGTTCCTCCTGGATCCATAAGATCCCTGGAACGTGCCATTTTAATTGGCCCACAGAGTTCACAGGTTAATCTCTTGTGGACCTGGAAGCGATCTGAAAACCAAAAGCTGGTTAAGTTTTCATATCCATCTCTAAAGAACTGATCTGCGGCATCCAAAATCTGATCAACTGGAGGCCAATTTGAGATTTCACTGTGACTTAATTTTCATCTGCAAAAGGAAAATTATTTTTACCCCCTTTTAAAAAGTCATAATAGAGCACCTTACCTGCATTGCCCATAAGGTATTTTCTTCAGTAGGGCAGAGAGACAGCAATACATGCTCGAAACAGACGCTATGCAGAATATGGTAATGACCACATACACTAGACAAGAAGGGAGAAGGAGGAGGAGGACATAGTTACAAACAGACTGACTTAGAACCAACCGACTATCAATCTTTTAATAATGGGGCAGAGAGATTCATATAAAAATGGATACAGGTAGGCCTCATTTAGCAACCACCACTGGAACTGGCAACTCAGTCATTAAGCGAAACGCTCACTAAGTAAAAGCACTATTACTTCAGTTGTCCTTTTCTTTGAAGGTCATAAATGTGAGGACGGTTAATTTTTCTTCACCATCATTAACTTAAACAGTTGTCCAAGGCAGTCACTACCTACGCAGAGTTATCTATTATTCTTCCTGCTTTTTAAGCTACCTTTATCTATTTTCTTGAGGACATAACCTGTATCACATTCACACACAACATTTAGACAAACCACACGTTTCTCTCTCCGGGGCTTATAACTACCAGCCAACAAGGCTGCAAGTTGCCTAAAAAGGTCCTTGTAAAATCACTTTGCGGTCGTGAACCATCTGCCTAAACTGCATGGGGAAGATTTGCTGTTTTGAACGTCCATAATACTTTTGGCATGCCAAACAGTCTCAGGAAGTAACAGAGACCAAAATCCATTTCTCCAATATGTATTTTAAATTATCAAAAGCATTCAGGTAAGGCAGGGCCCTGTCTGCTCCTTGGATAGAGATCTAGCAATCCAACAACAAGTTTTCCCTTCCAATCCCTAGATAAATGCATATATATACATATACATATATATATATATTTTACCGAGCCATTTGTAGAAGAAATACATCAAGACCAGCATTATGCAGCAGAAGGACACAAATATGACAGCGGACAAAGGAGTTAAAGTCAGAGTTTCTTCATCCGATAATGACTCATTGCTTCCAGGATTGGGGCCTCGTTTCAGCTTCTCACTGGGTGGACAAAAAAGAAGCATTTAGGAAATTGCCGACAGAGGATGACTCCTTTATCTGGGCAACTTTGCCCTGGTGCTCCTGTAATTCTTGACAAAAAAATGCACCCTCCCAGTCTCTGTTCTTCATAAGACACATTTTTGGATATTTACTTCTTGGCTGTGTGTGAACAGATTGTGTACATTGCAGATACTCAAAGAGATGATGTGCCTATTGCAATGCCTCTTCCAACATCTAGCTTTTTGGACCTATCATAGCAGATTTATTTATTACATTTATTTGCTGCTCATCTGTTCTGACCCAGCTCCCTAAAAACGACAAACCCACTGGTGTGAACTCAAAAGATTCCTGTTTTAGGAACGCCGGCAGCCCCGGCAAAATGTTTCTCTCACAGGCTAACAAGTCTGCGTGGCCGAAACATGAAGAGATGTCTGCCACATCTATTCATCTCTGTCCACTGCCTTTTATCTCCTGAGCAAGGGTGGGGCCTCACTAGCAGCAGTGACTCTTCCTTCTCAAGGATCGGCCCATAGATTTCCACTGCTCTCCTCTCCTCTGCTTTCTGCAGCAGCTACACGTCATGCACTGGACCCAGCTGTTCCTCCTCTTCCTCATCAGCCACCTCCAGACTGGGGGCTGTTGACTCTCCATATGAGGGCTGACTGATGGCCCAGGCTCTGCCTCTGTCTCTCTCTGCCTGCTCCATTCCCTCTTCCCCCTCAGAGCCCTCAGATTGCCACCCTGACTCCCCATGTCTCCTCTTCCTCTGATTCAGCAGCTGGACAGGCCACGACACCATCTCATATCAAACCACTCTGGGCGATATCCATACTTCTGCTGTTCCGTTTACTTAAAGAACGGAAGCAGTGTGCAAGGAATTTGAATGGTGAAAGGAAGCCCAACGAATGCAACTCTAAGCTAACAGCCAGCTTCAGAAATTTTCTTCGTATTACAGGAAAAACATTAAACTCACAGCTCTGCCCTGCCACTCCAGTAGCCTCCAAGAGACACGCAGAACATCGCAATTAGGAAAATGATCACCAGACTATAATCAAAGATCGGTTGAGGGGGTGAATATAATCCCACCTTGACATTTCTTCCAAGAGTCTAAAAATTAGAAACACATCAGTTAGAAATGTTGGTTGAATATTAGACACAGTTGCCCCATTGGAATAACCCATTCGTTGCTACCCTGCCATTGTTGGCCAACCAATTTATGGCCATTTTGGAATCAGAGAATCCAGTGGACAAGTATGATTTTAAAAAATTAACTCTGCAAGCTTTACAAAGAACTCATGCAGAAAGCAGTGAGGGAAAAAAATAACAGATAACAGATAATCAGAGTTGGAAGGGACCTTGTAGGTCATCTAGTCCAACCCGCCACCCAAGCGGGAGACCCTACACCATTTCTGACAAATGGCAGTCCAATCTCTTCTTGAAAGTCTCAAGTGATGAGGCTCTTCACAACTATAAAACGGTTCTTAGCTACAAATAAATTGTTGGCTCTTTAATAATAGACATAGAAAAGTTTAGAAGTAAATTTTCCTCTGCCGAAAGATTTCAAAGAAAACGAATCAGGATGTTCTTAGTGAGATGTTCTCAGTCTTTCTGGCTGAGAGTCTAAACATTTTAAAAATGCTAAATACAGTGCTCAAGAGGATCCTGCAGCAAGCAAGGGTTAAGTCTAGATGGCCACTAAGATCAGAAGCGAACAGAAAAGGGGCAAAAAAACAAATAAAATAGAAGCTTGAAAATGTCATATAGACAAATACTGCAAAAATCTCAGTTAAGTGATTTGTGTAATGCTTGTTTCAGGAAGGAAGGGTTATTGTTTTATTCAGTGCCACTTTAAGGAACCCACCAAGGAGATAAAAAATACTGAACTTTCCTAAATCAGCAAAAAAAAAGGATTTCTTGGCAAAGCACATCCTCTCAAAACAAGGTTAATTAATCTTCAACCCCAGTTATTAATCAGAAACTCAAAATAAGATAAAGATAGCACCAGCAGTGCGTGTCACTAAATATTAAAAGACGGAAGCAGACCAAGGAGAAAAGCCACAGTGTGTACCAAAAATCTATTCATTTCCAACAGAAGCCATTTTGTTTTTCTCATTCACGCGCCCCAAAAGCCACTATGAAAAGGATGTTACCTGTTCCAAATCCTTTATATCTGCGTCTCTAACGAGCGCAATAGGAATGGTGAGATTCTGAGTCTTGTTCCCTCCCGGAGAACGCTAGAAAAATGGAAATATGGTTAAGTTTGTGTCTGCTTCCCTGAGCCGAGACTTGATTAAATCACACACATTTCTCAAGAAAGGGGCTCCCAATTCCTCCCATCTTTCCTGGCTAATTATTAACAGAGCCCTCCCCAATTCACCGCTATCCATTACGTAGACATTTTTGCTTTTCATATATCTCCCTTTCACATGCAATTGGGCCTTCATCCTTCACCAGCTCTGGGAAAGACTTCATGAGGCTTAAGTTGAACCTATCTGGATAAATGGAAAACTAAACTGCTTAACAAATGGTTGAGGACTACCTGCAATCAGGGGTGGGATTCTACCGGTTTGGACCGGTTCGGGTGAACCGGATGTTAAAGTTAGATCTGGTTCGCCGAATCGGTATTTAAACCGACCAGCTGGCCCCGCCTACCCCTCCCCTCCACGCGGCCCATTTTCGTTTGAGGTAAGTGCAGGGTCTATGCAGAGGCTCTGGGAGGGGGAAAAATGGGCCTTCCAGAAATCTAGAAACGGGCCTGTTTCCGGCTTCTGGAGGGCCTCCAGACCCTGGGGAAGGCTGTTTTCCCCCTCCCAGAGGCCCAGGAGAGGCCTCCAGACCCTTGGGAAGGCGAAAAATGGCCCAGAAGAACCAGAAGTCCAGAAACAGGTCTGTTTCTGGCTTCCGATGGGCCTCCAGAGCCTGGTGGAGGCTGTTTTTGCCCTCCCACAGGCCCGGCAGAGACCTCCAGACCTTTCGGAGGGTGAAAATGGCCTCCCCTGGGCTCTGGAGGCCCACTAGAAGCCAAAAACAGGAGGTTATGGTAGGCCATGCCCATCATGGCCACATCCACCCAGCAACCGGGCAGCGAACCGGTTGTTGGGGTTTTTGAATCCCACCCCTGCCTGCAATTGCTGGTTTTTAATCTACAGCGATTCAAGGGATCCCTATTAGCTGAAAATCCAGAAATGGTTATTTAATTTAATAAAAAAGCATTTGTCTGATTTGTTTAAATAATTTCTCTCATTTGTTTAAACAACATACTGCTTAAAAGATATATATGTGTGTGTGTGTGTGTGTTGTAACACGAGTATACACTCATTCCCCTGTCTCAGCTGATCTGGAGGAAAACCAGTGGCCTAATGGCAATTACAACTGTCTCACATATAATACTTCCCTGGTTCGAATCCCAATAAGAGTATGGCTAGCTGATGAGAGCTAAATAGCTCGAAATAGATCTATCCTAGTCTCCCTTCTTTAACTATTTATCAGCTCAAAAACCTAACGCACATATAAACAAAAGACAACGAAACAAATAGCTTTCTGTCTGGATGGTCTCTGGTGATGAGCCGAAAGACAGAAAAGGACAGCAGGATGCTTCCTCCCTTGATTGGGGCTTACCAGGGTGTTGTAACACAAGTATACACTCATTCTCCTGTCTCAGCTGATCTCGAGGAGAACCAGCGGCCTAATTGCAATTACAACTGCCTCACATATAATACTTCCCTGGTTCGAATCCCAGTAAGGGTATGGCTAGCTGACGAGAGCTAAATAGCTCGAAATAGATCTATCCTAGTCTCCCTTGTTTAATTATTTATCAGCTCAAAAACCTAACGCATACATACACACACACACACACACACACACACACACACACACGATACTACAGATTCAGGAGCCAGGGCCTACTAAATAATCTGTACATGTTGATCCAAGTCACACAGATCTGCTAATAACAATTGGAAAATAGACAAATCAGTTCCCGTGCACCAAAAGACCAACAGAAAGCAATCAATTGGTCAAAAACTGGACCTTACTATGGAAGTTTCACTGGCTACCAGCAACAATTTAGCACCAAACCGCTGAGCAATCTCTGCCTTTTCTAGAAAAGTACAATTTCCCCTCTTCACTACGATTGCTTTGTCCTTGATGTCTTGGGTAACGTCGGAAGGGCTGCAGAGCAATGTAGAGGTCAAAAACTCCAGTTTTGCATAGTCCTAAAAGATCATAAAAAGAAGTCATTTAAAAAAACGAAACTAAAAATTAAAGAGCAAAACATGCAAGAGACTTCCACAATGTAATTGGGAACAGGGTTTTTTTAAAACAAACTTTTCTTGTCACTTCCTATTATTTACAGGAACCAGTATTAAAATCCTTAACAGAGAGTAGTAAATGCGTTTTGTGAGACTGCAAGGAGGACATGCTATTTTCAAAGGTCTTGGTCTTTCTGTTAGTGGCCAACAGCTGTTCCTGAAGCCCAGTTTGCAATTCCTTAAAGCGCATGGGGTCACTAAAGCTGCCTGTCATGTTAGCAACTGTTTCTGGGGGAAAACGCAGCTGCTTTAAGGAGCTGTAGACATATCCTATTGATGCGTCCGTTTCCTGAACCAACTTTCTGCCTTTGAATCTGAAATCTTTCTGCCAAACAAATATGAAATCCAACATTTTGTTTACGATGCTAGTTTTCTGCTTACAGAAACTTAACAAGGATGATAATCCCAGCAGTGGTGGTATTCTACCGGTTCGGCCCGGTTTCACCGAACCGGTAGTAAAAAAAAAAACAGCTACTGGTTTGCCTGAACCAGTATTTTTTTTTCCTCCTGACGATCAGCTGTTCCAACGGTCAGCTGTGCCAGGATCCCCCTCATTGTCTTACTGCTTTGCCCAGAAAGATTCCCTGAGGCCCAGGAGGCAAAGAAACGGAGCGTGGGGGAAGGAGGTGCTTCCAAAAAAAGAAAGGAGAAGCAACGCCCACCTAGCCACACCCACAGAACCGGTAGTAAAAATATTTGCATCCCACCCGATTCCCAGCATTCCTCCACCCAACCCAACCTTATCATTTTCAAATAGTTCACTCCCATGTCCTTCTACTACATGTATGAATCCAGACTTAGCTGCGTTATTTCCTTACAATTGTATTATACCACGCTATAGCTTGACCAATGACATCTCCCATAGGGATACCAAATGCTTCTCACTATGTTCTCACGCTATACTAACTTGATTTGATGGCGTATTGCTTATCATAATTCAAGATCCTTGTTAAACCCCTACATGGCTTGGGACCAGCCTATATGAAGGATCGCCTCTCCTCTAATACAGTCTCCCAACCCACAAGGGCAGGCAGACAGTTCCATCAATTAGGGATGTACTTCTGGTTCAACACAAAAAAGGCCTTCACAGTGATGGCCTCTTTTTTTATCCTTCCCTCAAGGTATGGTTGGACCCTACCCAGTTGTTTTGCTTGAAAGGCTCTAAAAATGTAGTTTTATCAGAGACCTGGGACTACAAATAGAGACACTGATGACCAAATGGCTGATTTCATTGTGTAGCTGCTGCCATGGAGGGTGGGAGGTGTATTTTTTTTAATGTTTTTTTTATTACAGGTTTTTTAAAACTTTATAAAACTGCCCGGAATCATCAAGATGTGAGTTGGACAGCTGTATAAATTTGTTTAATAAAATAACATAAACAGATTACATAATGTGGGAATCCTGCCATTGTGGCTTAGTATTATGCATTGACCCAGTCACAATGGGTTAAAGAAAAATAAAGATAGCTCAGCACAAGGTGTGAAATTTGTCAAGGGTCCCCTACTGAAATCCATTCAGTTCTTAACAACGAATAAATACTTACAATGCTAGATAAGGTATCAGGAAGGGAAGTCCAGGTAGAATTGTAAAAGATGCAATAATCCTTCGATAAATAAGGGCTGTCAATTTGAACTGCGTGCAAAACTCCTCCTTGGGCACTTATCTATTATTAGGAAAAAAACCACAGTATTTAAAAAGTATTCTTTTTTTTTTATTGCTAGGAAGTAACAAGAATCACACGAGGCCATATATACATTCACAGAGTTTTAAAAATTGAACATTGTTTAAAATTTGAGCTAAGAAAGCTGACTTCAGTAAGACCAAAAAAAACAAAGTTCTATAGAAGTCATTCAAAACTTTGCAACAGTTTTTTAAGCTTTTGAGTTTCTTCAAACCCTTTCTCAGCCAAAATGACAGTTCTTCAAACATCCATGGCATCGGACCAGGCTATCTGCAAGACCGCGTTCTGCCGGTAGTCTCCCACCGACCTGTGCGGTCCCACAGAGAGGGCCTCCTTCGGGTCCCAACAGCCTCTATGTGCCACCTGGTGACCCCGAGGAATAGGGCCTTCTCTGTGGGGGCACCCGCTCTCTGGAATGGGCTCCCTCCTGAATTGAGAACAACCACCGACCTGAGGGTGTTCAGGCGTGATTTGAAGACCTGGCTCCTTGAGCAGACCGGCCTGGGCTGATCTTAGATTGATTTTTAATGGGGTTTTAATTATGATTTTAAGGGTGGGATTTTAGATTTGGTAGCAGCCCTTATTTAATTCTACTTTAACTTTTGTATATGTGTTGTTTTAGTAGGCTGTGCACTGCCCTGAGTCCTCCGGGAGAAGGGCGGTATATAAATTGAATAAAATAAATAAATAAATAAATTTTCATCCCACAACTCAGCAAGATTGTAGGTTAAACAGCTGGATGTGTTCACATGATGTGGTTCCCCTAACTAATTTTTCGTAGATGGTAGGGGATTTCATTTAACTTTAAGTGGGATCATTCTTCCTCTAGAAGAATTTAGAATTAACTGATTCTGACATTTTGTTGCTGCTTGGTAAACGTCACTGCTTACCAATAATGTAATGTCTGTTTTGTTCATCTGTTCCTGTTATTCACAGCCTTGGAAATATGTAATCAAAAACAGTCTTTAGAGGAGGCATTAGATGCTGATTGGCTGAGTCATCAGAATCCCAGAAAATGACTCAGATTGTGGCTCAGGAGGGATTTTTAACCACAATGTTTTTTTCTGTCCATTCTTGAAACTGAGCTTTACTTATGATGATCTCGTGGACACAGTCACAAAAATGGTTTGCTTCTGTTTTCTGGATTTCTAGGCTGTAGCTCTGATATCTTACTCTTAACTTATTAACACAAGCATTTTAGTTTCTGAGTCCAGACTAGGTTAGCCCAAAGCTGTAATCTATTAAAATGCAATTCTTATACATTAGTTTAAACATTATATTAAGGGAAAAGATATACAAGCAACTCACAAAAACTTAATGCCTTCCCTTATGAAATGCCGGCTGGACTTTTGTTTATACAGTCTGCAACACTCCGTGTCCTAACTCCCTTTTTTCCTGGCATCAAAGCTGATTGAATTTAGTTGTCCTGTCCTAATTGTGTGTTGTTTAAGGACTAGACACTTCCTCATGGCCATGGTATTGGGTAAGCAGCTATTCATTCGCTAGAAATGTTTTTTGGGCAGGATGGCAAATCTGTGTCTGTTTGATTTTGTTCTTTTTAAAACAAAAAACAAAAAACAGGAACTGCAAAAGTTAGGTGTGTTGTGAATAGAAATTGAAAACAATTATTAAGTTTCATGCTACCTAAAAAATATCACCAATCAACACTAGCTACAACTGCATCTGTTCTAATTCATTTATTTATTTCTGTTTATTGTATCATATATAACTCAAGGAGGCAAAAACATATCCAACACATTTTCCTCCTCCTGTTTTCTCCATAACAATCCTGTGAAATGAGTTGGGCTGAGTGAGTGAGTGACTGGTCCAAAGTCACCCAGCTGGCTCATGGTCTCCTATTTTCTAGCCTGGTGCCTCTACTACTAGACCAAATGCTCCATTGATGGAATTAAGCCAGGCGTTCAGAAGACCAAAATAGCCACCAACAAAGCTAACCGATAAATGAACAGAATCCGATCGGTTTCAAAGGCAGATCTATTAAAAGACAGACCACAACAACAGAAACTACCATCAGTTGTCACCCAGAGCTCACAGCTCAGGTCACTCAAACAAAGCTACAGCCCACACTAGACAATCTATGTTACACTTTCTCAGGCATCCACAACTACTTACAGAAAATCCTTGAACCTGAAGCAGATTTTTTAGTTTCCTAATATGGTTTATGTTGATTGCTTATTTAGTATCCTATGACTATCGCTTAAGTGTTGTATCTTATGATTTATGGTGAATGTATTTCTATGATGACTATGATCATGATTTATCATTTATAGCTTTTATAGAATAGAATTCTTTATTGGCCAAGTGTGATTGGACACACAAGGAATTTGTCTTGGTGCAAATGCTCTCAGTGTACATAAAAGAAAAGATACATTTGTCAAGAGTCATAAGGTGCAACACTTAATGATAATCATAGGGTACAATAAGAATAGAATAGAATAGGAATTCTTTATTGGCCAAGTGAGATTGGACACACAAGGAATTTGTCTTGGTGCAAATGCTCTCAGGATATATAAAAGAAAAGATACATTTGTCAAGAGTCAAGAATCATAAGGTGCAACACTTAATGATAGTCATAGGGTACAATAAGAATAGAATAGAATAGGAATTCTTTATTGGCCAAGTGAGATTGGACACACAAGGAATTTGTCTTGGTGCAAATGCTTTCAGTATATATAAAAGAAAAGATACATTCATCAAGAGTCAAGAATCATAAAGTGCAACACTTAATGATAGTCATAGGGTACAAATAAGCAATCAAAAAATTTTATGTACATTGAGAGCTTATGCACTGAAGACAAATTCCTTGTGTGTCCGATCATATTTGGCCAATAAAGAATTCTCCTCCACTGTATTCTACTTTCATAAGCTACAAGGGAACAAGAGGAACAAGAACGCTCACCTGGTCAACTTGTAGCAAAGCCAGAGGTCTATTTTGACCCCCACATCTACACCAACAGGTCTGCTTCTCAGACGACATAGGTGGTCCTTGGGTTACGACCGTAATTGAGCCCAAAATTTATCTTGCTAAGTGAAACATGTGCTCAGTGAGCGGGTCCTGTTTTACGACTGTTCTTGCACCCATTGTTAAGTGAATCCCTGCAGTTGTGAACTTAGTAAAACACGGTTGTTGTTAAGTGAATCTGGTTTCCCCATTCTGGACTTTGCTTGTCAGAAGGTCGCAAAAGGGGATCCTGTGACCACCACCCCAAGACATTGCAACTGTCAACGTGAATCAGTGGTCAAGCGTCCGAATTTTAAAATCACGTGAGCCGGGGGATGCTGCCAACGGTCGTCATAAGCGTGGAAAATGGTCCCGTGTCACTTTTTTTTCAGGGCTATTCTAACTTCAAAACGGTCACTAAAGGAACTAGAGTAGAATAACAGAGTTGGAAGGGGACTGGGAGGTCTTCTAGTCCAACCCCCTGCCTAGGCAGGAAGCCCTGCACCATTTCAGACAAATGCTTGTCCAACTTCTTAAAGATCACCCACAACCTCTGGAGGCAAATTGTTCCACTGATTAATTGTCCTGACTGTCAAGAAATTTCTCCTTAGTTCTAGGTTGCTTCTCTCCTTGATGAGTTTCCACCCATTGCTTCTTGTCCTGCCTTTTAAGGTGCTTTGGAGAATAGCTTGACTCCCTTTTCTTTTGGGGCAGCCCTGAGATATTGGAAGACTGCTATCCTGTCTCCCCTGGTTCTTCTTTTCGTCAGACTATAGACATACCCACTATAGCAACTGTTCTTTATATGTTTAATCCTCCAGTCCCCTCATCATCTTTGTTGCTGTTCTCTGCACACTTTCTAGAGTCTCAACGTCTTTTTTACATCGTGGTGACCAAAACTGAATGCAATATTCCAAGTGTGGCCTTACCAAGGCATTAAAAGTGGCATTAACGCTTCCCGTGTTCTTGATTCTATCCCTCTGTGTTGGCTTTTTGGGCCACTGCTGCACACAGCTGGCTCATACTTAAATGGTTGTCCATTAGGACAACCTAGTGTTGTAAGTCAAGGCTTACCTGTCCGGAGGGGGGGGGGGCGGAGGGGAGGGGGACCCAGTTTCCCAACGTGCCAGCACCTGGGAAGGTAAACAATGGCCTACTACGCAAGCAGCAGGTTGAGGAGGCAGGTTCCACCGAAGCACGCAGGAGCAAAGTCGAAGTCCAGCAGCAACCAACGCTGTCAAAACTTCCGGGACCTGCCTCTCTCTCCTCCCCCATACACTTAAAATACAGAGGTCTCCAAACTTGGGCAACGTTAAGACTTGTGGACTTCGACTCCCAGAATTCTCCAGCCAGATGGCTGGACAAATCTGGGATTTAAAGTCCACAAGTCTTAACGTTGCCCAGGTTTGGGGAATCACCCCAGCTTAGAAAACACCGCCGTCCCTTCCTCTGGCAAGCAAGCCCGGGTGTCATGGCAGAGACCGTCGCGCGTGCGCAAATCCAACTATCCGACCCGGAGTAGCCCTACCTGGCTGGGGTTTTACGGGGTTTCAGAGACGGGGGACGTTCCCATTAGGTGGGGGAGGGTCTCAGGGAGGGGCACCGAGGAGGAGGAGGAGGAGAAGGAGGGCGCTCTCTGCTCTGCTGCTGCCCCTTTGCCCTCTTCCTATGCTCAGAGGCTAAGTGCGGGGCAGTCCTAGGCTAAGGGTCTTAGGGAGAGAGCGCCCACCCGACCGGGGGAGCGGGGGGGGGGGAAACCCATTGGGCCGTGCAGAGAGACTCGTGGCGCCCGCCGAGGTTTCGCTTCCACCGCTTGGAAAGCCCCGAGCGCATCGGCTGGAGGGGGTGATCGGCGGGCGCCCAGTCCGAAATTCCCTGCCTCCCCGGCGAGGGAGTCCCCCTCCCCAGCCCTCCTTCTTCCCCTCCCCCCCCGAGCCCTTACCAACGGCAGGAGGAGGGCCCCGAGCGCGGCCCGAAGCAGCAGCAGCAGCCGGGCGGACCCCATGCCCCGCGCCTGCCTTCCACGCCGCCCCCGCGGAGGCTCTACGGCCAGCCGGCCCGCAGCCAACCGTTTTCCACCCCCGCCGGTTCCGCCGCTGCCACCGAGCGCGTCTCCTTTCCGGGGCGGCTGCCGGCGCTCGGCACGACCAGGACTTCGCCTCCTCTTCTGGGCGGGTTTTCCTCCGGGGCAGAGGCGGCACAGACGCCGGCGGAAAAGCCGGCCCGGAGGAGGGGACGAGGAGGAGGAGGAGGAGGAGGGAAAGGCGGCGAAACGCCCCGCATCGGTTCCCGGGGCTTCCTACCCACCCGGAGCGACGGTCCTGAGCACCAGCACGAGGCCTCCTCATCCATCCTCCATCCAATGATCCACCGCCAGGCTGATGAAGGATCCCTTAGATCAGATCTGGGATGCCACACTACTGGTAGCTCTTGACTTACAACCACAATGGAGCCCAACACGTATGCCGCTAAGCGAGGCAGTTGTTAAGTGAGTCTTGCCCCCGGTTTACGATTTTTTTTTTCCTTGCCACGTTTGTTAAGCGAACGTGGCGGTGGATCCTTGGCAGGCTTCCTGCCCGGTGAGAGATTGGATGGATGGATGATGGACAGATGGATTTTGCTTGTCATAAAGTCGCAAAAGGGGATCACGTGACACCCCCCCCATGCTGCAACCGTCATAAATATGAACCAGTTGTCAAGCATCCGAATCTAAATCACGTGACCATGGGGGGGGATGCTGAAAAGGTCGTAAGTGTGAAAAATGGTCGCAGGTCATTTTCAGTGCCGTTGTAACTGAGCGGTCACTAAACGGGCTGTTATAAGTCAAGGACTACCTGTACAAAGCTGCCTCGGGGCCACTTGGGCAAGATCTTAGTTTTAAGCTCCCCAAAATGGTTACTTGGATATTCCCGGCTTAGGATATTAATGCTCCCTACAGAGATGGTGTCATTTGCCTTCTGCCCCCCACCCTGCCAGCCATGGCAAAGCCGGCCTGGGGCTGCCATTAAAATCTCTGCCTTCTGAACCATGAAGGGCTGCTGGCTTGGCTGCCCGCTATTTTGGCTTGTTGACACACTGGGAGGTTGTTGAATTCACTGCCCGCACTAGCAGGCAATCACCACAGCTCTCCTTTTGTGCAAGACCTGACTCGCTGCCCAGCAAGGCCCCGGCTGCTACAGGGAGGAACCGCAAGCCAAGATTTATTTTTGGTAGGAGAAGAAATTGTCAGCTGTAGGAAGTGAGCACATGATTAGCCTGCTCCTGAAATGTAGACTAAATTATGACATTTAAGGCAGCCGTTCAGATGGGTTAGGTAACATTCAGTCACAAGTGGAATCAGTGGGACTTGTGATAGATAGAGAGCGTTTAACAAGTGCAGGTTAAACGATGAAGCTACACGGAGCAACTTTTGAACTACTTAAAACAGCTGGCGCTTAGAAAGTTAACCAGTTTTGGTGTATTCGAATAAAACCTAATTGGCTCTCCCCACGTAGTATTTACCATGCTGTCGTTTTGTCCTATTTTCTCCCCTAAAGAGAGCGCTCTGCCAGTTTCAGCCACGTTTTGCAATTCAGTCAATAATATTGAATCCTTGATAGGAAACAATATTGAGACATTACCGTAAATAACAAAGGAACAGCACTTGCACTGCGGCTCACTTTAAAGCAGCCTTTTAAAATTCAAGGCCAAACTGGGTTTTCAAAAGTGTTTAATTCATCTCTAGCACCTGATCTATATTATTTAATTCCGTTTGTATTACATTCACTGCTTCAGCACCTTCCAATCAGTAATGCGAACCTTAAGACTCAATAGTTTTGCACTCAATAGTTTGACATATTAACAGTGAAGGACAAGGATGAACATCACAAGAATTGTCAAATACTTGATCTGTTTTTATAAGAGTACAGACACCTTCTGCAGAAGAAATGCTACTCTGAATAATATTCACACAAACATTTTACTAAGAGCAAGTTACTTAAAACTGAACACAGATCTACTGGTTAAAAATGAATTTTAAAACTTGAAGCGCTCTACAGTAAAATGAACGACCATCATCTATTTAAAGCAAATTTATTTTCCAATAATAAAGGGTCCATTAAATCTAGGACTTCAGCCTTCTGCTTTCACTTCATGCAGCTGAAATGGAGTCAAGATAACTTATATACATATTTGGGCAAATCAGTAGAATGCTTCAGTTCTGTTCTACAAATACCTTTTATCTCATTAACTAAATTTGACCACTACAATTTAAATTATAGTTCACAGATGCTACCAGTTTCAGGCAAGAATTAATACTACAAGAGAGATTGAATTTGATTCAGATAAATGTTTTTGGATTCATTTGGGTCAGAACTCAGTAAATTCCGAGTGTGCACCCATCTTCCAATGGTAGAAGAGAAAATCCAGCTAAGCAACACTGTGTATATAAAACAAGTCTTGAATTTTAGAACAGATGCAACCACTGTTAAGATTTTCATCACACCTTACATATTCTGCCATTCCCAGTAGTAGCAAGAATTCCATCCCACAGTTGAATAACATTATTATTCTTCACCTAATGCTTTTATCTGACAACACATTCACAAAGCTTTTCAAGTCATCTAGTATGGCCGTTATGCAAAATCTGTTTGAGATATTCAGTTTTTGTCATAATGAAGTGGAGCTTAAGGCATAGCATGGGCTCCCACTCATAGCCCAAGAAGTACATTAACTGAACAGAACAAATCCTTTATTCTCATTTTGTTGAGGGTCAGCAAAAAGCTATTTAATTTTAAAGTCAAAAATAAGCTTTAAAGTACTTAAATGTCTTCTTAAGCATTTTTTTTTGAGAAAAATTACACCAGGTTAAATAATTCTTGCCTAAAATCAGACTGAAGACCATTTTCCCAAGATAGGTAGAATTCTCTTTAGGAGTTAGTTTTATAGAAATCAGAACTGAACAGAATATTAATCTTGTTTCTTCATCATCCTCATAGAATTTAAAACCCCAAGATTTTTAGTTAGGAAACAGCCATGAATTAAAACTGTAGTTACAGTACATGTAGTACTTTAAACACTATATTTAGCACAGATTTCAAACATGGCGCTGTCTATTAACATTAACACAGCTTTACAGTTTTGTAATCAGATCCCCAGTATGTACAGACTATAACAAAATAAAATGGTGTTATTTTAGCAGTTTACAACCCGAGTAACAAATAGTAATCAATAAACTTACATATAAGGCTTTCTATCTAAAAAGATTAGTTAATTACTTGGACCCCTAATATTCATTGAATTGTTGCTGTAGCCTCCTTTGGAATTCATCAGTTCCTGAATATGCCCCACCTGGAAAAAGCATGAGATTTATGAAAGGCTGATGAGTGCTATTAATATTATAAGGCATATTTTGCACCTTAAAATATTTTTACCATGTTTTTTGTAATTAGTAATGGGTCTAATATTAAGATTTACTTAATTTTCTCCAATTCTAAAATTTCAGATATAAATTTCATTACACATTTTAGTCATAATGGTTTATGACAACCACACATTTCCTTTAATGAATGTTTACCCAGAAAACAGGAATGTATTGAAAGGGTAACTATGCAAGGGAAGTCACATACCTTTAAGCGAAGTGAGATTTTTGGAAACATGGATGCATTACACAAATATTTAGAGATATTAATGTGAGAAAAATGGTCTTTCTTCCCATCCCCTTACCCCCAATATTAGTCACTTATTCTACTTTCATATATTCAGTGTTTTTTATGTAGTCCAATCTAATTTTGGATATAAGTAATATACTGAAGCTGTAATAAAGTAACTTACATTTCATAGTAAAATGTAAACATCGATAAAGAATCAAAATATAGCACTTCGTTGTTTCTCTCCCCAACATACTTACTGATGGAGGGTTGTTGGTCATCTCTTTTGTTCCAAAATGAGTGATGTGAACAAAGTTCATTGGCTCTCCTATCATTTTTCGGTCGAGTCTCTTCTTTAAGAGAACAGAGAAACATAAAGTCAATTTTTGCTAGATATTTTATCGTTTAAGACATAATTATTCCGTTACAATTAGCCGCCCATACTTACTTCAGCAATGACTTATGACTAGCTGGACAACATATTTAATACAATGTTGCCCTGCCCTTTCCAGAGTTAAGCTTACAATTTTTTTCCTGATAACATGGGGAAAAGTTTAGGTTCCTCGTAACAATGACCACAAAAGCCAGTGATGTCTGACTAGAGAGGGAAAATATACTAGGTCTCTGATTTTTATAGTAGTATTTTATTTCAAATTTTCTATTCAATATTTTGATTTCCCCCCCTCTATAGCCAAGCTCTGTGTTATAAAGTCTGCCATAAAATAGCATTGAATTTTAATACCAATATAAAATGGCTGGAGCTTAACTAGTTAGTCTTGCTAGCTATGTTTTAAGATATTTCAAAATTAAATTGCATTTTTATTGAAATCTGTACCCTGTATGATGATTTGAGTATGCTGCCTTGGATTGCTCTCTGAAATACAGCATGTATATTTTTAAGTAAAACAAACTCACTGTTTGAGGCTGATCTCCAATGCAACAGTTAAAACAAACCAGGAACTCTGTCATTATAGCACACCTTAATAGCTTCTAGAATAAAAAATTAAAGCAATTGCCATGGTTAGGGAACATGCTATTGATATTTTTTTGCAATAAATTATTTTAATAGACCTTAGAATGATTGAACATTACTTATCCTACCCCATCATACTTAATTTTGCCTGAAATATTATGCCATTAATTCTTTTTTCCTATCTGTGTGCCTGAACAAATGAAAAACACAGCTGCATCAGCTACAATATTTAAGAAAAGTTCGTTTTATATACCACATGTAAAAAAAGTAACTATAAATATCAGTATCAGCTATATGCAGGTATATGAAAGTAGGATAAAACTTGCTTTCTAGACACAAAGCAAAACTTGAATATTTTTAAATTTCATGATTGTAATCATGCAATCACCATTTATTATCCACTGAATTTAGCAAAAATAGATTACTTCTACAGATTCATACCAAAGCTAGTGACTGTACTAATTCCTGGAACATGTATTAAATAGTTTGTGGCTTAAGACTACTAATAAAGTCAACCTTTGTAGATAAACCACAAATTGTGATTAAGCAGATGAACTAGCCTATTATAATTTATTAACTCAAATATAATAAAGCAAATTATACCTCAGAGTACTATAAAGGTAGCCAGGTTTCATAGTAACTTAGAATATTGTTAAAATACTTATTAAACTATTATTTAGATGGTTATTCAAAACATATATAAGTTCTCATATGCTGATTGTATAACAAACATGTAGCTATTAAAGCCTGTCTTGGATGAGGTTCAAACCTGATTCTAGTAACTAATTATTTCAAAACAATAATACAAGTCTTTTCAACCAAATTATACTAAGCCACAGTTGTAACAGTTAAGCATAATATAAAAAACAAAGTTGCAACGTTTTAAAAAAAGCTATTTTTGTACTATTAATCCCAAAGACACATCCACATTTTATATCCAGAGTCTATTACTACCTCTATTTTATATAATACAATAACATATATTACAACACACACAATGGGAAATTAAGAACTCACAACACTTAAAGTGTACCACTTCTCTAAACATTAATTTTCTTAAAACAAAGGCTACTAAGCAATCCCTGCTCTTATACAAGCCCCAAATTATCCAATTACCGCTCTTACATCTTCCCTTTAACAATTGCTCTCTGGGTGGAGCCATTTTCACAGCTGATTATTCCTAACCTTGTATTTGGACATCACTGTTTCTGGTGAATCCAGAATACCGCCTACCTATCATCCATTTTGAAAATACATAAACACAGAAATATTTTCTACTCTAAAAACTGATTAAGGAACACTATATGAATTTTCTTTTGCTTTTAATAGCTACCTGCAAGTCAGAACTCAGCAGATTAAGATGTTCCAATCACTGAATTACTAATCATCTATCCAAGCCTGATATACATTGCAAGATACTGTTTATTAAATCTGTCTTTTATAAACAGTATTTTTCTTCTTTGTCTCTTCAGGTTATTTGCTGCTGCCTCTTTAGTATCAGTATCATAACCATAACCTTGGTCAGAAGATTCATTTAAAATATGTCTTTTCCATGAAGGAGGAATTGATAAATTCATCTAATATAAATCACAAACTTAATTTGGATTGAGCTACTTTAATTTCCAAGTGTTTTGTTAATCTATAGCAGCAAGAATAGCAAAGGGGGTTGTATTGTAAACTGACTCTGATCCATAAAAACCTAGTAGACCAATAAATACCTTAATATTCAAGTTATTGCAGGTATGTTATGGTTCATGATTATTCAAATCACATTTGTAGTTAACAAATAGTTCAATAAGTACTATAGAGTTCTGAAGAAGACACAGAACAAATCCAGAAGACAATCGGCCTTGATAAACTTTTATGTGCTTATTTTGCACACCAGTCTTTGGCCTGGTTCATGGACACATACTAAACTGCTTAATAAAGTAAACCCAGACTGTCCAGAGAAGCACAAATAACAATGCTAAAGCCAGGATTTTGGACACATAATGCAAACACAAGAATAATTGGAGAAGATGCTGATGCTTGGAAAACTCAATGATTAAGATATGGAAGACCATGTTGAAGATTCAAGAACTCAAAACGAGCAACTAGAGAAAATCCTGGCTAAATTATGTCCATTATGTCACAAAGACCTATTGAACACCTTAGTCACATATGCACAGTATCCAATAGATGGCAGCAAGGCATTAAAAATCCCTGTATCTTTGCTCCCACCTAGTGGCAGCTGGAAGTATGGCAGTCCAGTTCTGGCATTCCTACATTAAGCCAATATCCGTTTGAAATATCTACTATGGCAATTAACTACTACGTTTTATAGCCAGTTGTGGAAATGGGTCCAGCAATGTGGATAAGGGTGATACACGAACGTAGAGGCTTTTCCCTCAAAAGAAATATGCAATAATGCAACAATGCCTTCGACGGGGATGATAACTAGTGTTTCAGAGTTGGGTTTTTTGTATTTTTATAGGACATTCTCTCAAAATTCTTATTTAAAAAAGACCGAGCACAGACGACCGTCTCACACCCACCTAAGATACAACTGGCGAGGAGTTTCCACACTCCAGAGTTTCCATACTCCAGAGAGAGAGAGAGAGGCCGGCCTAACAGCCAAACCGACCAATCGGAGCGAGACTTGCCTCGTTTCCAGTCCTTTATTGGATGCCAGGACTTGGGAGAGGAGGCGCGGAAAGAAAGAAAAAGAAAAGACAGCGCTTTGAGGCCCGTCGATTGGCGGCAGTCGCCGCCAATGAGAAGGCGCCCCAGCGCGTCAAAAGGCGGGCGATGGGGGGTGGGAACGGTCCGCGCGGCGATTGCGGCGCCTTCTTTCGTCTGAGGGCTTGGCGGGAGCGCAGTCGGCTTCCACTCCCTCGTCGCCGTTGTCTCCGCCGCTATGGCTCCCCTCGGCAGTTGACGCTCGTGGCTCTTTTTTTTTTTTTCTTCCCCCCTCCCGGTTCTTCCTTCTCCTCCTCCTCCTCTTCCATCGCCGGGCTCTCCCGCGGAACCCTCTGTGAGGCCAGCGCGCTCGCGACACCATGAAAGTCATCCTCGGCATCGGAGGGTGAGGAGAAGGACGAAGGGGAGTGGGAGGGGGGGGGTGCGGCTTGGGCTCGAGGGGCTCTCGCGCCTGCGCAGTGAGGAGGGGTTCCACGTGCGGGGCTCCCATTCTGTTCTGCAGCTGTTAGCGCCGCAGCTGCTGCTTTTTTTCCGGGCAGGCGCCGTAATATTCCTGGGTGCCTTTGGTTGTCATCTTCTCCCCGTCTCCAATCTGCATTGTTGCTTTATTTTAATAATTGTATTAACTCTCAAGTGGGGGGAGAGGGGTTTAAAAAAGTGCATTGACTCTCAAGGGGGGAGCTTAAAATGTATTCATTCTCAAGAGGGGGGATCCCCGCCCCCTTTTTCCAGGGATGATCTCTAGTGCAATCGATAATCAGATATTGCAGCCGCTTCGTGTTTGATTTTGAGACCGAATGGCTGGCGGGTTTAGCTGTTTTAACAGAATAACGGTTGGAAGGGACCTTGGAGGTTATCTAGTCCGGAGGTCGCCAACCTTTTGGACCTCAGGGACCACCATCTCATAATTTTAAATCCCACGGACCAGAGACCTTGGGGGAATCCCCAAAAAAGTCTGCAGGAAAATTCCCCACCCCATTTTCCTACTGATCGATCATTCTTTATTTGGGATATCAGCTCCGTTCTTGGGGGGGGGGGGACGAGGGGGGGGGAGAGAGAGAGACTTTTGGCCTCATGCAAGGAAAGCAGCAGAAGCCTTTCTTTCTCTCCCCCAAACTCTACCAGAAATGAGTCTTTGTGAGACTTGTCACGCCAGCACAGTCTCTTGGAGCAGGATGCCAAAGATTCGTTTCTGGCTGAGTTTGAGGGAGGGAAAGAAAGACTTTTGCTGCTTTCCTTGCATGCAGCCAAAAGCAGAAGAAGAAAGAAGCGGAAACCCGTTGGCCAGGCAAGTTCCTCCCTTCTGCCCTTTCCCCCTCACCTCACTACCTCCTGTGTTATTTGCTATGCAAGCCTTGTGTTCCCACACAGCCTGGATTAATTGCTTTGGGGGTGACATTTCTCTGCAGGCTATCAAAATTTTCTTGCAGACCACCAGTGGTCCCCAGCCCACTGGTTGGCAACCACTGTTCTAGTCCGACCCTCCCCCTTACTCAAGCAGGAGCTCCTATGCCATTCCAGACGTTTTGAAGAAAGCAGGGTGCGCAGCCAGAGTTTATTCTTTGGCTTATTTTGATCTTCCTCCCCAAGGAAAAGGATTAAAGAGATGGTATGAGAGAGCCTGGTTGGGGGTGTGAATCAGGAGGGGGAGACCTGATTCTGGTCTGCGTTCAATCCTGGAAACTGGATGGACCACCCATCTTCATTTCCACCCACCTTCCAACTTTTCCACCCCGAGTGGAGTTTCTATAATCTACAAATGTTTCTGGATTCCCTATGTTTGCTGATAACCCATCTTCTGAAATTCCCATTATAGGATCACGAATGGCGGGAAGACCACCTTGACTAACAAACTCACACAATCGCTGCCCAACTGCAGCGTGGTCCATCAAGATGACTTCTTTAAGGTGGGTCCGGAAAATTAGTTTGTTTGCTTTCCCTCGCGGTTTGGTTTTGTCAGGCACCCAAAAGCCATTATAGAATTTCCTCTTCCTGACTGGAATATGTGGATAAAGGATATCTTTGGAAATGGTCTGATGGTTATAGCCTGTGAGCATATTCTTTGTGATGATCTCTGTACAATCTGCCCATGTAATTGATGGGAACTGCCATGACATTTGCAACAGATAGAGTTAAGCTTGAATAACTCCTCAGGATAACTCAAGTCAGAATTTTTCCTGCCCCTTTTAGAGTATTTACCAAATAAACCAATACAGAGGCAATAACTTTCGGTTTTAACAGCAAGAGATTAGGGTTTTGATTGCTTGCTCATAATTCTTTTCAAATGTATATTGGTTTGCTTAGCTTAGAATAAAAGACAACAGAAAAAATGGCCAGATGTTACAGTAAGATTTTGCTTCCTTTGCACTAAACCCTCCTTCGATGTTAGGATGCTTTTTTAGATGCATAGCGAGCTATAATTTGCCTCTAAATGAATATCTTCAACCTAAGTTTTTGTCCATCTTTGCAGATTGTCTCAATCTTTTCGTACGTTTCTCCTATCCTTTTTCATCATATCACTACGCTGAATTCCATGTGTTTGCAGAATCACAATTACTGAAACTCTGATATCTTACATCTCTTGTTTTTCACATTTTATGAACATGGAGTTTAATGTTCTTCTGTTAAGTCTTCCCTTTAATGTGTTTTTGTCATGTATCGGTTTACTTCTGGAGGGTTGGGACATAAAGGTTTTCTGTAGGTCCTGGATAAGATCCTAATACACAGTTGGCATGACTCTACTGTTTTAAAAGTAGGATAGGTGTACATTTGTTAGTGATGAGATAAAGGGTTAAGTCACTTATCGTTGCCTAGTGACCCTGTATTATGTACGTTATTGAAAGTCCAGCTATCTTTTAATATGAGCATTGAATTACCAGGGGAGTCAGTTTAAAAATGGTTTTATCCATCTTGCTCTTCTTAAAATTAGCCTTAGGAAATCTGTGACTAGCTCTGCAGACAGTTTTTGTTCTGTTTCAGCCGCAAGATGAGATACAGGTTGAAGATGGATTTAAACAGTACGATGGTAAGTTCTCTCTATATCAATGTAGTTATTTTTAAAAAACCCTTTAGTTCTATCGCACAACTAGTCAGTGAACAGAAAGAAGAATAAGAATGCAAGCTTGATCACCTGCAGAGAGCACGGTATTTTATCTTGTTACACTGTTTGTCTCTCCCTTTGGAGCTATCATTTCTCTTTTTTTGCCTTAAGTTATTAGTGCTTTGGATATGGATGCAATGATGAATACCATCAATGCCTGGAGAAAAAATCCAGTCAAGTTTGAGCGATCCCACGGCATTAATACACTTGATACCAGCACCATAGAGGAAAATGACGACACCATTCATATTCTTATTGTGGAAGGATTTTTACTTTACACTTACAGGTAACAGAAGTCAAGGCAATGACTTCCAATAGTAGAATGTTCTTTAGGTCCTGATATTTTTGGCTGGCGAATAAAAGTTTCAAATATCTTGAGGGCTGTCCCAGCTTTCTGTATCTAATCAAGTACCTGCTAACACTTGCTTATTCTTAGCAATTATTTGACAGATAAGCAACAGGCATGGTGTGAACCGTTTTGATTGTACAATGTACATGAGAATAGGTGGCGATTAGATAAATTTTACTTGTTCCAGTGCTTTTAGATTATATATATAAAGAAGCACGAAGGAGAAATACTTTCTTGAGGGAATGTTCAGTTGCATTTAACCCATAGCTGATAATCTACCTATTACAGGGATAAACCAGGAAGAAGAGGTTTAGGTAGGTAAAAAAATCTGTAGAAGCTTATTCGTACTGAATGAAGAAGCCATAAAAACACAAGCAAATGAGATATGTCTGAAATAATATAGGTGCAACCTAAAATATTCTAAAATTCTTTGGAGAGTAGATAGTGTTTTTCAAACTTGGCAACTTTAGTATGGACTTCGATTTCCAGAATTCCTCAGCCAGAATGCAAAAACAAATAATGATTTAACATGGTATGTAAGTGCGGTTGTGATTAATATTGGACGCTGACTGAAGATGGTTTTGGAAAAAGCATTTAGCGATTTGTAAGAGGATAGATATGTAAATAGTTTGAAATCCGCCAGAGTCAATATGTCTTCCCTTTGGGGAAGGCTTCGTTTTCTGGTGGTGATTTTCCCAGAAGCTTATAGACATGGTTAAAAATATGAAAATGCACAAGATGGGACTTGGCCTAGCCTTGTGTTTTCTTATGTAACAAAACCTGAGAGATTTTCCTACTTTTCAGACCCATGATCGATATTTTTGATGTCCGGTATTTTCTTTCTATTCCTTATGAAGAATGTAAGAGGAGGAGAAGGTAAGTCCATGACATGAGAAGTTGCATTTAGAGGTGGATATCTAGAAGGACTGAATGGCTTTAAAAGATCTACATAAACAACCCAAATTCAAATGGTTTTTTTCTTTCTTTCTCTAGTTCAAGGAATTACACCGTCCCAGATCCACCTGGATTATTTGATGGTCATGTCTGGCCCATGTACATCAAACATAAGAAAGTGATGGAAAACCTTAATGTTGACGTTGGTAAGTTCAACTGGATTTTGGAAGCCCCTTTTGAATTTGATTTTCTTGTATCGCTAAGTTGGATAATTATGTTTCAAAATCTAGGTCTTTCAATAACATTCTCGGGGTTGTTTGCAAATATAACGTTACAAAAAATTATTTGACTTAAACCGGAACAGTTTATAATTAGTTCTGTTTATCATTTACTTCGCAACTCTACCCACAGACTGAAAATGAAAAGGATAGAGGGATTGCTTGGGTCAGAAAGAATAGTTTTGCTTAATTGTCTGGACTTTGTTTTTATTTAGTGAAGGTTAGTAGCTTTATAATAGCCATGGTTTTAAAGAAAGCATAGTTCGAACAAGCTGTCATTCATTAAATTTGTAGTAACAAGCTGCAATATATAGCTTATTTCACCTAATGAAAAATAATACTGAGCTCAGCAAAATTGTTCTTATTATCAAATGGTGCTTCTTATATTCCAGTTCATTTGGATGGGACAAAATCGAGGGAGGAACTTTTTGACACCGTTTACAATCATATCCAGAACAATTTAGAAGAACTGATTCACATGCAGGTATGTATTTTACTTAAAAGCATGGGAGCAAACTCACGTGCAGATTATTACATACAAAGAAATCCTAGCAACAGGGTTTGTTTTGTTTTGGAGTGTTGATTACAAATGTAAAAATTCAGCACTTACTGTTCTATTCAAAGGCTTCCTGATAAAGATGGAATTGCTCTGGACATAGGTCAATAAGTGGTGAGCTGTGGCTTGGTATGGAATTTGGAAAAGATCAAGGATGTTAGTGATTGGGAAGGGAAGGTGCTAGGATTGGGGGACTGAATAAATTGCTCTTACTGCCTACTCATGAAACCGTTCAAGTATACAATAAGAGAACTGGTGTTTTCAGTGGTTGCATCCAGGATGGCACTGGGGAGCTGGAATGGGCCATACTGGGACATTGGCAGTGGGTTGGGAAGCTTTAGCTCATAGGATATGTTACGCTTGAAAACTGCTGGGGAGGAGAATTGGACAGAGGGTGACAGCAACCTTTTCCTGCTCATTCCATAAAATCACTTTAGAATCCCTCTCATTTGAAACCTCTCATTTGAATCATTCATTTGAAACCAGGAGCACTTAAAATATTCTGTTTTTTTGTTTTACCAAGCTAATTTGAAATGGTTCCACAGAATTTCCACAGTACAGTGGCTTGTATGGATTTCGAAAATATATTTTCTGGTTTGTGTATACACCTTAAAAACATATTGTAGAATTGTTGTGATAAAGATAGTTCTCGCTTACCAACTGGTCATTCAGAGACCCTTTGAGATTATACTTCTGATAAAATTTTTCTCTTTGAGAAAAATTCCTTAAAATTCCATGAATTCCTAAACTTCTACTGGAAATGCTGTTGACTTCAATGGAACTAGAATGATAGCTTTGCTGTATTTGCAAAGATGTACAACAACCATTCACCATACTTTTTTCCTCCCTTCTAACAGCAATAAACAAATGGCTGGGACATCAGGGACACTCCTGAGAAGATATTTCTTCAGTAACTTTTAATGTGTGTGTATGCTGACTTAAAGGTGATTTTGTATGAATCCCAATTGTAAGGTTCTAAAATCTGGCCTTGATTAAAAGACAACTATTATTTTTTATTGTATCTTTGTGGAATTATGCTTTTTTTTTTTGCTTAATGCGGTCTTCAGAAAGTTGCTTTATATCATGAGACGCATCCTTTTATTCATCTGGATAGGCCCCTTTGGCAAGTCAGGAAAAGAGGATCTTTTGAGATCTCCAGCTACTGACTTTTTCAAAGCTGTTCTGTCAGATACTGAAGCAGTCCCTTCTCTTTGCAAAGTTCTTATCTGTCCACCAAACTATGACACTTCACCAGCCATTGAGAAACGGCTCTATAATTGAGCAGAGACATCGCAGCCGAAAAAGGTCCTGCATAGGAAACCATGACTAAAACAACGTGAAAAGCTAATTCAGTATTGCAAATCCTTCTGTTTGTTCTCACAACAGGATAACCATTGTGGCATTCAAATGGGGACGGTTGCAGTGTTTTCTCTTTAGTAATGAAGAAACGCATGCCTTCTGTTTAAAACAAAGCAAGGGGCTCTTGATGTGTCAGTTAGCAAGAGTTTGTACTTAAAAACCCTTGGTCAACAGTTTTTTTTAAAAAAAAACAGACCCATGTAAAGTTCCTGAACGAGATAAGTTAATTAAGGTCATTTTAGGTTACACATCCACAGTGGCAGTTACTGAAGCTTACAGAAGCTAATTCTGTCAACTTGGCGTTGCTAAAAATACAGCAGCTGGCTGTGCTTACTGGGCAATACTTTGCTACTTGTAAGTACAGAAATAAGGAAAAACTGTACCTGTATTTTAAGGTGCAGAGGACTCTGAAGGTTGCATTCCTACAGAGAAGTTACATTTTATTAATTTCTGTGAAGAATCTGAATGCTTTTGTTTTATTAAGTGTTACATAATTTGTAGCTGGCAGAAGATGACTTCAGCTATTACTTCAACCCAAGGTGAAATATTTTCCTCACTGGACCTGGGCCACCCCAATATCCCCTGTTGAGAAAGGAGGGGAAAAAAGAATGTATTTATACCATCACAGAGAATTAAACTTGTTAAATATTTCCTGACATTAAATGTAGCACTATGTCAAGAGTAAACATTACTGCTCGTTATGATAGAATCAAAGGAAGCATGGGAATTAAACATTACAATATGATTTCCGATACTGAAATAAGGAAGTGCTACAAACTATTTTTTCTGGAACAGACTAAGACAAAAACTTCTGGATATTCAATTGATGTTTACATTTGAAAACTAGGGGACACCATTGTTTATTCTTGCAGGAAGAGGCCAAAGTTAAAATTGGCACAGGAGGAGATAGGACATTAACACTTAAAAGTTTGCACTGGATGGATGGACTGACCGACCGGCTGACTACAGTTCAATCTATCTCATAGCATTCATATTTTCTTTACCATTATCCAGGTTTTTTTTTTAAATAAGTGGCCCTGCTCAAATTAAGCCTACCTATCTATGCAATTAATAAATGCAGAATTAACTACTTTCCTGGGAGTCAGTTCCTCTTAACCCTTGCATAGTATGAATTGTGGTACTCTAGAATACTTACTTCAGAAGTCCATACCAGTACAGATAGGGCATCATGTTAGCCTTCAGATGATAACTTATCAATCTCTCTTTACTCTGGTCGAATGGAAAAGTTTCTAAAGGCTGAGCATTGTAATCAAACTCAGCCAGGATTACTCGGTTGTAGTTGGTTATCAGAGGACAGGAAGTATATCCATCATACTACAAAAACATTTTAAAAAATATGCCTTTTAGAACAGGAAAAGGGACAGGAAAAGCATACAGTTCTTACATATTATGCTTTAAGGAGTCTCATGCTCCATGAATTTGTCTAATCTCCTTTTAAAGTCATTCAAACTGGTAACCCTTCTGAAATTTAAGGGATTGCAGAGTTTAATGTACTATGTGAAGAAATTATACTTTCTCTTTAATCTCAATTCACTGTCATTGGATGAATCCAGCTTCCAAAATTAGAAGCCATGGAAAGAAGTCCTTGCCATTATTTTGCTATCAACTTTACAATACTGTTTGGAGATGTACATAAAACTTCAGTCTTCAGAGCCTTTCAAATGAGTTAAAAAATTTAGCACGTTGCATTGCAAATACGAATATTTCCCCAACATGATAAAAGCCCATGAAAAGCAAATATATTGTTCCTTTTCAGGAAAAGTTACCTTCTTAGTGGGAGTTTTGCCTTTCATGATACATGAAATCGTTTTATCAAGTACACCACACTGGCCAGCTGTGGAAGAGATAAAATGTTTTATTTTGTCTCATATTTCTGCTGAAAGGAAAGCAGAGTTATAATTTTTAAGGTGGTTTGACTCTGAGGTTGGTTGCAGGTTTTTGGGATCATGTTGGGAATGTTCCCAAGAGCCGCCAAATTGTGGATAATTGCTAATAAGGTAGCCATTTATATGACTTCTTGACATTGGTTCTGAGGTCCTCTCTTTTCCCCCTATTCCACAGAAAGATGTCTTGTATTGAATCCTAATTGGGATCTCTGTGATGGTCGAATCAATCAAATACTTTCAGGCACAAGTGGATTTGATTCAACATTTAAAACTGGCTCTTGGCTTGCAACAGGGAAACCAAAATGCAAAGTACAGTGCCTAAAAATTAATCTCACCTATAGCTGCAGCAGTCTTGGAGGTAGGGAGATTGGTGCAGTCTCCAATCCCAAAAACATTTGGGTATTTCACATGTTGCAGTGTCTCCTTGTTTACATCCACCCATCCAGCAACATCAGAAACTGGACTGTTTAACAGGACATCGGGGGGCCCCATGGGCGGAGTGACATGAAGCATGTCATACTGGAGCAGAGAAAGAAAAAAATGGCATTCTGATAAGAGAATTATTTGTAGCTCAGGGTTGAACTGGTGGTTTTCTTGCAGATGTCTCATTATCAAATAGGTAACATCAACAGTGCCTGATGATGTTACCTAGTTTGGTAATGAAACGTCTGCAAGAAAACCAAGCTCGGGGAGCAACAAGAACCCTCACAAATGAGAGTGATCTCTGCAGTCTCAAGATTGGATGCAGCCAAATTCCCCAACTGAGATGAAGGTTCCTCAACTAAGCAACTGAGGAGCAGTTCCTTCCAGGTTTGGTCCTTTCTTCTACAACAGCTTACAGGCAATTGTTGCTTAATTTGTTCAGCAATTGTTTGAACCTAACAGCAGTGCTGAACGAGGGGTATGTACCATTGGATAGCAAGAGCACTTAGACTTGTATATCGCTTCACAGTGCTTTACAGTCCCCTCTAAGCAGTTTACAGAGTCATCATATTGCCTCCCAATAATCTGGGTCTTTACCATCGGCACCTTGAAATCATGGCCTTTAGGTGTTCAATTAGAGCTCTTGGCATCCTAACTGCAGAGAGAAGGCCATAAGCAGTCCGCAGCTGCCTTGCATAGGGCCAGGCCAAGCATGCATGGTCAGCAATGGAAGGAAAAATAACGGCGAAGGTCAGCTGGGGGCAGCAAGTTGGACAAAAGGGCAAAAATGAGGGGAAGACAGATGGAAGAGACAGGACAGAAGACGACTTGTCCTGAACTAACAGCTGCAAAACTGCCATTGCTAAGTTGTGCGATGTTTCATCTGATGGCTGACCTTGAATTAAAACCATGCACCAAGAACTCCCTGTAATTTTGGTGCTTCTAACTTAATCATATAAGGATGGATAACGCGCTGTGGGTATGTTTTGAAAAGGCTCATCCTATTCTCCATCCACACCCTTTTTTTTTTCCTTGCCGGTTCTAAACAGAGAAGCAACCTAAACCGTAAACAGGAAATTAATAGTCAAGAGAAATTCACTGAAAAATTCCATTTGCTCACCCGATAAACTTGCGTTTCACCAGCTTTGTCCAAGTTTTCAAATACGGCTTCCTGCCTATCTGCTCGGACTTCCACGAGGTTCCATCTGTAGTTCACTGTAATATCTCTTTCTTTGATAATCTCTAGCAGAGCGTCAGCATACTTCTTAACACCAAATATCACTCCAAGAGAAGTATTGAATATGATCTTGGCTTTGGACCGTTTTCCAGTCTAGGGAAAATGAGAAGAAAAAATGATGCATTCTTGAAAACCTTTGATTTCGCCACTCATTCTTGTCTGTACTTTTATATTTTATCAGTCGAAAAATCTTAGGGCTGAAAGGGACTTTGGAGGTCCCCTAGAGTAGACCAATCTCCTCCTGCCCAAAGGAAGAATCCTTATCTATTAAGTTGATTAACTATAACTGGGTTTATATAGCCTGCCCAAAAAGATTTAAGCTAACAATTTTTGAAGAAACCACAGTAAATCATTCACCCAATTTAATAGATGAACAGCACCTAATAAAACACAGTTTAAACTTGCTGTAATGGGATTCATGATACACACCAAAACTACACTGAATCCAAAGGTCTCCATTTGATGTCTGCATCAATATATTGGATATGCTTAATTAGCACTATAGTCCTTTGTGCAAATTTAACCAGTTGGTCCTATTGATTTAACAAAATTGCTTGTATGTCTTCAATTGGAGGAGCACTCTAAAGCTACCCATATTTTAAGCTTATATTCTAGCTGCAGTTTAAACTAGGATAAGTGCACTTTCAATAACCTGGGTCTTTGGGATTACAACGATTTTTTGTTACCTGTTTAGGCAACCACGCTAGTTGTGCAGTGGCTGGTACGTACCTTTCTCAAGTACGCCTCTGTCAGATACATGATCTTTTGTGGTGCTCCTGCACATTTCACTGGAGTATTTGGAAAGGTGAAAATGGCATTTCCTTCCTGGAAATCCTGCAGAGCTTTCCATGTTTTCTCCACTGTGTGAATGGAATAATTGGAACCAATTTTAGGAAACTTAAAACCCTCAGGCAAGCCTTTGATCTGTAATAAGACAAAATTAGCAGTATAGTATTTCACTGGATTAAACAAGCAGGCTGTTTACACTCAGGAACCTGTTTAATTCCTAGCAGAGGTGGTATTCATCAGGTTATGACCAGTTCTGGAGATTTTGTCAGTGGAAATTTTGAGTAGTTCGGAGAACTGGCAAATATCACTTCTGACTGGCCCTGTCCCCATCTATTCTCTGTCTCCCAAGTCCCAGCTGATCGGCTGGGTCTTCTTTGGTTGCCCTGCATAGGAGAATGGAGCTGGAAAGCAGGTTAGTGGGGTGGCCAGGGAATGGGGATTTTGCAGTATCCTTCTCCTGCCACGCCCACCAACCCACACCTACAGAACCGGTAATAAACATTTTTTAATCCCACCACTGATTCCTAGCATACCATCCTGGCTCACTAATCATGTTAGCCATAGTTCCTTTAGTGGTGCTTTGTTGAATAAGCCACCTGTGAGTTTAGTTCACACAACATACTACATCCAGAGTAAGCTTAAATTAAAGCTTAGCATGATGTTGCCATACATCTGCTCAGACTTCCCTAAAGCCAAGACCATATCCCAGAGATACTCTGTTCATATTGAATTTGATTTATGAATATTATCTTGATGTGTAAATATTTGCAAAATACTCAGATTAAATCGTCACACTGGCATTGGTTTACATCTGCTGTAAATCGTTGGCTGAAATAACAGGAGAGATGTATGGCAAAGAGATTAAAGAGTTCCCTTAGCTGTATTGTATTCCAATTTAGAGGAAGCATGATTTGGATAAATACATGAATTTAAAAAGTTTGGTTGTGGGTTCCATCCTCTTTATCCATCTTCTTTCTATCTTTTTTATTTTAGTAGATGAACCCAGAATAAAGATCAATAAACTCATTTCCAGTGCTGACTTATAATCTAGCATCCTTAAAGGAGATGGGGTACTATACTAACATAGCTTAAAGGTGCTATACTCACATAGCCTCCCAACATTCCCAATTAGTGATTATCTTGGTATTCACTTTGTGCGTCCACCATTAAAACAAGCTCATTTCAAAACAACATGGTAGGTATCCTGGATACATTCAATTTCCTGATAAAGCACTAGAGGTCTCTAAAGGATTTCTTCCACAGTTGCACAACCTCAATTGCACAATTTCCACAGAGAAAGAAAGACACAATGCCATTTCTCACATTGTGCTCAGTATTTGGGGACTTTCATGCAAGGAACATGCAAGTCAGTGGAACTTGCTTCCTAACAGTGGAGAAAACTTCTAAGAAAATGCTAACAGAGCTATTTACCTTTTCAAAATTCAGCTGCAGCCCGAGAGCAACAATCAAATACTTGTAAGATACCTGTTAAAGATAAGAAGAAAACAATTATCTTAAACAGGAACCAAGGGTTATTCAAACAGACAGTTGGTCTCAAAATGCTGGAAATGCAAACAGTCTCTCCTATCCTCATGGAATATTGCAGGCAAGAATAATGCCAACTAAATAAATAACAATACAGTTTTTTTTCGGAAGTTCAAAAAAACATGTATGAGAAAAGCTGACAGAACTATTTAATTTATGTATTAAATATTACTCATATAGATGAGTAACTCATTCAAACCCAAGGCTAAATCTCATGTATTCGAGCTCTATCAATTGTTTATGCAAGTAAGATTTAACTGAACAGATAAATTAAGTTTATGGGTGACCCACCTTTTGATTGTTCCCCAAATAGACACAGTTGTTGTCTGGATCCAACTTTTCCACCTTGGATTGGATCCATTTTACCCCTGAAGGAATAACACTTGCTGTTGAACGTTCTGAAGTGGCCAACTGCTTCGCCCCAGCTCCAACTAAAGTCCAGAGGGGTTGATAATAGTGTTTCTGAAAGACATAATTGTGGGGATAAACTGCAAGAAAGCATAAGAAGAAGAACAGAAATGAACATACAAAATCAGACAGCTGATACTTCTAGAGACAACTGGCAATCGGGTTCAAGAATGTTCCTTAATTATATTAAATGAGAATTTTGAGAGACATAAATTTAATACATCTGGACATTTTTAGGTTGGGAAAAGACTACCAAAGAACAGTGGTTCATAACTGATCCCTAGACCCCTGGGGGGAGCATGTTATCAAGCAAAGGCTTGAGGGAATATTATGATTTAAATCTTGAGTTAAGTCTTGAAGGTCCATGGCCACAAAAGATATCTGAAGGGGGTCCATGATGAAAAGAACTATTGCTTTAGAATATTGCCTAGTTCCTTATTTAATCTGATTTTTCTAACAATGGCTTTTTCAAACGAATTGTGTGTTTTTTTCAAGATCGATTGGTTTTACACTAGATGTCAAACTGTTAAAAGTCTGTAGAGTTTCTCAGTCATCCAGGTCATGGTTGTCCCAAAGGTGATTTTTTTTTTCCAGAAGGTAACTGGACTTTCTTGTTTTTCTTTGAAGACGTTTCGCTTCTCATCCAAGAAGCTTCATCAGTTCTGACAGGATAGTAGGGAATAAATAAAGTATTAAATTCTTCCATTCCCTACTATCCTGTCAGAGCTGAAGAAGCTTCTTGGAGTGAGAAGCGAAATGTCTTCAAAGAAAAACAAGTAAGTCTAGTTGCCTCCTGAAAAAAGCACCTTTGGGATATCAAACTGTTGTTTTCTTAACTGCTTTATGAATAAACCATAATTAGACTCCTGCAATATATTTAAACCCTAAACAGGTTGACAAGTCAAAATGCCTGGGTTTCACTACAACATGCAAAATGAAACCAAGCAAACCAGGTTACTTCTTAACATGATGGGTTACCACGATTATTAATCATTTTGATTGGCTGTCTCTGCTTAAATGAAATGCCTGCTAATTCACTGACTTACAAAATAGCAAATCAGAATTTGTGTTTATGCCTGAGCAAACACCCAATCCTTGCTGGTTTGTCCTGCCAAGGCGGACAGCTAACAAACCCAGATGGTTGTTAAGTTCTAGAAGACAAGCTGAATTCTTGGTTTGTATGACTCCAACAATCAATGGATGAAACTATTGAGGCTTACCAAATATGCACCTTGGTCACAGGTCCACATAGGAGCAATTAAATGATATCCATTAGCATTCTGATCATCAGTGGTAAAAATTCCAGTCTACCGTTCTATGCAATCATGGATCATGAACGGAGAAGCTGCAAGAATGCTATAAAAGTACTTCGATATCTCTATATGATACTCACGCCCATGTTATTACTTTAGATGTTTCCAACAGTATACTACACCTAGTGGGTCATTACCCTTGTCCGTGAAAATAAAAGAACTCACAAACTGGTTTTTAGATGTTCCTTTCTTTAAAAAAAGGTGTGTTTTATTGTCGCTCAACAAATGACGATCTAAGTCCATTTTAGTTGTATAGATCTGGGAAAAGGTTTCCCCAGATATAATTACATGTACAGATATGGGGGAAAGTTTTCATTAATTTAATTAAATAATTTTTTTCTCTGTGTCAGAACTCAACAGAGAACAGATACCAATTCACTGTTAATTTTTTTAATTGAGAGAAGGCCCTTCAAAAAGTCTAGATTTAAAGAGGATACCAGAAAAGGTACCCTTCGTTCCAGGACACATGAACGTTTTATAATTCCACACTATATATATTTTGCATAATGCCTCCAAATCCCAATATTTCAGAATTCCAGAATTCAGGATTTACCTCCTGGGGTTCCACCACAGCCACATTGTCAGCTCCGACTTTCCGTTTCATCCGGGCACTCATCGTGATCCCCCCTGAGCCTCCTCCAAGCACCAGCACTTCGTAGTAATCTTTTGAAGCGGACGTGGCTGTCGTGTGTAACTGGGACGAACACGTTTTGGGGACCCCCAACCTAAGTAAAGGTACCAGGGAACGGACACACGCGCAGGAGGACATCAACCCAACAGTAGCCATCTTTGATGAGCATCAACTTGCCAAGTTCTAGAGAAAGAGGTGAAACATCAAAAAGGTGATTTTTTTTTTCCCCCCAAATGTCATTTTCATTCTTTATCTTATTTTACTAAAGAGCTGAATATTGTATAGAAGCTGAAATAAGATCCTTAGAGTTATGGGGTGACATTCAAAATGTGATAGCAATACTTTGGCTCCAAGCTGTGACCCAGTCATTGCTGTTATTTTCTTTTCATCGATCTTCCTCTGACAATTATAACAATTTAAATCCAGATGGAAAAAGCCGTTTTTATGTGAGAGGCAGCAGTCAGAAATTTTACTATGCTATTCCAATAGCAGATATGTTATTAAAAATGATAAACTCTGTTTTGACACCCATTCTAAGAAATTACTTTTGTTCCCTTTGCATTTCATTGCTCGGAAACAACATTAATCTGGTTGGGGAAGGCAGCTTTTAATGTTCTGAGCAGCTGTAAAAGAATGTGCTTTTGCTGCTTTTGGCAAACCACAAATGTTCTTACTTTTTTTTAAATGGGTAATAAGAATGTCTTTCAGGACATTGTTTATGAAGTTCGTGCAGATTTTGCACTGTGTCAAATTCAGCCATGTTTTGTCCCACGAAAGATGCTTTAATTTTTTTTAAACTCTACTCTCCAGCAATTGTTGTCTACATCCAGTTTTAACCTTCCCACTTTTTTTCCTCCTTGAAACGTATGCTAATTTTAACTGACACAATTGGTGTGTATTTTTAATATTGATAAACCAAGGATCTCAACCGATAACCGGACTTTCTATTGAAGAATCATCAATGTTCAAACTTTCCCAGTTAAAATGTTTGCAGGGTTGTATTATAAATGAACTGCTCTTTAAAGTGGATTCATCTGTCCCCAAAATGTGACTGTGGGGGTGTGTAGAATGAATAGTAATAAAAATATTCATATTACTTGTACTGTCATTTAAACAGCTGGCAAGGTTTTTAAAATGGACGCTGCTCTGAAGTCACATGACCCCTGCCAGAATCCTCATGAGGTCAGCTTGGGAGTAAAACTAATTCTGATAACAAATCCTGAAGCGTCTTTGTTTTGCAGATCTGATCCATGTCACAGTTTCATTTTAAGAAACACAGTTTGCTATATTACCCTCCAATACAGAACAATTATAAGATGACAATTCACATTTTGTGAGGCTGCTCTGTCCCCCAGTGCAGCAGATGTGAATGGTGTGCAACCAAGTATATTATGACACTCTTCTTTGACAAGATTTATGGTGCCCGTTTCCCAACCCAGACTTTGAAAAAGGAGGTTGAGAAATATTTTGCCTCCCACACATTCAGCTTCATTTATTTTAACTCCTGAACAACTGGTCAAAGAAGCAGGAAGGAAAGCTAATTGGTTTTGGGAGAAGTAGAAAGCAACTCCTGTATGTTGGCAAGGCTGGAGTTTGTAGCGGCGGGGGGAAGATTGATCTATTTCCCTTCCTGGGCAAGAGGCGCCTTCTGAAAATCTTTGCCTTTTGAGGTAAGAATAAAATCCTGGCAATCAGCTTTGATGCCGTACATCTAGAGTTTGAATTTTAACATACCTAGAAAGTCTAATTTGGTGAGAAAACCTGGAGAGTCTTTGCTTGAAAGCAAAGCAGAATCAGATCTGGTTAACAGGACTTGAATGGGGAAGGGCACTTAAGAATGAGAAAGCTGTAAGCTGAAATTTAAAGCACACATACACATTCCAAGAGAAAACCCTCCCTGTTGTTGACAAGAATAATGAACAGATAAGGAGTAGAAGGAGGTTAATCCAGAGAGTTAGAGGCTAGAATTAGCAGAATTATTAGAATTAGTTCAAGTCTGGGTTCTCCTATGGGAAGTCTTGAGGTCAGTTTTTTTAATTATTATTATTCTGCTCAAGTTAATATACAGGGTTATTGGTATAAAGTGAAATGGAACCCCCAATAGGGAAGATGGGATATAAATGTAAGTAAATATAAACACAAATATAATGCACATTTATTTTGTTTATTTATTAGATTTCTATCCCACCTTTATTACTTTATAAGTAGCTCAAGGCAGCAAATATACATAATGTTCTTTGGACTGATGTTTTCTCTTTCTCCCTGTGTGGGGGAGTGTGTGTGTGCGCGCATGCACAATATAATGCACAATTATATTCAAGCCATGCAAACTGGCCATCTTCCACTTTTCACACCGCTGCACTTATTGAAGTACATTTTGACCTACTAATGTAGGGTAGAATAAATATGTTTTCTTGCTGTGTCTTTCAACCCAGAAAGTAAACATTGACTCCTTTATTTATAGTGGCAAAGGTCTGCCTCTCAGCAGAGTAAATGAACAGCATCCAATGCTATCCTCTGTAGGACTCCATATGCTGCTTAAAGAACAAGGGCGGGTTTTATGCAATCTTGTCCTAATCTTGAAGACAGTGATGGACAACCTATTCACCAACTGAACAGTGGCCATCGATATTTATATGCCAGCCTTGTTCACTCCAAATCATCACTACTACTGCCTTGTAAATAGCTTTTCCGTTATCAACATTGCGATGGAAACCATCACCTTCCCACTTGATGAAGGATTGTGGCTTAATGATTAAACAGCTATTTCCTTCCAATGGAAAAAAAATAGTGCCTAGCAAAGATCTAAATTCTCCTCACAGTCTACAGTACACAATTGGCTCAACAGATTGAGGAATTGCAAGGTAGCGTATCTTTCCATAGTTGCCAAAAATGGCAGCTGTGGTTTAACTTGGTCTAGGAGAAAAGGTGACTTCCTGGTTTTAATTTGCAGGCTGTCCCCACTAAGGTCAACTGCTTTTTCAGACTACAAACACCATCAGACAATCTGGATAGCACAGGAACTCCAAAATTTAAAAATGCCCTCAACTTTCTCCTGGGCCTGTCTGCAAGGACATTGAAATCTTGCAAGAGGTTTGCTTATCTTAACCTCCATGCTGCTCTAATCTGTAATCCAAGTGGCTTACTAAACCTGAATTAACGGAAATTAAAAACATAGAATAACTTCAGAAAAAGCCTCATTCCCATGACAATGGATGTTCGGAAGAATAGTCAAACCTCCATTCCTTCACTATGGGCCCACCTAAACAGCCAAGCATTCTCTCAAATAGTAATATCAACGGCATTGACAAAATCACTATCAGTCAATTGCAGAAGGCAACCTTACTCAGGACAGCTTACATCCTTTAAACACCATCAAACATCCACATCTGTCTATCTCTGGTAAGAGATCACTAGATGGATAATGGCAAATCCAGTCTGGACAGGTGGCTGACTATGCAAATGAACCATAATAATAATAATTACAAAGTTGAGATTATCATCTTAACTGAGGGGGAGGGCTTTTCCAGGAGAGCCCCCCCCGCCCCCCAAAGGTGTCTGGGTTTCCAGTGCCCCACTGATAGCATTCTCTAGGCATAAGGATCTAAATCATATTTGGATCTCCTTGGTTCTGGCAGCTTCCTGAAACTTCAACCATATAACGTGGCCTACAATTACATTTTAATTTAACTTGTGCACATTATCTGCTTTTTGCTGATCACAAATTTTCAGGGACTTATTCATTTGCCCAGTTGGTGGCCCTACCTACCAGGTGAAGATTTTACTCCTGAAACTGGAATAAAAAAGAGGTTTGTGTTGCAACCAGCCATAAATATTACTGTAGAACAGACAGCTAACGTTGGCAAGCGAGTTATGAAATCTAGAAAATTCCCATAGAGTGGCTTCCTCTTCCCGGGGGTAGCTATGACTTGTTCGGGTTAGAAAAATGATGACTGTGAGATGCCAAACTTCAGCTAAACATGGCTCGGAAAGCAAATGAAAATCATCTCAGTAGCAAGGGTGTTTGCTCAGGGAATATTAAACAGCCCCAAAGCTTCGTTCATCACAAAGGACTTTATCCGAACCAAAGTTAAGCAGTAAAGTGGCAAAACCAAAGCAGAACAAGGCGATTACTCCTTTCTCTCTGTTTGTATCTTTCTCTCACACAAACACATGCATTCTAAACACTAATTTCTTACAGACAGCCTATAATGCAGAACTCTGAACCAAGTGGCCCCTGGATTATATAAGATTATATAATATTTGGCTGCTAAATTCACGTCAAAGTGGATTTCAAAGCCTGCTCTACTTTGCAAGTTTGGGAGATAAGACCATTTCTCCTCTCTTTGTTACATTTTTTTCCTTTCCTATGCAGATGGCGCTTTCTATTCTTCCCTGATCCTTTCCTATCGGATATGAGATTTTAAAATGTCCACTTAAAAAAAGGAATCCGGTTAATAAATGAGAGAGTTGCAGCATCCCAAGCTCACATGATTACCCTGCGCCATCTTACAAGCTGACAAGCAAAGTCAATGGGGAAGCCGGATTCAATTAACAGTGAGGCCAAAAAAAGGGCCTAAAATTGGAGATGATTCAGTTAATGACTTGCTTAGGGGTGGAAATCCCAATCCCAATTGTGATCATAAGTCGAGGATTATCTGTATGTTTTAGGCTGTTAACTAAAGAAAAGTTTCAATAAGCAACATGTGACTTGTGTCCCTTGGATCTGTGAAGCCTTTATGTTCAGGAGCAGTCTACCCTCAAATACCACTATTGGAAGCAAATCCAAGATGTACCCTAACTTCCTCACTCAACCCATGGACCTTTCCAAAGCACTAGTAACTAGTTACTGGATTAAGCAGGCCTTTAAACTGAATTGGAAAAGTTTCTGATATCCATCGATCAAATCAATGAATCAAAGTCACACTTCACAAAGGGGGGTGGATGGCTTTTAAACTGAGATACAGTCATCAGAAAGGTGAAAGTTAGTTTATGGGAGAGAAACAAAAAAATAACATTAGCCACATGGTATAAGGAAAACCTATACAAAATGTTTTAAAGGTGGCATCTTCCTCCAACAAAACTGGCCAAAATGTATCAAAATATATCACCCAATTGTTGGAAATGTACCCAAGAATACAGATAGTATTACCACACATGGTAGAAATGTAGAAAAACCCAGGCGTTTTGGCATAGAATTCAGAGGTGGCTTGAGATGGTAGGGCATAAAGTGGAATATAAACTGCCATTTTTCCTACTTGGAATCATAACAGGAAAAATATAATAAAGAGGTGATTGACTTAATAATATACATGATCACGGCAGCAAGGTTAGCCTTGGCTCAAAAGTGGAAAGATAAAGAAATTCCCAAATGAAAGTGAAGTAATAAAAAAAGATATGGAACGGTGCTGAGGTGGATTAATTAACTTTGGAAATGAAAGACAAGGACAAGACAGAATACTATAAAGTAGGGGATAAATTCTATCCATGGTGGGAAAAAAGGAAGGATCTAGAATCAAAAGAAAGTAGGGTTGGCAGAATGGATGATTAGAATTAGAAAATATTGTATAAATATATAGATGTATAAATGTATACAAAACATGTACTCTATGCCCTAATATGTATGACAAACAGGACTGTCAGGACAATAACATCACGTCCAATGTTTTTAATAAATTTACTCAAAACTTTTGTAAAAGAAAAAAGAAAAGAAAGGTGAAAGTTAGTCTCAGAAGGTACAATCCCACCCCTCAAATAAATGTCCCACTGAACTACTTGTATTGTATAAAACAATATCTTTGCTTTTCCGTAAATGTTCTTAGGAAGTAAACCAAGGCGCCTCAATTGCTGTAACCCCACAGGCTTCAGGGACAGGAAATGAAGCATGCGACTGACAGCAGAAACCAAACTCGGGTCCCTAGCTCAGATTCGAGTCTAATCGGACTTCAAATCGCGCAGCCTTTTCTCCAAGGAAGGCGGAACTCGCAGAAGTTTTGATAGGGAGTTCCTGAGGCTGCAGCTGCTTGGATCGCCTGCCCAGGATGATGGGAACCCAATCTAAGGCAGTTCAGAAAGTTCGGGGTGCGGGGAAGGACCTCTGCGCTTGAACCACCTCCTCCTCCTCTTCCTCCTGAGAAACGAAGGCCACTCTCAAAACTCACCTGCCAGGAAGAGCCGCCCAGCGTCGCTCGCTTCTCCGAAACCGCTGCGCCCGCCTGTTGCTCTGCGCTCAAAGCCGCTACCCGTTGCGCAAGACCCGCAACGCCCCCACCCCGCCAGTCCGACCCGCCTGGGGAGAGGCCGCCGCTGGAGACAAATACAAGCCGCTCCTTTCAGCCGCTGCCTCCGGTCAGGGAGGAGCCGCGGCGCAGGAAGGGAGCAATCGGAGGTCAGGCTCGGAGCGCGCAAGCCGAGGGTTCCTGAGCGCGTGCAGAGCGCAGCTCTCTTTCAGGCCAAATTTTGTAAAAGGCGGCGGGCTCGGTTGCAATCGCACCGCGCATCTGCGCCTGGCTTTAAACCTGGGGAGGGGGAGCACGGCGCAAGTCTTGAGGGGGGGGGGGGTAGGAAGTCAGCTGTTTGAACCCCCGGCACCTGTGTTTCTTACCTGTCCGAGTCGGGGCTGCGCTGCCTTGCAAAGCCGGCGCGGCCCTGAGGTCAGGCGGCTTACCTTGTTAAATCCCCAAAGGTGCTTTTTTTTTTCTTTTTTTCAAGAGGCAACTGGACTTCCTGGTTTTTTTTTTTCCTTTGAAGACATTTCGCTTCTCATTCAAGAAGCTTCTTCAGTTCTTGGATGAGAAGCCAAACGTCTTCAATGCAAAAACCCAGAAAGTCCAGTTGCCTCTTGGAAAAAGCACCTTTTGGGACAACCGTGACCTGGGTGACGGAGAAGTTCCATCGATGTACCTTGTTAAGTGCTTCCAGCTTGCCAGATTTTTCTCACTAAAGTCTATGCTGTAATCCAGGGCAGCTGCTGACAGTCTGCAGCACTTGGGGTTCTTTGGAGTAGCATTGGTTGGGGATAGGGGGGATTGTAGTCCCACCCAGAGGCTGGAGGAAAGGGGCTTTAGGAACATCTGTCCTGGGGAGGTTCTTCTTCCTCCAATTCAAAGCCCTCCAGATGCGCTGGCCATCATCCACAGCCCTGATCTGGGGGAGGGTCCTTGGTTCTCTCTGAGCTTATTTTCTTGCAGACATTTCATTACCCAGACTAGTAATATCATCAGTGCTTTATTGCTACAGCTCGTCTGTTGGAATACAATTTCTCTTTGACAATGGCAGCCCAGGTTTAGAATTTAAATTATTTGGGAAGAGGGCTTGGCTTTGTGAAAGGTGACGAAACGAATTAAATAGGTAAGGGAGCTATTCTGCTTAATTTGATGGAAGGAACTACTAGGGAGTCCTCCTTAGGGTCAAGAGGTCAATAAAACAGTCAAGTCTGCAGTTAAACCTCTGCCTTTTTTGAAGGGTGAGGTGCCAAAAAATTGAGCAGTGTTTGAATCACTTCCTTGTGGCTGCCTTAAGAGTGCAGTACTGCAAGGTATCCCTGTTGACTGCAGTTTGGCAGTTCGAATCCCACCAGGCTGAAGGTTGACTCAGCCTTCCATCCTCCCGAGGGCGGTAAAATGAGGAGCCAGATAGTTGGGGGCAATAGGCTGACTCTGTAAACCGCTTAGAGTGGGTTGTAAAGCACTGTGAAGCGGTATATAAGTGCTATTGCAAGGGAGAGATCTAAGATCTTGCATTTATTGAGAAATTCTGGCCGATCGCTGCGACAAAAAGGATATTGGTCTAATCTCACTTATCTTAGATGCACAGCCTGCCTTTCCTCTGGGACATAGTTCTCAACCTTGGTAGCTCTTAAATTGTGTGGACTTATTTTTTATTTTTATTTATTTATTTATTTTAGGTTTTATATACCGCCCTTCTCCCGAAGGACTCAGGGTGGTGAACAGCCAACTAAAATACATGTAGACAAATATAAATAGTTAAAAAAGAATTAAACCCTAGGCTGTCCCTATAAAAATCTAAAAACCCCAATTAAAATAAAACTTTGTACACCCATCCCAACTAATCTAAAAACCCCATTTAAAATCCCATTTGAGTCAGCTCAGGCCGGCCTGCTCGAAGAGCCAGGTCTTCAGGTCACGTCTGAAGGCCCTCAGGTCACTGGTCGTTCGTAATCCAGGGGGCATCCCATTCCAAAGGGCGGGTGCCCCCACCGAGAAGGCCCTATTCCTCGGGGTCACCAGACGACACATAGAAGGCGTCGGGACCCGGAGGAGACCCTCTCTGTGGGAGCGCACCGGTCGGTGGGAGACTACTGGCAGAATGCGGTCTTGTAAGTATCCTGGTCCGATGCCATGGAGCGCTTTAAAGACCAAAACCAGTACTTTAAAGCGAACCCGGAAGGCCACTGGCAACCAATGCAGCTCGCGCAGGAGGGGCGTCACGTGGGAGTATCTCGACGCCCCCATAACCACCCGCGCGGCTGCATTCTGTACCAGTTGAAGCCTCCGAGTGCTCCCCGCAGGGAGCCCCATGTAGAGGGCATTACAGTAGTCCAGACGGGAGGTGACCAGGGCATGAGTGACTGTGCGTAAGGCGTCCCGATCAAGAAAGGGCCGCATCTGGCGTATCAGGCGAACCTGATAAAAAGCCCCCCTGGAGACGGCCGTAATATGCTCTTCCAAAGACAGCCGTACATCCAGGAGGACACCAAGATTGCGTGCCCCTTTGTGGGGGTCAAGATCTCATCCCCAATAGCCAGCGATGGAGTCAGCTGACTATATCGGGCCGCCGGAAACCACAGCCACTCGGTCTTGGAAGGGTTGAGTCGAAGCCTGTTCTCGCCCATCCAGTTCCGCACAGCCTCCAGGCAACGGGCCATAACCTCCACAGCATCGTTGGGGTGGCTTGGGGTGGAGATGTAAAGCTGAGTGTCATCAGCATACAGATGGCATTTCACCCCAAAACCACGGATGATCTCTCCCAGCGGCTTCACATAGATGTTGAACAGACTTCAACTCCCAGAATTCCCTAGGCTGTCATACTCCATGTGTACACAAGGCTGTTTTCTGCACAATCACCATTCTTTCTCCACTTGTGCTGAAAAAGAGTGACCTAAAGTCATCCTAGAACCTTTCATGGTGGAAGGTGGACTTCAACCTGGGCTTCCTTTGTGCTGATCCAACATCTTCCCAACTACTGCACTATAGAAAACATTACCCTGATGAAAACGATGGCACTCCACAACTCAACTTTTGATTCCTGACAAGCTGCCTCAGAAATCCTTCAGGTTTACTGAATGTTCTTGCTGTCTTTTTCTCCTTACAGTATCTGCACCCAGCATCAAACTAGTTGCTATTTGTAGGTCTGACTCCAAAAGTAGGTTTGTTGATTCCGGAGACACGGAGATAAGTTTGAGGAAACTCCTGAAGCTCATGGAAAGCAACGGCGAGTGTATGTTACAGACTGATAATATATCACTCTTGAGCAGTAATGTCCTCATCAGCAGAAAAGATATTTAAAGATCTTCATTGTGGGCATTTGATAACGAGGAAAAGTAGGATGCAATATAATTAATACACATAACTGGAACAGATCTGGCTGTGACCACAAGTGCTTTTATACTTAAGAACTACTTGACACAGAGTTATTCCAAGTGTTTCACACAATTACTTGGCAACATTTTTTAGAATGGCTTTACCAGCATCTTCTCATATAGACCTTCTATCTCCAATTCAGTGACTAGTCTGAAGGCATCCAGCTACCTTTTAACTATCTTTGTCAAACAGCCTAGCATTCTAAAGGTGTTGATTCAGATTTTCAACATGGTTGTGTGGAGGGAGTCCACCATTAAAATTGTGACAAAGCAGGTGTAGACACATAGCTGAAAACAATAGGCAAGTTAAACTGAGTTTTGAGTCCATGGATCATGCCTTTTAACCCCAGGATCTCAACCGTGTAGGATGACATAAAACTCATATCAGCTTTTGTTGTATTATCCTTTGATGGTTTTCTTCTATTTGAATCAAACCACAGTCTAATTTCATTTATAATTGATTATAAGTAAGATTTTAATGCTAGGTTTATTACAAGGTGTCTCTATACCTGTGTTTCTCAACTATAGCAACTTTAAGATGCATGGAAGTTAAAATCCATACATCACAAAATTGCTGAGGTTGAGAAAGAAACATCCATTCTTCTTCAAGCACCTCAGTTCTTTTGCTGGTTGAGAATGATACAATCACACCATTTTTTTTCCCCACAGTCAAGCAGACCCTTTTTTAAATCACACATTTTGTTTCTTGACTATTACAGTTTATGGACTCCCAAATTACTGTAATTAAAACAGCCCGGATTTTAAAGAGAGAAATATTTGTGGTGATTGACCTAGAAGCAACAACTGTTTGACAGCACAAGAGGGAGCCTGCGGTCTGCCACCAGTATTCAACTGGGCAGTCCGTGTTGGCATTGTTCTCTTCTCGTGGTGCTACCTGTGTGTTTGAACTGAGGCTGCATATCCAGAATTCTAATCCTGCTTGTTACCAAATGTCTCCTTCAAAGCTGAATCAATCTGAGGGGCGCAAGCTACACAAACTTTCCCAGCTTTTCCCAAATATGTGTTCGTTTCCTGAAATTAGGTGTTGGGCAAGACATGCCTGTGTGTTGCACCAGTATTTTTGCATGGATGTTTCTTCTGTTGTCCCATCAATTCTTCACCCAGCAAGAACCTGTTGAAGCAGTGAGGTCCTGGCTAAGCTATTCCACCAGCTTGTCTTTGGAGAATTTGAACTCAAGATAGTTGCCGCAAGGATCCCTACCCTTGCTTGCTGCAGTTGCAAAAATCCCTCCCTCAACAAAGGGATATGGTGATAACTAACCTGAAGTGTGATGTAGAGTACATTTAATGAGGTAGAGTTAACCGTTAAGGAACATACCTGGGTTTGGGACACATGCACATCAACGGAGGCCTTGTAAGATGTTGGAATTAATGCCACAGAGCAGGAGCTTCCAGCCTTGGCAACTTTAAGACCTGTGGACTTCAACTCCCAGAATTCCCCAGCCAGCCATGCTCTCTGAAGTCCACAGGTCTTAGAGTTGCCAGGGTTAGACACCTTACCATAGAGTATCCTAGTTCTTTTAAAAAAAATCTGATCCAGCAATATTAGCGAAGCATTAATCAAAAAGTGGTTACGAGTAGCTAATGTGGTACACTTTCCATTCCTAGCTCCTGGCTAAACAGCAAGGCAGAAATATGAAGACTTCCCTAATACTTTCCTTGGCAAAATAGAACAGGAGAGCGCGAGGAGATCATCGTATCCCCAGAAAGTCCAAAAGGTTAATATAATTAGTGCAACAAGCCGAAACATGTTGGGCTTTCATGTCCTTTTTGCTGGTTTGGCAGTCAATTGTTTTTCTCTTTCCAATTCCTTCTCCCGTTGCTGTTCTCGCTCTAGTTCTTCTTTCTGCCGTTTTTGCTGGAGTTTGAGTGCTTTTCTCTGAAAGAAGGAAGCATCAGAAAGCCCAAAAATTATATCTGAGGAAATCGCAGCCTTGTTATTCTGCTATTATTTTTCACTGGTCTCCTAGCTTTTTATTTCCTCTTCGTGTACTATTACAAAGGATCCTGGAAAAAGCTTAGTTTTATTCTATAGCAGTGTGTCTGTTTGAGGGTTATAGCCAGTCCTTCCAAACAAGTCATTTTAGCCTTTTTCCCTGATCTTTAAAACACATATCCATTTTCTAATAGATACTCTGTACGGTTGAAAAGATTCAAATCCCTTTACAAAGCCGTAAAGGAAACACTGTTCCAGATCTCTCTCTTACATTTTGCGTTTATGCCCACTTCTCAGTCCTCTGAAGTGTGCACAAGTTCACTGTTATGAGGAGGAGAGCTGATTTCATTGAGAGAAAAATTCTATACAATGTCCACGAGCTGCGATTCTAAATTCTAAACAATAAGGTTTTTAAAATTACAGATGAATCCTCGTGCCTACAAAATTTCTGGGACATGGTTTGCTAAATCAACTGACAATCCACTATTTCATTTTCCTCTTTTTGCTAGAATGGTTAGAATGCAGTATTGCAGGCTAACTCTGCCGACTGCCAAGAGTTAAATTCCTTTGATCCTGACCAGCTTGTTGGGGGCAATGTGCTGTAAACTGCTTAGAGCGCGGGTGTCAAACTCGCTACGTCATGTTGCCGTCATGTGACATTTTGCAATGTTTTCCCCATTCGCGGGGCTGGGATGGGCATGGCCTGCATGTGATGCATCCGGCCCACGGATCGCCAGTTTGACACCCCTAGCTTAGAGAGTGCTGTAAACCGCTTTAAAAAAGTCTAAGAATTTATAAGAGAAAGTTATTTTCTCCAATACCATCTATAAACAAATATAACCCAGTCCAAGCTTGTGAATATTTCCTGAGAAATAAGTTTCACATTGTATTAGTGGATGTAACAATACACAGGATTACAGCTTTATTCATGAGCCTCAGTGGCACAGTGGTTGGAGTGCAGTATTACAGGCTCCTTCTGCTGACTGCCGGCTGCCTGCAATTTGACAGTTCAAATCTCACCAGGCTCAAAGTTGACTCAGCCCTCCATCCTTCTGAGGTGGGTAAAATGAGGACCCACGTTGTTGGGGGCAAGAGACTGATTCTGTAAACTGCTTAGAATGAACTGTAAAGCACTGTAAAGTGGTATATAAGCCTTAAGTGTTATTGCTATTACTATTCCATGATAGGTCTTATATGCAATTAATGCTGAATTATTTTACCGAGAAATTCTGCTTTAAAGGCAGAGAACTGCCCTTATTAATAATATTGAAGGCATGCACCCTGGTAATAAATTCAATTCAACTTGGTATTAAAAGTTGGTATTTAAATTTGAATGAATGGCAACATTTCAAATATCGAACATTTGTGAAAATGCTAATTTAAAATGGGGTTATTAATAGGACTTTTGTTTGGATCTGCAAGACCTAGATGAGTCAAAATGTATATCAGCAGTGTAAATTTCACCCACATTTTACTACTCAAGTGAAATAAAACTCACTTTCAACTTTGATGTCTTCTCATGCAGCAACAGCATCTCTTTCCTAATGTTTACCAACTTATTGTGATAGTATTTTGCTTCTGAAAACTTAAAAAGGAGAAAACATTTACTGGCGATAGAAATTTTTAGTGGGTCTAAAACAAATCTGACTAACTTTAAAAAACAAGTAACTTATTTTTTGAAGATATCAAAGTATGCGTAAAAAGCTATTCTAGGTATAATTCCTTTAAGGAAGGCCCAACAATGCAGTAAGAAGTTATCTATCTGTAAACTGTTCAGAGTCACTTAGTAAGATCTGCATGAAAAAAACCTCTAGGATTTAAAGTCACTATAGCAGGCTAGAGTTCACTAAAAATCAAATACAGAAACCTTTTATAAACTCTGAAAAGCTACAGAAGAGCAGTACATAAATGTCTTTTACTTTTCAACAATTTACTGAACTCTGCTCCTGCCATCAATGATAATTTCCATCATTAGAAGCAAAGTCTATTATCTTCTGAACCATATGCATAATCAGAGTGATTACACATGCCTAAATCAGTTTGGGATCAAACAGTTTCCGTTTTAGTACATGAAAACACATACAGTACACTCATTGTTGGATGTTTACAATTAGTACAAGACATCATTGTACATACAAAACAGTTCATGTATTTCTGCGAAAAAGGGGAAGTTCAACAGCAAGGATCTTCCAATGAAGTCAAATCTAACAAAAACACAACTTACCAGCATGTTGATATCAAGAATTGAACTGCATTCTTTAAACTTTGAGATTTCTTGCTGCACAGTTTCTAATAGTACTTCTTGGTTCTGTCTGAAAGAAAAATAGAGCAATTTAAAATGCATTTTGAAATTAGTGCTATGAAAATAAAGTGCTGATATGAAAAATTCTATTTTAGAAATTGTGAATGTTTATTTGCCCCTCAAGATTCAGTAGCTTTCCCACCACCCATTTCTAAAAACATCTCAGCTCGATATGGTGGACAGGGAAGTGCAAACAGTGCTGTATATATCCCTGTAATAAATATGGATTTTTTTTTAAACAGGAAAGTCAGTTAAGAGGAATATTAATTCTAATACCAAGCTGGGGTTTGTACCATACATAAAAAGTTAAATGACTATTTTTAAAAAGTTACGTACGTGAGTTCTTTTAAGGCTAGTTTTGATCGTTGTAGGTCAGGCAAATAGTGCGAAATCAGCCCTTCTGTTAGTTGGGCCACAGCTTTCTTATCTATGATAGGAAAGTCATCTACCAGGGCCTCATCAGGAGAATTATCATTAAGATCTGAAACAAAAGGGTTGATAAAAACAGTAATGGAAAAATCTTTGAACCAAGAATTCTCAGAATTATTGCATCATTTTCAGCTATCCTAGTGAGAGCCCGATACTATTAGTGCCTCTTAAAAATGTGATATCTTTAAATGGAAAGCAATTATTAAATAAACAGAAATTTAAGAGAACTATGTAGCAAGAAACTTCATTTAAAAGTGTTCCATAGATGTAACTGAGGCTAGTAACAAGAATTCAACTAATGCCATTTTTCTTGACCATGGTGATAAAGTGATTAAAAAAATGAAAGAGCTACAACTGCATGCTGCCTAATGTTTGATTAATTGACGATGTATAATTATTTATCCTGCATTACTAGCTTAGAGTTTATTAACAATAAGGACTACAGATACTACTGAAACTTCAGTTAAGACACATATTATCTTGACTTACTTAGAATCACAATTGGGATCACAATTTCCATTGCTAACCAAAGTGCTTGTTAAGTAAATTATGCCTGATTTTATGTTTTTTTTGTTGTTGCCATGTTTCAGTTAATCAATGCAGTTGTTAAATGAACCATGAAGTCATTAAGCATGGAAACAAACGGAAAATGTACCACATTAGCTACTCGTGACCTTTTTTGAATGCTGCTACGGTCATAAGTGTGAAGATTAGTCCCAAGTCCCTTTTTTCAGCACAGCTGTAACTCTTTAACAGTCACTAAATAAATGGTTGTAAGTCAAGGACTACCTTTGTTTAGGGATTGCTGTGTATCTTACTAATTCTCAACAACGTGGACAAATCTAGGAGAAAGAAGCTTAATGCTTCATTTCATTTTTTAGGTAATTTATTGCCCAACGGAATTTCCTACTATTGTGGAGATAATGCTGTAATTAAATTAAGAACAGAAGGAATTGGAGAGAGACTCAACAAAGTGTGTTTACTAGCAGACACAAGTCACTGTGCACCGAGATCGCTGGGTTCCTTGCGAAAGGATTGCAGAAGAGCCCTGCCCAAAAGCAAAACTACGGGTTATATAGGCCAAACACACTAAGCATTATACACGCCCATGTAAATATATACACAACATGAAAAATATTTATATACATGTGTATGTTTTTATAAATGTTATATATTTGTGTATGCATATAAAACTATACATGATGGGTGTGTGTGTGTGTATGTATGTATGTGTGTGTGTGAGACAGTATCTGTGTGTCTCTATATACATAGGGTCTATATATATAGGGTTTCTGCAGTTTTTTCAACCTGACCACTCCCTCTGGTGTGTGTGTGTGTTTATACAGTATATATGTATATATCTCCTATCTATGTATATACATACACACAATCTTCCTCCTGTACTTTCCTATTTTTTTACTAATATACATACATACATACGTACATGCATACATACATACATAATTTTATATTATTATTTTATATATAATGTAATATAATGTATATAAGGTAGGGAAGTAGAGGTTTTGTGTGTACACACACATATGCCCATATATATATATAGAGAGAGAGATAAGAGATATATTCATACATAGTGTAAACAGAGAGAGAGAGAGAGCTCCTTGGACTTCAAGTCCCATCACCCCCAGCGGGCTTCGGCCTACCTCGCGCTCCAAGTCCACCTACCTAAGGCGGGGTCGTTCAAGGCTCCGGGCGGCCATCCCGCCTTCACCTCCGGCGCCTCTGCCAAGCTCATCGCCCACTCTCGAAGACCGCGGCTGGACTGACCCCGCAGGAAAGCCGCAGCTTAAATCTCCCGGCCTGACCGAGGCGTAGCGAGCCCGGCCGAAGCTCCTCCAGGCGGCGGTGTGAGGGAAAGGCCTCGCGAGGCGGCTTCACCGGACTCTTCCGAGTCACCGGGATCCTCTCCGGGGACGTGGGTGGGTGTAAAGTACGGGAGGGGCAGGCCTCAACCTCTCAGGACAGTAGGCCTTCCGGCGATCCGGAGGAAGGTAGAACTACGAAATTGAAGAGTATATCCACGACGCCCGACCTACAGAGGGGACTTCCGGGTTCATTATGCAAATTATATCTTCCCCCAATAATTTCTAAACGATTTTTAAAAAGTGAGCTGCCCTTTGGAAATCAGAGAGACGAAGGGAATTCGGATTAGAGGAAAGAGGTGCCATTAGATCATCTTTCCTAAAAAATAGTTCCCTCTGTGGATTACTGTCAGCTATTAAAGCCATTTGCCAAACTTTAAAACAATGTTGCTCTTCTTGTTATTTTTCCATTTGTTAAAAATATATATCAATATCTAATAGCTTTAACATTGTTATTTTTCTCATGGGAAAACTATACATGTATAATTTATATTTATGATAATCTGAAACAAATATTTAACATACATTACATAATTGTATCAATTAACTATATATAAATTTTCTGATTTCTGTGAGATAAGTGTCCAAATACACACACACACCCCAACAAGCACAATTAGGTCTTTTATTTATTTATTTTTACCCCGAGTTTTTTGCGGTTGGTTGCTCTGTACTTTCCCCCCCTCTTTCTATCTCTATCTCTAAATAGAACCTTAATGCTGGGGTGCCAAATTACCTGGTTGCTAGGCAGAGTGGGTGGGTTGCCGTAGCAACACCAGCTGTTCAGAGAAAGTCCTTCCCAGGCCCTTGGAGGATGCCCTTATTAGTTCCAGCCCCTCTGTTAGTATCTGCAGGGCTGCTTATGCCTCCCTGTTAATTTTGGGTGCCCAGGTGGGGATAGCAGGTTTTTCAAAATAATTCCTAGGGCTGAGTTGTAGTAGTTTATTTGGAATTTGATTTTTTTTTTTAGAATTGCATGGCAGATAAGAAGTGTCTGTTAGATTATCCGATGCAGTGCACCATCCTTTTAGATTTTGAAGGATGCTCATATATTGAGGTCAGCTAAAAGGGGTTTTTGCCTCTAATTCTAGCATGAACAAAATATAGTTGCCCATTTCCCCTCAGGTATATAATTATTAAATAGGCAGGATAGTACAGGAACTCTTTCTGGCTCAGTTTGTGAATATCATTCTAGGGGATATCAATATTTGACTGAAGTTGAAACTACCTTGCATTATTGGTCTCTCTTTCCCCTTTCCTGGTTTTCCTGGTGAGAAAACCAGCACCATCAAAATATCAAGTTGTGTGTTATAACAATGGAATATTACAACTCCCTGTTTTCTGGCAGTGGATAAATCTTGGCTCAGCTCAAAATCTTTAAAAAAAAAAAGTTTCTGGGGACTTGGCCTTCAAACACTTTGAAAATGCTCTATACGCCACAATTGCGTTTGTGTACTGGGGTCAAGGGCAAATATATCCAGGTATGTGATTATTTAACAAGCGGGGGAGAATAAAAACAGGAAAATAAAGTGTATTTATTTATAAGCAGGAGAATTAAAATTCTGACAAAACCAGAAAAACTGCCTGTGCATGATTGTAGATGATTGAGAAGTTTACTTTAGTTACCCGAACAAAGCTTTATCCTTAATACAGGTCCACAAGCTTGAATAGAGCTGCTTAAAATAACAGAAGGCTTTCAAAGTTTCTACATCCAGCTTTGTCCTCTAAGAACTGTCCCAGATACAGATATCTCTGGTTCACATAGGCTGATAAATACAAGATGCGAAACCATACTGTGGTTTGCTTATGACTTAGCTTACAGTGCATAACCCAACAATTGTGGTTGGCCAATCTTGGCTTGTGCATCAGCATGTTGGGTGAGCCTAGTTACTTGGGGCTTATTGAATAAAACATAATTAAAAGAGGGCTGTGAAAATATTTACAGACCTCTCACATCCTGGATATAAACTGTTTCAACTCCTACCCTCAAAACGACGCTATAAGAGCACTGCACACCAGAATAACTATACACAAGAACAGTTTTTTCCCGAACGCCATCACTCTGCTAAACAATTCCCTCAACACTGTCAAACTATTTACTAATCTGTATTACTATTAATCTTTTCATCTCTCCTTATCACCCATCTCCTCCCACTTATGACTGTAACCTTGTCACTTGTATCCTTACGATTTATATTAACTGTTTCCTAATATGATTTGATTGCTTATTGTATCCTATAACTATTATTAAGTGTTGTACCTGATGATTCTTGACTCTTGACAAATGTATCTTTTCTTTTATGGACACTGAGAGTATTTGCACCAAGACAAATTCCTTGTGTGTCCAATCACACTTGGCCAATAAAGAATTCTATTCTATTCTACTAAGCAAGTCATGGCTTGCAGTCTTATATAAACAAAGCCATAGTTAGAATGGGGGTGCTTCTTTGTCAGTTTGGGGCAGGGATGTCAAACTCCTGGCCCGTGGCCTGGATACATCATGTGCTGGCCATGCCCACACCCGGTTTAGCAAAGGGGAAACAAATCCCAATGTGTCATGTGATGCTGCCGTGACGATGTATGTTTGACACCCTTGGTCTGGGGTAAGAGAAACTGCAATGGTGAAAAACTTCTCTTAGTTTGCAAAGGTGCTTTCCCATTATGGGAAAGCCATAATGACATCCTACACAAGTGAAACAAATTATTACTGGCATAATTTGCATCCAGATAGTTTTTGACTGACAACTACAATTAGGACCAGAATTTCCATTGCTACTCAAGGCAATTATTAAATGAATCACACCTGATTTTGCAATCTTTTTGGCAAATCACTGCAGTTTTAAGTGGATTGTACAATCATGTGACTTTGCTTATTGGAAGCCAGCAGGTAAGGCAATCACATGACCCCACTACCATTGTAAAAGCAGGTAGTCCTCGATTTACAACAGTTCATTTAGTGACCGTTTGAACTTACAAGGGTGTCAACTCATAAAATATTTCTTTGGTCTTTTTAGAGTTGCCAGCAGAAAGGGAGGGGAGGAACAGTTGCAGCAGCTTGCAAAACCGAAACTGCATTCCATAAATGTTTTCAAAGATAGTAACTAGGTGACCGAAGTTTCTGCCATGCAAAATTCTAACTGGAGAACATGATTGATGACTCTGGGCTGTGGATGTGTCTCACTGGAGAATATGAATTATGATCCACCCAGGAGGTGGGGGGAGGGGAAACCAGGGTCAAGGGTGACAATGAATGATGTGTCTCAGAGTCGGCTACACCCAGGCAACACTGGACCTTTTAACTCCCAATAAAACCTTCTGAAATTTTGGAAGTTTGGCTCGAGACTCATGCTTTAAATGAGGGTAACTGCCAGAATCCTGACAAATGGCACTGAATAAAGTGACATTTTTCACACTTATGACCGTTACAGCATCCCCATGGTCACGTGATTTACATTCGGATGCGTGGCACCTGGCTCATAATTATGACAGTTTGCAGTGTCCCAGGGGTTATGGGATCGATCTCCTTTTGTGCCCTTCTGACAAGCAAAGTCAATGAGGAAAGCCAGATCCACTTAACAACCATGTTACTAAATTAACAACTGGGGTAATTTGCTTAACAAATGTGGCAAGAAAAGTCGTACCATGGGGCAAAGTTCACTTAAGAAATGTTTCGCTTAACGACATAAATTCTGGGTTCAACTGTGGTCATAAGTTGTAGATGCCACTGGCAAGTGCCTGGATTTTGATCACATAACCGTGGGGATGTGCTAATATGGATGGCTAATAATTTGATAAATAAATGGTCATAAATGTGAGTCACTTTTTTAAAAAATGCATCTCCTAGAATGAGCATTTCCTTGCGTGAGAAAATGAGAGACAATTGTCCTTCTAAAATGAGACCATCTAACAGCAGCCAGTCTCAGCTTATCTGCAATAAGTTGATCTACAACTTTTAAAATATGTTATATATGCCTCCAAATAGATTACAGTGAACTATGGACTATTTCAAAAGGCTAAAATAATAATAATAAAGGATTGTTCTTGCATTCTTTGATAGAAGAAACCAGTGGAAGAAAGATTACGGTGTCCATTCAGGCAAAATAAATATCCAGATGAAATAAATTTTTCATCAAAAGTGGGAAACTTCATTCAAACAAACAAAGCATTTTCAATGTATTTATAACGGTTGGTGACTTAATACTGCAATATGGTATGGACTGTATCTACTGGATTAGAAGGCCAATCCTATGCACGCTTATTCTGAAATACATTCCTGTGCACGGAACAGAATTTAAGTAGCCTTATGATTCAGTAGGACTTAAAGGAAGCTTATGAGTTTGTATACTTCTAAGCTTAATAACATAGCTGGAGAACTTGAATGTAAACATACATTTTGACTGAAAATGGACTCAGGGTTGCAGTCTTCTCTAGAAAGGATCAAGGTTAAAAGAAAGAGAGTAGTGGGTTTTAGTATAGGGTTAGACTGTGTTCATACAAGCTGTGGTTTCTTCTAACAGAGATTTATGGAATAAGCCACATTGCTTCTCATATTTTTCTCTTGATACCTTTTCTTTCCGGACAGAAGCTTGGATCAGGATCTAAAGATCTCCCTCTCAAGATGAAAGAAGAAATGCCAATGGCAGGTTGAAGATGCCAATCATTGCTCAAAAGAACTGGGAGCACACACGGCAAACAGGTTTTTGCAGTTTTGGTTAATATTGCCTATTGTTGTGAAAGCTGAGATATTTAAAAGGCAGGAAAGGCAAGGCAAGAGGGATCTCTCTCTTCCCATAACTATGAGCAGCTGCAATAGTAGAAAGCTCTTGATGTACTTAGCAAGTAGCCAAGGCATTTGAAGCCAGTCATTGAAAAACCCACACTCTATGGGCCAGGTGGGAGTAGAAATGATGAAATGTATTTGAATGTAAGTAGCTCGGGTTGGGCTGAGTTTGGTAGTTTGGTTGCAATCAAACTGTCAAGCTCAGCCCAACAGCCCAACAGCCAACAGCCCAACAGCCCACGATGAAATGGGCCCTATGATGTTATACCTGCAATATCCTAAGGTTGAACTTGAAAGGAGGAGCAGGTTTCATGATATTTTGCCATCCCTGCTGGGAGGAACAGACCTTTTCTCCCAGGCCAGGCCTGATTCCCAATTGCTTAAGGATAAAGTATTAAAAATGGAGGCCTTTCCTATTATAAGCTTAGATAAAGGTGGCAAGGGTAATTATTTGTTAATTATCTTTTCATATGGGCACGTGTGATATCTCAGCAGTTAAAGATGTAGAGCTGGTCAGCAACAAAGCTGACAGCCCGGATTTGAGGCCTGTTCGATGTTTGAGCTCCCGTTCTTTGTTCCAGCTCCTGCCCACCTAGCAGTTTGAAAGTATGAGAGTAGATAAATAGGTTCTTCTTCAGTGGGAAAGGGGGCCCACTGATGGGCCATGAGAAAATTTTGGTAGGCCGCAGAGAAATTTCACCCCCAGAGCACCCCCCCCCAAGCAATTAATCCAGGCTGTGCAGAAACACAAGGTTGTGCCGTTCACATGGCCCGCAGGAACCCTCCCCGCCCACTTACTCCTTACCCAGCAAACTTGCCTGCTAAATTGCTATTTTTCCTTTTTCTGACCATTATGTGTTCTTCTGATTTAGATTAGCTAGGAAGCAGGAAATGGTTGGATTTCTTGCTTTCTATCTAGTTTTTAGATCTTTGGCTCTGCTTTTAAGCACAGCCGAACCACCCTTAGGAATGAAGGTTCTATTATTCAGTGCAGACTCATGGCAAGCAAATTTGAGAGACTGAGCTAGCCAATGGCAGATAGATAGATTACTGAATAATTCTGTGAGCAACTCAATCTGCCTGCCTGCTTTGCCTGTTTTGGATAAAAGTTGCTCTTTTTTATTAAAAAAAACCCAATATTTACATCCATGGTGTGAATTAATTTTGCGAGTTTGCTTGCAAGCAAATTTTATGTGACAGACTGAGCTAGCTGATGGCAGATAGATAGATCTCTGAATGAATCTGTGATTCTGTGAGCAACTCAATCTGCCTGCCTGCTTAGCCTGATTTTGGGTAAAGGTTGCTCTTTTTTTATAAAAAATTCAATATTTATATAAATATTTATAATATTTACATACAAGCCATGCCCAGCCAGTCACATGACCACCAAGCCACACCCACAAATTAGGCCACGCCCACAGAACGGTTAGTGGGATTTCCCTGGGATTTAAAATTATGAATTTGGTGGTCCCTGAGGTCCAAAAGGTTGGTGACCCCTGCCCTAGAGAGTGGGACACCACAGACAGGAAAACTTTTATCTTTTAATTAATGGATCCATTGAATTCAATACTCCTTATATGTACATTAAGATTTGGAGGAGTTATATCATTGCTTTCATATCAAAAAAGGGGAAAAAGAGAATGACTGAAAAACCAATAGGGAAAAAAATAAATGGTTAATTTGTTTTTTTAGATGTGGTTTTTGCAATTGTCTCTAAAAGGTTGCAAGATTTTGGCTTTCACTGATAGCTTAAAGAAACCACACTTTTTAATTTTTTTAACTGCAAGATAACACGATGGCAAAAGTGTACAGAGAATGTGGTTATCTGGTGTTACAAACGTAAGGAACAGTTGTTGCAGTATTTGCAAGAGGGGTGACCTTGCTTCTCTTGAGAAATTACTGGGTGTTTTGTTTAAATCTGACATTTTTAAAACATTTCCCACATGTTCCACAATCTTTCCCTTGCAAACATTTTGCAGTTAAGCAGGGAATTAGTCAAAACCCTAAGTTCTAAGGGAGACTCATTTCTATCACATTCCACTGGGAAAAAAACAGCAGACATTTGACAAATCCTGCCTGCAGCTCCTAACTATTGGATTTGTACAGCTCCCTCCTTCTTTAAGTTATGGTTACACAGACCACCTTTGCTGGATTCAATACAGCACATTAAATCAAACTCAAACCAATTACAGGTAGTCCTCAACTTATAGCCAAATCGAGGCTGGAATTTTAATCCAAGGTGGTTAAGTGATTCACCCTTGAATTTACGAGGGCTATTTTTTGTTTGGCCAGGGTTCAGCAAACTGCTGCAGTTATTAAGTGAATCAGCTAGTTGTTAAGTGAATCCAGCTTCCCCCATTGACTTCACTTGTTGGGAGCCAACTGACAAGGTTGCACTGACCCTGGGAACTGGAATGCTGCAACCGTTGTAAATACAACGGCCAAGCTCCCAAATTTTGTTCACATGCTTATGGGGTACTATGACTTTCAGACCACTCGTAATTTACTTTTTTTCAGTGCTGTTGTAACTACAGTCACTGAATGAAAGCTTGTAAACCTAGAACTAATCTCTATAACAAATTAACAGAGTTGGAAGAGACCTTGTTAGGTCATCTAGTCCATCCCCACTTGCATGGCATCACCTGATATTGGGTTATGGGGGAGAGCCACCACGAGCAAGGTGCCATTCCCAAACAATAAAAAAACGTTGTGACTTCAAACAGTCACTGAATGAAAGCTTGTAAACCTAGAAATAATCTGTATAACCGATTAACAGAGTTGGAAGGGATCTTGTTAGGTCATCTAGTCCAACCCCACTTGCACAGCACCACCTGATATCTCAGGCTCTAAGGGAGAGCAACCATGAGCAAGCTACTATTCCCGAATGGTAAAAAAACGTCGTGACTTCAAAGAGTCACTAAATGTAAGCTTGTAAACAAGAGGACTACCAGCATAACAGATTAACAGGAGTTGGAAGGGATCTTGTTAGGTCATCTAGTCCAACCCCACTTGCACAGCACCATCTGATATCTCAGGCTCTACGGGAGAGCAACCATGAGCAAGCTACTATTCCCGAATGGTAAAAAAACATCGTGACTTCAAAGAGTCACTAAATGTAAGCTTGTAAACAAGAGGACTACCGGCATAACAGATTAACCAGAGTTGGAAGGGATCTTGTTAGGTCATCTAGTCCAACCCCACTTGCACGGCACCACCTGATATGGGGTTAGAGGGGGAGAGCCACCACGAGCAAGCCGCCATTCCCGAATGATAAAAAAGCGTAAGGCATCCGTCATTCAAGGTGAGCAGACAATCCCACCCTCCCTTAGGTATTTTTTAAAAATAAAAATAAAATTCCATGTTTGGAATTGGGAAGCCACTCGTCGTCACCCCCTTTAATTCCCCCTCCCCCCCCCCGCCTTCAAGCTCCCACCCTGCACCGCTTCCACGCGCCCTCTTAACCCTTTCGGCGCCCTGCTTTGCAGCACCTCCGAGCTTTCGGTGGGGTTTTTGGAGCGATGTCAGAGGATCGGCGCACGTGGGAAGAGGCGGGGGAGGGAAGAGGCGGCTCTCCTCCCCCTTGAAAATTGCCGGACGGGGGAGCGGGGGTTGCCTTCTGGCCAGCTGGCTCAACCCGGAGCCGGGAACGGATCTTTTCGGGGGAGGCTTCGCCTTTTGCAAAAGGAACCAAGGAAGGGCCGGAGACGCATTTTTGGATTTCCCCCTCCCCCTTTCTTGCAAAAAAATTAAGGCGAGGCTGCCAAGCTGGCATTAAAGCGCGGAGCCGAGGAAGCAGGATTTTATTCCTTATTAATTATTATTATTCCCCCCCCCCCCGGGCCTCGCTTAGAAGCCTGGTTGTGCCTCTCTCGGGGTGTGTGTGTGTGTGTATGCATGCATGCATGCGTGTGCAGCGATCCACACGCGGGCAAGCAACCCTGAACGGCTGCCACCGAGGGGCTGGCTAGAATGGAGCCGGCCGCATGAATGAATATTCAGGCATGCCTCCTCTTCGTCGTCGTCTTCGCGAGCAGCAGCCCACACCCTCTCTGGCTAATCTCCGGGCAGCCTGGCTCTGCCTCAGCGCCACCCGACGCTTCTCGGCGCTGGAGGAAAATAGCGCAGGAATTCCTGGCCCTGCGCTTCCCTGCCGCCGGCTCCGAGAGGAGGAAGAGGAGAAGGAAGAAGAGATGGCCCCGGAGGCACGGAGCTCTTCCCCGCGGAGGGCGCCTCCTTCTCCGCTTGCAGGTAGAAGAAGGTCGCACGGGCTCTCCGCTTCCTGGCGCTCTTCAAGCCCCGGGAGCCCGTCGAGGGGCTCCCAACTCCCACTCGGTTGTCTCCAAGCCCCGGGAGCCCGTCGAGGGCCCCCTACTCCCACTTGGTTGTCTCCAAGCCCGGGAGCCCGTCGAAAGGCTCCCACTTTCACTCCCACTCGGTTCTCTCCAAGCCGCGGGAGCCCGTCGAGGGGCGTTTTCTGGAGCTCCGCGCCCAGATGACTTGTCCTTTGGCCGGGTTGACGGTGGGGAGGCGTCCAACCTGCCCGATTGGGATGCCCGGGATTGAAACACCCTGTTCTCTCCAGGGCGCGATACCTGCCTAGGTTGCCCCACATTTGCTGCTGCCTGCCTGCCTGCCTGCCTTCCAACTGCAGCGGGACAGAGCAGCGGGCCTTATTTTTCCGGCCCCCGTTCCCTCCCCGGGCAACATCTGGGTGAAAGGCTGTGGCGTGTTCATCGGGGAGGGTTCGCTCGGCCTGCCATCCTTCCGAGGTGGGTAAAAAAACGAGGACCCAGATTGTTGGGCGAGGGGCAATGTGCTGACTTTGTAAACGGCTTAGAGGTGGTGCTGTGAAGCGGGATATAAGTCTAAAAGGTATTGCTACCTGGCTGGGCTAGGGCTGCAGGGGAGGGGCTGTGGAGCCGTCTACCAAGCTTTGAGGGTGAAGTATAGAAAGGGAGCATATAGGAAAGCCAAAATGCTTTATTTGTTTTGTTTCTTTGAAAAATCTATTGGCAGCCCCTCTTTACCTCTCTAGGTAACTCTGGGCTGATTATGATTTAAAAAAAGAAAGAAAGATAAAAGCTATACAAAACCTAAAAGGCTTAAATGAAATACTACTACTATCTGGCAGACGGTACAGAATAATAAAAACAAGGACAAATGAGCTGAAAAACAGCTTCTATCCCAGGGCAGTAGCTCTGTTGAATTCTACTGTATAGTAAGTACAGTGTTGGTGCTGTGTCGGGGTTTTCAATTCAGTGTGTGGAGGGTGAAGGATGTGTGTTTGTGTTTATTTTCATGGTCATGATGTCCATGAAGATGGTGTTTGATTTCGTTGTACGAGGTGCAAAGACAATAAACTAAGCTAAACTAAACTAAAGATCCAATGGCTAAGTCCCCATTAAAAGATGGGGTGGGGGGGAGGGAGGGAGGGAGGGGATGAGCAGTGGGGAAAGTAGGATCTGTTTTACCCAGGTGGATAAAAAACAAGGACCCAGATTGTTGGGGGCAAGAGGCTGACTCTATACACCGCTTAGAGAGGGCTGTAAAACACTGTGAAGCGGTATATAAATCTAAGGGTTATTGCTATCTTTCTTCCTCCTTCCCTTCCTCCCAGTGGTTAGAATGTAGTATTGCAGGCTTACTCTGCCCAGTGCAAGAATTAGATCCTGACTGGCTCAAGGTTGACTCAGCCTTCCATCCTTCCGAGCTGGGTAAAAGGAGGACCCAGATTGTTGGGAGCAATAGGCTGATTCTGTAAACTGCTGTAAATCACTCTGAAGCAGTATATAAGTCTAAGTGCTATTGCTAATCTGTCACCCACATAGATATCCGTACCTTTCTAGATTTTGCAATGTGTCGGATGGGGAAGGGACATCCTCACGGTGGCACGGCCTGGACTTGGTGGAGGGTTGAAACTTTTCATTGACTTCCTAATTTGCCTCTCTCTTTGCCTTCCCAGTTTTAATTCCTCAGTGAAACCGCCCTGCTTGGACACTTCTGCCTAGAAGAGAGAAATGATGGGCGAACTTAGCCAAGGCATGCCAGAGATCTAGTTCCCCTCTCCAAGAGGCAGACAGCCTGTCCCTCGGTACCAGGGGCATCCAGCTGTGTTTCTAGAACTGACAGCCTTGGCAATGGCTGGCCCCAGCATCTGGAACAGCCTCAAGTCGGTCCTGAGGAAGAACAATGATTCCTTGTTCCTGAACGACTGCAATGCCTTTGATTTTTCGGACGAGATCGGGGAGGAAGACTTTCCCCGGTTCAAGAAACTTCAAGTGGTGGTTTCGGACGATGCAGCCGATACCTCGGCCAACGGGGCCTATGTGGGGCCTCACTCCGATGACGAGTCCTTGCTGGACAGGGACATAACGTTGCGAAATACCGCGGTTATAGCCCCAACGGACCCTTGCAACAATTGCATCCAGCAAAGGGAACGGCTAAAGCAAAAGAAAGTGAAGAGGCGGCTGGTTTTAGCGGCAATTCTGTACCTTCTCTTTATGACGGGCGAGCTTGTAGGTAAGAGTGCCCTACAGGCGCAGGACTAGGGGTGGGGGGGGGAGTGGGGGGGAGGAGGAGGAGGAGAGGTTGCTTTGTAAGGAGGGAATGCCGTGGAGTAGCTGTTTAGTAGGAGGAGGATAAAGGCAAGCTGGCATTTTGCAACAGGGCGGTAGATTTGGAAAAAGTCTTAAATAAGCAAAAACTGCCTGCAGCAAAAAAGAGAGGATGGACTGTGCCAATTTTTTGATCTGCCATTGTGTGGAGTGGCTCAGCTGAATAATGTGATCTTTCACATCAGCTGAATAATGTGACCCACATTCGTACGTACATTAAGTATAGCCCTGGTCAGTGGTGGGATTCAAATTTTTTTACTACCGGTTCTGTGGGCGTGGCTTGGTGGGCGTGGCAGGGGAAGGTTACTGCAAAATCCATTCCCTTCCCACCCCACTAACCTGCTTTCCAGCTCCGTTCTCCTGTGCAGGGCAACCAAAGAAGACCCAGCTGATCAGCTGGGACTCAATGGGAGGCAGAGAATAAATGGGGTTGGCAGGGCCAGTCAGAGGTGGGATTTGCCGGTTGTCCGAGCTAGTCAAAATTTCCGCTACCTGTTCTCCAGAACTGGTCAGAACCTGCTGAATACCATCTCTGGCCCTGATACATAGCTTGGTTTCAGAGCTTAGATGCCCTTAAGGTTTTATTCCTATCTTATGTTAACTCCTGATTCATTTGTCATTTACTAACCCCAATTAACTGGAGTTATACAACAGAGGTTCATTAAAAAGCATTAAGCCAAGTCACGTTTATGGTTTAGTACAATAAGAAGGCAGTTTCTATTCAGTCTTGAGGAGATAACCTAAATCCTGGATCCAAGTTTATTGTGTCTGGCTTTTCAGTCGATAGAATTACAGTCCAAAATGAAGAAGAAATCTGGTGGTGCCTTTTCTGATTAGCACATTAAAAATAAGCCTTAAAAACAGAAGCTTGGGGCTTTAATAAAACTTGTTGATTGAAACAAAAAAAAAAACCCACTACCAGCTCATACTGACTTTTGCTACCATAAACTAACAGTTGTTCTTCTACGAAGCCCCCAAAGCGATGGGTGAGACCTGGATAGACCGAATTTGATTTCGTTTCATCCATTTTTTAAAAATTAGAAATAATTAATAAATAGACTTTCAGACAGATATTTCCTCAACTTTCCCTTTGCTATTAAAAATTGCTTCCAGAGGTTGCACCCTAGTCTTCATCAGCTGTAGGACTATATCCCTCTAAATTCAACAAAGTTGTCCAGCAACCAGCTTAACCAAAATAGACTTCAGGCTTCTAGTATGTTCGATGCAGTAAAAATGGTTCATTGCAAGAAATCAAGGATGGATTAACTTGATGAACTTTCTGGGGCCTGCTAAATAACCATTTCGGAGTGCTTCACCTCCACAATGGTATTTCCCCCTCGTTTTTCTTTTTCATTTGTCTCTCTGTCTCTCCTGAGTTGCCTCTGAAGGTCCGCCAACCATGAGCTGGACTTTTGTCCTTCGTGGCTCATTAAAGGCAGCCATGAGATGTCAAATCTGTTATTGACATGGGGATGTTCACAAGCCTCTTTTGAGCTCTTTAAGAGAGGTAGCAGCAGTGAGGCAGGCCTTTCTACAAACCGAATCTCAGACCTGCCAGATGGTACGAGTTGTTTTCTCAAAATCTGTACCACTGCGGATCAGTGTGTTCCTCTGTGCACCAAGTATGCAAATGCACAGTTACTTCTGCTTCTCCTTTCCCAGTTTCAGGCCTTTAATCACAGAAACAAGATATGCCTATTAATCCTACACGTGTCTTGCGTGGCTGGTGGTGTGAGAGGTTGAGCTCAGAGGAAAATAAACCATTAAATTTATCAAAAGTTCTCTCTGTTCCACTCTTAGCTTGCTTCGTGAATCAGGCTGGGCTGCTTTGCTTACTTTAGAGCAATTCTTAAAATATTAGAGGCCCTCTCTGCCTAACCCCATTTCTGCCAAGTTAAAGTGGTGTCTTAAAGGTACTATTTTTTAAAAAAAATATTTTTATAAATTGAAACAGAAAAAAAAAAACCTGGGCTAAGTTTCTTCTAAACCCTTCCTGCAAATGAAATGAACCCAGGAATTAAAACCTGTAGCTAGAGCCATTTAATTACAGGACGTAAATCTTCTGGAAATTGCTAGTTTAAAGACAGGTTCTGAATTCTCAATGTTTAAAGAATTGAGTCCTTTCAGGAACATTGGTGCTTATTCAGACATAAGTTATGAAATAAATTGAGTGCGTGGTGATTGCTACCTATGGTGATTTCCTGCTGAAGATATTAAAACATGGTTATAACAGCCAATATATATATTTGACTGGAGCAATTGTGATGGTTGTCCTTTCCTCACTTTCTAGTGTATATGTTGAAACACAATCTGTATATGTGGCTATGATTTGTCACACAACAGATGTGGAGGGACCTGGCCCATAGAATCTCCAAGAGGTGGACACAACTGAATGGATAACATCATCACCATCAGATGATGTTTTGGGAAGCTGAAGTTTTTTTTTTTTCTAGTTTGACATTTTATTGAGTTAGAAAATATTGTAAAATACAAAACACAAAAGTAAATAGAAAAGCAGTGAGGAGGAAAAGGGAGAAGAGAAGTGAGGAAGGATAAGAAAAAAAAAAGAAAGAAAAAGAAACATTGACTTCCGACTCGCTCTGTTAACAGTAAAATAAGGCATTAACCTCAAATCACAACTTTTTGCTTTTTCATCATAATATGAACCAGCCATTTCTGTAAAGATTTATCAGTCTACTCGGTAAAACCCAAAATCAAAGTTTCCTTTTTTCCCCACTTCAAGCATGGAATTGTGATTGGTGCAATTGTGATTGGTGCAACCAGAGGTTGCATTCAGCAGGTTCTGACCAGTTCTGGAGAACCGGTAGCAGAAATTTTGAGTAGTTTGGAGAACGGGCAAATCCCACCTCTGACTGGAGATTTTGCAGCATCCTTTCCCCTGCCACGCCCACCAAGCCACGCCCACAGAACCGGTAGTAAAAACATTTGAATCCCACCACTGGGTGCAACTCCTTGCTAAATATACGTGGGGCTTTTTGGGGGGTAATATGTCAATATATCTAACATTTCTCTCTCCCTTTTAAACTTCTGTATTAAGGTGGATATGTTGCCAACAGTCTAGCTGTCATGACAGATGCGCTTCACATGTTAACAGATCTCAGCAGCATTATTTTGACGCTCCTCGCTTTGTGGCTCTCTGAAAAAGCACCCACAAAAAAGTTCACCTTTGGATTCCATCGATTAGGTAGGAGACTTTTGAAATTGTTCCACTATCACTGCCTGTGCTGGTTGAGAGTGGAGGTTTCTCTCTTCTGTTTATTTTTCCCAACTGGGGTACCCTCCATCTGTATCAAGCTGCAATTCCCGATGGCCCTGGGCTGTGCCAGAGTTGACAAGAATTATGATCAAACAAGATGTCAGGGTGAGACAGTTGCTTACTTTGGTAAGAAAGTGGTAGATGCAATAGCACTTAGACTTATATAACTGCTTTACAGTGCTTTACAGCCCTCTCTAAGCAGGGTTACAGAGTCAGCCTCTTGCCCCCAACAATCTGGGTCCTCGTTTTATCCACCTCGGAAGGCTGAGTCAACCTTGAGCCTGGTGGGATTCGAACTGCCAAATTGCAGTCAGCCGGCAGTCAGCAGAAGTAGCTTGCAGTACTGCACTCTAACCACTGCGCCACCGAGGCTCTTAGGCAAGAAAGTGGCAGATCAATAACAAGGTTATATCTCTATAAAAGTGGTAATTTGCAAGGTCTGTTTTGAGCTGTTGACTTAAGGATTTGGTACAGGCGGAGACAGCTGGGGTGAAAGTCACCATATGCAGCCCCTCTGATTCCAGTACTTTTAAGCCTGTTCAGTGTACTCCCTCAAAACTCTTTAGCATAAATAAACATCTTGGGTCTATCTGTCTGCAGTCCAAAGAGACGTCTTATGACATCAGTTTCTATTGGCAGATCTTTCACAATGAGATATGATTCAGTGCTGGTAGCTACTGCAGTTTGGCATTCGTTTTCCTAAGAATCAGCCTTGCAGGAGCCAACAGAAGTGATGTTGAAACGTTGAAGATGTGCAATACATGTAGATCCTCATAATGTTTAATGGTGCCTCAGGTCCCGTGCTGTGGACCATATGTATACTTCGTTTGAAAGTCTTTTTCTCCCCTCAACTCCAAGTGTATGATGTTAGATAAAGAGAAGGATCCCGAGTTTCTGCTGTTTAATTTTTGATTGGTCTTCCAGTTCAGATCCAATTGCACCTGGTTGAAAGGAAAAGTAGCCCTGCGTTTGAACTACTGACTAAGTAACTTGTATTTGCAGTGTGGAATCCTATCATAGCAATAGCAACAGCACTTAGACTTATATACTGCTTTCATAGGGCTTTACAGCCCTCTCTAAGCGGTTTACAGAGTCAGCATATTGACTGGGTCCTCATTTGACCGACCTCGGAAGGATGAAACACTGAGTCAACCTTGAGCTGGTCAGGATCGAACTGCTAGCAGTGAGCAGAGTTAGCCTGCAGTACTGCATTCTAACCACTGCGCCACCAGGGCTCTTGTCACCATCCCTGTCTTGACAAAAGATCTAGCCTCTGACTTAGCACAAACCTAGGCATCTTTTTGATAAGTTCGTTGTGATTAGACTAGTCACTCTTCTCCTAACACGGTGCATCTGAGATACATGTGAGGCAGTTGGGGGGCAGAGATAGAGGAGATTATCTACAATTGTCTACACCTCTACTTTAAGGTATTCGGGGCTAGTAACGGACACCCAGGTAAAACTTTTTTCTCCACTATGGAATCTCCCTAGAACAAATCTGGGCCAGTCAGACTCTCCATCTCCCAGGACTGTTGTGGGAAAACATAGAAGGAGGGAGAGCTACCTCAAGTAGAGGGGCATAAACCTTACAAACAACTTGCAGGTGTGTCTTTAAATCAATTTTGATTCCTAGCGCCTGCCTGGATTAGTCACTGTAGTTTTCTTGGCAAGGGTTTTTGGATGTGGTTTGCCATTGCCTCCTTCCTAGGGCTTAGAGAGAGTGATTGGCCCAAAATGACCCTGCTGGCTTTGGTTTGTCAGAAGAATAATTTGGGGTTCCAACTCGAGCCAGGGTTGCACAGGAATAAATAAAAATGAAATCCAGAAAGAAGAAGTATGTGTTCTTTAAAGCAAAACGGTTTCTTTTAAGGGCAGGCTGCAGAGAAATGCAAATTTTTTTACAGTGCAAACTTTTTTACAGTGCAAACTTCTATAGGGGGAGCTTGTCAGGGAATTGTCTATATACTGAGGGGTGTGTATGTGTGCGTGTGTATGTATTCTTGTGAACATACAGTTCTGCTGGGAGACTTAATTAACTCTATTTGTGTTTGCAGACCTTATCTTTTGATTTATGTCTGGGTAACTTATTTTGGGGTTTGAGGAAGTTTGCTAATTTGATTAACTTGGAGACACTGATTCTCAGACCATTCTATTAATATTTTAAGGGGAGATGGAGCAGTATAAAGAATAAAATATATTTGGATATAAAACTTCTCACAGTGTCTAAGGTAGCACTAGAACTATAGTAGCCTTAGCTACTATACCAAAGTGGCTCTTAACAGATAATAGTCTCACTTTTAACTTGTATATTTCAGTGGGACTAACATACCCAAAAATACACACAGAAGGATTGAACAATGCGGTGTCCACAACACGTTCTAGATTTGTAGTCCCACCAGGTTCAATCAAAATAGTTATGAATAAAGGGATTGTTAGTATTGCAGTCCAAAATAGCTCAAAAAACTGCACGTTCCTATTGGTTTTTCCTGTCCCAGGGCATGAATGAACAAATGGGATGTTCTTCGATTACAATTCCCCTGTGAAAACCTCATCAGTTTTCACAAGACGTTTCTAAAAATACAGTTATATTAGCTCTTAGAAGGAGAAGTCATTAAGCCAAAGGGAAAAGAAGATAAATATTTTTCAATTAGATGTGCTGATTCAATTTTGCTCCTTCATGACATTGCTTGGTTAGTTTCTGCTCACAATAAATAATAATAATTATTCAACCCACTGTTTATTTGATTCTCTTTTCTGAAGCTATAATTAGATTTTTCAGCATTTCCTCCCCATGCTTTAAGGTCCTCTGTAATAAAAGTCAGGTACTGGTGTGCACTCACATGCCTTTTAGCCCCAGTGGCTTGTGTTTCAGTCATAAGGATATTCATTCAACAAAAATTAAGAACTCTTGAAAGAAAAGTTTCACAGCTGCCAAACTCTGTGTTGTTTGAGATCCAGGATGACTTGCTGTTCTACAGTAAACTACAGTATGGCTTTAATACATGTATTGATGGGGGTGTTATCATAGTGGAGGAAAATCTCTCTATCGTAGAGTTGAAAACTTGGCAGACCGAGTTTGTGAAATACAACTCCACTTTTGTCCAGGATAAAAACAAACTTTTAACCTATTCTTTTACCTTCATTCCAATGCCTTAACTCGCTATGAAAATTGGAATTATGCTGGGTTTTTTTTTTACAGAGGGATTCCTGTTGTATACAGTTCTAAATAACCTTCGCAGACCCGATTCTTTGAAACAAGCCAAAAAAAGCTACGATAATGTCACTTGTTGATTACACAATGCTGGGTAACCAACGTGGCAGAACTTCTAATGCCGTTATACATGGGACACGCCAGATTGTGTCTGTCACGCCGATTGAATAACACAGGGGTCTTCAAACTTGACAGCTTTAAGACTGGTGGACTTCCACTCCCAGAATTCCTCCTTCAGTCATGTTAGCTCAGGAATTCTGGGAGTGGAAGTCCACAAGTCTTAAACTTGCCAAGTTTGAAGACCCTTGATATAGATGATTAACAGGTAGCTATAGATATTGATTAGACAGATAATAGATAGATAGGATAGATAGATAGGATAGATAGATAGATGATAGACAGATACAGATAGCGCTATAGGTGTTATAAATTAGAGACAGGATATATAAGATATAGGTAGATAATTAACAGATATTGATTAGAGACAGACAGACAGACAGACAGATAGATAGATAGATAGATAGATAGATAGATAGATAGATAGATAGATAGATAGATAGATTGCTTTTGAGCCATTTGGAAGTGGCTGCTTTTATCAAGGCAAAACTTACTCTTTTTTTTTAACAGTGTAAAAATATTAAAATTAAAAATGATTATAATGTTAAACAAGAATTAAAAATAAGACTACTGTATAATAATTATTAAGGTGATGAAGAAAATGAACGTAGAGTATGGAAATTTAAAATTATAATGTTATTAACATTTATAATGGGTTTGTTATATAAATGCTTTTGGAATAAACATAAGTTTTATTATGTAATAGGGAAAGAATACCAGCTCGATTGGGGAAAAAGATATATATGCATATATAAAAAGTAAATAGGAGATCATTGTGATTAATATAGGATGTAGTGACTAAAAAAGGCTATATTGATATGTGTTTTTATTATTATTATTTAATTTGTTATATATTGGGTTAATGGAATAGAAAGGGGAGAATATATACAATAAAAATAGGTGGTAAGATTGAATTGTCAATGAAAGGAGATCAATATTGTTAACATATTTTAGGATTTATTTATTTTTTGTTTGGAAATGATGAATGAAATAACATGAAATGATAAAATATATTACAAGAAAAATGGAACAGGTAATAATGATACGATATGCAACTGGATAAGGAAGCTGAAAATGTAATTATGATTATATATGTATGTTTTAAACCTGGGATCACATTGTTCACTCAAAGAGATATTTAAAGAATAAAAAAATATTTTTTTTGGATAATAATAATATTTAAAGAATATTATTTTTTTGGATAATAATAATATTTAAAGAATAAAAAAATATTTTTTTTGGATAATAATAATAACAATAAAAAAGAATGCATTTTAAGCTTTAAAAGTTAATGTCAGGGTTCCAATTAATATACCCATAGCAAACAGACTTCTGAGGCAGGTAGATTCCTTAAAGAACAGTTTTATTGGATACATCATATTGGCACCAACTGGTGAAAACCGACTCTTAACGGTTCCCACGGTTTTCATCTAATTAAAAGTACGTTTTCTCCCTCTTCCCAAATAATCACATGGTCCAATTAAAGTGCTGTCCAGTTGCTTGGTAACTTCACCCTCCTCTCTCTAGCCTCCTGTAAGAATGTCCTTGGTTCCCAGAGGGAACTATTTTGTTTGGCTACAAACCACTCCAGCTATCTCTCCTCCCTAACCCTCATCTCCAATGTGGCAACACTGAAGCCTCAAAGATGGCTTCAGTCAGGCCATCTTCAGAGTTGACAGTTAGGTTGGGAGGATGTACTTGGACCTCCTTGTTCAGTTGTTGATGTTTTGGTTCTTCTCTCCCAGAGGTTTTGTCTGCCGTCTTCAGTGTACTATTGATTTACATCCTGATGGTTTTCCTCTTATACGAGGCTGTTCAGCGAACTATCCACATGGACTACGAGATTAACGGAGACGTGATGCTTATCACTGCAGCTGTTGGGGTCGCAGTAAACCTCATGTAAGTTATCATTTCCCTTCGCTATAAGATGGATGGTCTATTGATCTTGATCTGGCCAGTAAATGCTCAGCTCCATCCAGTCGCCCAGGAATCTCCCCTAAATTAAGGGATTACGGGACTGTTTTAAAAAAAGAGAAGTCTATTGATCGTGATGGCATTTCATAGCCGTAGGGTTAGGGTTTCATATCCTAAGTTCTAATTACAGATTAACAGAGTTGGAAGGATTTGGGGAGCAGAAGGCTCTACCAAATGAGAGGACAAAGTTTTATTTTCTCGCTACTGCGCTTAGATCAAAGCATACTTGAGTAATGGGGCATAAGGAAGATGAGGTGATTTCTGCCCTGCTGTTCTTCTTGGCAAGCAGAGGCCCGGAGTGATTTTTCTCCTTGAAGATGGGCAGGAGGCCAGGCCCAGCAGATTAGCAGGAAGGGTGAAATATAATAGAGCAAAAATAACTCTGGAGAAACGATGTTCAGATAGGCTGGCTGCCCAAGCAGCTGATCTGGAAGCATATATACATTTACAGTGGCTTTGCAGAGCAGCATGAGAAAATACTTCTGACTCCCATTAGGTCCCGTGAACAAGCAACCGATTATTTTTCAGACTTTGGGGCTGAAAGCTAGGAACGCTTTGGATCAAAAAATAAAATTGCTTCGGAGTCTTATAGGGGCACAAATCTCGCAGCCGTCAACAAATCCAGTGTGACTTTCCTGGGGTTCAAGGAGCCACTGTAGAAAGAATTGTGCTGCATTTGTGCCTCTGTGGTTAAGCAGAGGTAGTATTCAGCAGGTTCTGACCAGTTCTGGAGAACCGGTAGCGGAAATTGTGAATAGTTTGGAGAACCGGCCAATCCCACCTCTGACTGGCCCCGCCCCCATCTATTCTCTGCCTCCCATTGAGTCCCAGCTGATTGGCTGGCTCTTTGGTTGCCTTGTACAGGAGAACGGAGCTGGAAAGCAGGTTAGTGGGGTGGGGAGGGAAGGGGGATTTTGCAGTATCCTTCCCCTGCCACATCCACCAAGCCAGGCCCTCCAAGCCATGCCATGCCTATCATGCCATGCCCACAGAACCGATAGTAAATTTTTTTGAATCCCACCACTGACTGGAAGGTTGGCAGTTCAACACCCAAGTACCGTATATCGGGGTGAGCTTCCTTTCTAGCCTCAGCGCCTGGCAACTTAGCAGTTCGAAAGCATGCAAATGCAAGTAGATAAATAGGTACCACTTTGGTGGGACTTCAGTATCTAGCCATGCTGACCACATGACCACAGAAGCATCTTTGGACAACGCAAATGGGAATGAACAGCATCCTGTAGAGTCAGACTCAACTGGATAGTTACATTATGTAGTGGATAGTTACATTATGTACCAAAATACAGTGGAGCCTCGGGTCGCGACCGTAATCCATTCCCAGACTCTGGTCACGCCCCGATTTGGCCATGCCCGGAAGCACGACTGACTGCACATGTTCGCGGTAAAAAAAAAAAGGCGTAGTTAAAAAAATGGCGCCGAAGGGGAAATCAACGCGAAAAGGGAATCTTCCCAGGCTGATTTTATTCGCCACCCGATTTTTGAATCGTGACCCAATTCAAAATTTGGGTGGGTATTTTTGTATGGCACCCGATTTGGTTGCGACCTGAGGTTCCACTATACCCCTTTGGCTTTGATTGTGATGCAGTGCATAGCTTTATTAAAAAATAAATAAAAAAATCAAAATTCTGTAGCCGATTTTGTGTATTTTCCCGCATTGGCATTTCCAAAGCAATGTGGGCCTTTTCCCCCCTCTTAATTTTTTTATTTTTTATTTTATTTATTTTGTCAAGCGATTATAAGATAACAGGTATAAGTATAAACATGGTTATGAATACATGAAATGGATACATATAAGAAAAATAAAAAGAAACAATAGGACAGGGACGATAGGCACGTTGGTGCGCTTATGCACCCCCCCCCCTACAGACCTCTTAGGAAAGGGATGAGGTCAATAGTAGACAGTCTAAGGTTAAGGTTTTTGGGGTTTGGGGAAGAAACCACAGAAAAAAAGAAAGAGAGAGAGAGAGAGAAAGAAAGAGAAAGAAAGAAAGAGAGAGAGAGAGAGGGAGGGAGGGAAGGAAAGAAAGGAAGGAAAGAAAGAAAGAAAGAAAGAAAGAAAGAAAGAAAGAAAGAAAGAAAGAAAGAAAGAAAGAAAGAAAGAAAGAAAGAAAGAAAGAAAGAAAGAAAGAAAGAAAGAAAGAAAGACTTTAAAGGATCTTTCTTCTCTCCTTTTCATTTCAGAATGGGCTTCCTGCTGAGCCAGTCTGGTCACCTCCACTCCCATTCGCACATGCCTTCATCGGTTCCTCCGCCCGGCTCTTCCGCTGCATCCCCTGGGCACTCTCACGGCCACGGCCACGGTAGCTTGGCTGTGAGAGCGGCCTTCGTCCACGCCCTGGGAGACTTGGTCCAAAGTATTGGCGTGCTGGTCGCTGCGTACATCATTCGATTTAAGGTGGGCATAGTTTCTTCGCTAGACTTGTGAGCCTCCCTGAATTGGGGGTTGTTCGGCCTTGGGATGTTGTAGCGGGTTTATTCATGCCAAAAACGTCCTACCCATAGAGAGGAATGTTTGTAGCTCGGGGTTGAAATGAGGGGTCCTTGGTGCTCTCTGAGCTTGGTTGTTTGCTTGCAGACGTTTCGTTGCCAAGCTAGGTAACATCATCAGGGCTTAACAGATAGCAGATAATCAGAATTGGAAGGGACCTTGTAGGTCATCTAGTCCAACCCACTGCCCAAGCAGGAGACCCTACACCATTTCTGACAGATGGCAGCCTAGTCTCTTCTTGAAAGTCTCCAGTGATGAAACTCCCACAACTTCTGAAGGCAACTTCTGTTCCATGGGTTGATTGTTCTCACTGTCAGAAAGTTTCTCCTTATTTCCAGGTTAAATATTGTTCAGTTTCCTTCCTTTATTCCGTGTCTGGCCTTTGGGTGCTTTACAAAATAGCTTGACCCCGCTCTGGGGCAGCCCCTCAAATATTGGAAGACTGCTCTCCTGTCTCCCCTGGTCCTTCTCTTCCCTAGACTAGCCAAGCCCAATTCCTGTAACCATTCTTCATATGTTTTAGTCTCCAGTCCCCTCATCATCCTGGTTGCTCTTCTCTGTACTTTTTCTAGAGCTAGTAGGCAGGGGCCACTAGAATACAAAACGAGAGCAAACCCCACTCCCTACTAGCCCTGATGATATTATCTACTTTGGCAATGAAACGTCTGCAAGAAAATAACCAAGCTCAGAGAGCACCAAGGACTTAACATCTTATCTATTTTCCTTTGAGTGTGTCGGCCGTTGTTTTTTGTACATAGGAAACAAAGTCTTCTTGTTTGGTGAGCTGGAGAATCAGTCTGTTCAAGGAGATGTAGTATCTGCTCAGATAGGAACGGAGCTGAAATGGCTGGGGGGGTGTTTGTAAACAATGCAACAGTATTTTACTTGCTGTTAAATTTATATTAAGGGTTTTGAGGGACAGTGTTTTCGAAAGTGCAGACTTTCTTTGAATACAAACTTATCAGGATCTGACCTCATGTGTTGTATGATGTATGGCTGGAATTGATAACCGCTGAGTTTCAGTAAGGTTTCTATATAAGCCCCTCACCCTCCTTTTGGAAGAAATGTGTTAATTCTCAGACTGATGGTAAGACTAGCAGGGACTAAAAATAATCAACAGTTGAATTTTGTCCATTGTTAAGGAGGCAGGTTTTCTGCTCCCTTTATCATAAACATGCCAAAAAAAAAAAAATGAACCAGAAGTTTTACTGCCATAAAATTGCCTATATATATTTGCCACATTTTCAACTTAAAGTAACACTACTTGTTGGGATTTTTGTGCTGGAATTCTTAACCTTCCTTCTAATAAATGTTACCAAGCAGGGCTTTTAGAGACTTGCTTGCTGCTAGTTCAGAGGAGGAAGGTTTGAGATAATTGGAGAAATAGTCTTTTCTGCTTTGACCCTACCTCAGTTCAGTGGAACGTTTTTTCTGATGTAGGTAGGTAGGTAGGTAGATAGACAGACATAGATACAGATAGATAGATAGATAGGTAGGTAGGTAGGTAGGTAGGTAGGTAGGTAGGTAGGTAGATAGATAGATAGATAGATAGATAGATAGATAGATAGATAGATAGATAGATAGATAGAAAGATAGATAGATAGGTAGGTAGGTAGGTAGGTAGACAGATAGACAGATACCGGTAGATAGATAGATAGATAGATAGATAGATAGATAGATAGATAGATACCGATAGATAGATAGATAGATAGATAGATAGATAGATAGATAGATAGATAGACAGACAGACAGACAGACAGACAGACAGACAGACAGACAGACAGATAGATACCGGTAGATAGGTAGGTAGGTAGGTAGGTAGGTAGGTAGGTAGGTAGGTAGGTAGATATAGATAGGTAGAAAGATAGATAGATATAGATAAGTAGATATATAAATAAATAGATACCGATACATAGAGATAAATAGAGAGATAGATAAATAGACAGATATAGATAAATAGATAAAGATGGATGGATAGATAGATAGAGATAGATAAATAGAGATAAATAGATATATAAAGAAATAGATACATAGAGATAAATAGATAGAGATAGATAGATAAATAGATAGAGATAGATAAATAGACAGATATAGATAAATAGATAAAGATGGATAGATAGATAGATAGAGATAGATAGATAGATAGATAGATAGATAGATAGATAGATAGATAGATAGATAGATAGATAGATAGATAGATATATGGATAAAGAAATAGATACATAGAGATAAATAGATAGAGACAGATAAATAGATAAATGGATAGATAGATACATAGATAGATAGATAAATAGATATATGGATAAATAAATAGACACAGAGATAAATAGGTAGAGAGATAGATAAATAGACAGATCTAGATAAATAGATAGATAGATAGAGATAAATAGATAGATAGATAAAGAAATAGATACATAGAGATAAATAGGGATAGATAAATAGATAAATGGATATATAGATACATAGATACATAGATACATAGAGATAGATAGATAGATAGATAGATAGATAGATAGATAGATAGATAGATAGATAGATAGATAGATAGATAGATAGATATATGGATAAATAAATAGACACAGAGATAAGTAGATAGATAGATAAATAGACAGATATAGATAAATAGATAAAAATGGATAGATAGATAGATAAATAGAGATAAATAGATATATAGATAAATAAAGATACATAGAGATAAATAGATTGAGATAGATAGATAAATAGATAGATCTAGATAAATAGATAAAGATGAATAGATAGATAGATACATAGATAGATGGGTAGATACATAGATAGATATCCTCAAAGAATTGCAATGCATGTGACATTCTTTTCTTGTTGGCATGTGTTTGCAATGTTATGTTATTTTGCCCCCAAAGATTTTGACCTATTTTAAAAGAAATGACCCTTTAAAAAAAATTCTGTTGGTACTTTTTTAACACTTTGCAAACCCTAATTACACTTTACAGAAAGGTTGTGTGTGGCTATTGGAATTAACAGATTATTTTCTGAATCACCTGTCGTGGTAGTGGGGAGCATGTGAAAAAAGAAAAGGCATACAGAGTTACCCTGTGGTAAGATGGTCGGCCAATACATTTTAAAAATAAATAAATACAGTGCGTGGAGTTGTGCCATTGGACCGTTTTACACCGTCTATAATGAGCTTTTAAGGACTAAGGAAAATTCTTTGAAAAATCTCCTTGCAGATAGTACTCAGTGTATAGATGTTAGCATTGAAACCTGGGCGTTTCTGTATAGCAAGACCGTGCTGTGCTACTCGGCCTATTTGCAAAAACATTCAGTACAGTACAAAGGTTAACTGTATTTCAAACTGCCTATCAGTCCAAGCACTGTAGTGGAGGATGATTAATTAAGGTAGTTAAATAAATCAGTAGGTTTTTTTTAATCTGAAAAGTTCAGTGATCCTCTGTAGCTGATTTTTCCCTTCCCTCAAAGGCATTTAATATCCTGCATACAAAACAGCCTTTGTTCTACAGTTGCATACTCTTTTTCTTATCAGTCGTGGTCCAAATTATAGTTGCAATGAAGTTGCGCTTAAAGAATATTATTCATGGGAAAGTTTGGGAAGACTTGGTCCTATTGTACGAATTGTAAACAAATGGAGTTGGCTGGCATCTTCTTAACAGGGAAAATGTTACTTATGTGTAGGAAAAAGCACATCCAAATTAGCCCTCTTCCACAAAACTGGTTCTTGCAAGTATAGCTTATTGACGTAAGCGGTGTGGAAAACTGTGCATTGCAAACCCATATAGTAAATTCCCCAAATTTACCCCAAAATAATTGGGTGTTTCAGTTGTTTAAAAGAAAAAAACAATTTAGTGAAAAATTGAATGGACGGCAGAGTATCCAGCAGGTTCTGACCGGTTCTGGAAAACCGGTAATGGAAATTTTGAGTAGTTTGGAGAACTGGCAAATACCACCTTTGACTGGCCCCGCCCCCATCTATTCTCTCCCTCCCATTGAGTCCCAACTGATTGGCTAAGTCTCCTTTGGTTGTCCTGCACAGGAGAACGGAGCTGGAAAGCAGGTTAGTGGGGTGGGGAGGGAATGGAGATTTTACAGTATCCTTCCCCTGCCACGCCCACCAAGCCACGCCCACCGAACTAGTAGTAAAAAAAAATTGAATACCACCACTGATGGGATGGGGTAGGAAACTAATAACTGTGGCAATCGTATTGATTTGACACTGATTCTTACATCCATCCTTAAAATATTGACTGATGGGGTTCTTCCCACCCACCCCGCCCCCCATTTCTAAGCCTTCAAAAATATTTACAGCCAGGGACTTTCGTTACAAGGTTTTAATCTATTTTTTTCATTTCAGCCAGAGTACAAGATTGCTGATCCTATATGTACCTACGTATTTTCAGTTCTTGTGGCTTTTACGACCTTTCGGATCATACGGGATACCGGAATAATTGTACTTGAAGGTAAGAGCTGTTGAAAATGTGCTGGCGACTGGGAAGAGATAGAATTCAGAGGGCTTTTTAAAAGGATACACACACATCTAAATAATTTTCATCACGAACTTGATGCGGTTAACTCTACTCAACCTAACTCTTCTTTGGCATCAGTAGCTTCCAGAACAAGCCTTGATGATGTCAAAATAACATTGCACCATCTTATGATATCGAATGACTTGATTATACAGTTGCATGGTGACATTTAATACAAATATTTTAGCTTAGAATCAGAATAGAGATGGAAGGAACCTCTTCTAGCCCAGCCCCCTGCCCAAGAAGGAGATCCTATGTACCATTTCAGACAGGTGGATGTCCAGTCTTTCTCTTCAAAACCTCCAGTGATGAAGCACCCATAACTTTTGAAGACAAGCCGTTCCACTGGTTAAATGTCCTCACTGTTAGGAATTTTCTCCTTAATTCTAGGTTACTTCTCTCCTTGATTAGTTTCCATCCATTGTTTCTTGTCTTGCCTTCCACAGCTTTGGAAAATAAATTGAACCCTCCTCTCTGTAGCAGCTCTCAAATGAGTTTGTGTACAGAGTAACAGAAGGGACCTTGAAGGTCTTCTAGTCTAACCCTCTGCTCAAGCAGGAGACCCTATACCCATGATAGCAAACCTATGGCACGCATGCCACAGGTGTCATACAGAGCCATTTGTGCAGCATGCGAGCCCCAGGTAAACGTACCTAACTGCGCATGCGTGCACCTCCCAGCTGATTTTCAGGCCTTTTTTGGCCTGCCAGAGGCTTGAGGGAAACCTCTGCAGGCTGAAAAATAGTCCCGTTTCATCACTTCCTGTATTTCCGGAAATACCGGAAGTGACAAAACAGGCCCATTTTTCGTCCTGCAAAGCCTGCAGAAGCTTTCCTCAAGACTCTGGCAGGCCAAAAAAGGCCTCAAACGGGCCAAAAATCAGCTGGGAGGTGCAGTGCAGGGAATCGTGCACGTATTCTCAGAGGGTGGTGGGGTGCTGTGTGCATTGCCTTCTGGGTGCTGGCATGCAAGCTGGGTGCTGGCACAGGAGTGCCGGCACAGGAGTCCAAAAAGGTTAGCCACCACTGCCCAAACCATTTCAGATTGAGCTGTCCAGTCTTTTCTTAAAAACCTCCAGCGATGAAGCTCTCACAAGCTCTGGAAGCAACCTGTCCTAATGATTAATTGTCCTCCCAGTTAGGAAGTTTCTCCTTAATTCCAGATTGCTTCTCTCCTTGATTAGTTTCCATCCATTGTTTCTTGTCCCGCCTTCTGGTGTAGTTGTTTTTTTTTTATGTTGGACTATCAACATTGGAAAAGTAGCTTAATTTGTTTCATATAATACACAGGCAGTCTTTGATGTGACCATAATTGAGACTGCAATTTCCATTACTAAGCAAGGTTGAAACAAGTCACAAGACTTACTCGCAAATACTCCAAACCGACTGTTTTTATTCTTGTTTCACAGATTGTTCATATATGGCATATATTTTTCAATCTAAACGTAAAAATCTGGGCCTGGTTCTTTGTTTCGTTTGTAGGAGTTCCAAGACATTTAAACGTGGACCTTATTAGAGAAGAGTTGATGAAAATCGAAGACGTATTTTCAGTGGAAAACCTGTACGTCTGGTCTCTAACGTCAGGAAAAACAATTGCCATTGTCCACCTACAATTAGGTAAAATATGTTGATCCGTTGCTTCTAAAATACTTGCTTCAGGCGGTACCTAGTTGTTCGATACTATCTGTAAAGTAAAATGAGAGAGAAAGGCTCTAATCAAAAGCTGGCAATCAAAAATCACAAAACAGGCAAGAGGTGGGAAGAAACAAATTAATTTGATCATCCCAGGTCAAAAATGAATTTTTAAAGAAACGTTTAGGTTGAATTGTATTTTATTTTCCCCACTGGGGTTCTAAGACGAAGATTTAGCATCTCATGGGTCGGAATGACACCTGAGTGATTGGACAAGATGATGTTTGCTTCTGTAGGAGGTTGGCCTGTCAGCTGAACATTGATTGTCAATGATTGATGGCTTGACAGTGATTGGGCTCTGCAGTTCTGGGTCACTTGATGGATCTGACAGGTAGAAACTAAGTCCTCTTCTAGTAAGAATGCAGAGCTAAAAAGAGCTTCCTTATGGACGATCCTTCAATCTTTTGGCTTTGTGAAAGTTCTTCAAGCTGCCCGTTGCTACTATATCACAACAAGCCCCATAGAGAATGCATCTAGGGGAGAAATGTTTCAAGAATATTTCCATTTTTTCTCCATCGTTCTCAAGAACAGGAGAGAGCAATTGGAGAGTAATTCTGAACTTGAAAAGCTCTTCAACTGGTTCATTAAATAGAGGATATTCAAGGTAGGAACCCTAAAAATTAACTGCCAAGACGAAGCTAGCGGAAAAATCAATAAACCGTTGGAAGCTTGCTTGTGTTTTCCCAACAGATCAGCCCACCAGGGACTCCTCAGGTTTGCTTATAACAACAATCAATTCCCATTTCAGCTGCTTCCCTTCATCTCAAGCATTTGTCAAGATAATGGCAGAGCTATTAAGGCACATGAGACATGTATACATATATATAACTAAATGATCTCCTAATTAGATCACCAAATAGGATCAGGACTGCATCTAGACTATAACTCACAATACTTGTTGGTCATCCTTGGGGAGGGAGATAATGTGACATTGAAACCATCCTTGTACAGGTGATCAGAGTCAAAATCTCCCCTCTTTTTAAATAAACATGATAGTTTTGGTTGTTCGCCAGGAAAACTACCTTCCATAGACGCGTCGCAAGACATCGACAAACCATTGTTGTTATTTTTGCTTTGTTTTGTTTTGGCTTTCTTGTTTTTCAGTTCCTGGTAGTTCCCTCAAGTGGGAGGAGGTCCAATCCAAGGCCAGACAATTGCTGCTGACTACCTTTGGCCTCTATCAATGCTCCATCCAGCTCCAAAGCTACAGGCGACAGGAGGACAAGCCCTGTGCAAATTGTCAGAGTGCCTAATTTTTCCAACCTTCGGGAAGACTTCGCTGCCTTATCCTTTTTAACCTTGCAGCCAAATGGGCCACCAAGCAATAAGTATAAGATACAAACAGGGCGGAGTACTTTGAGCTTCGGCCTGTAATGTCTGCATTTAGTGCAAATACGGGCGATTGGAGCTGTGGGTGTGTGGGGGTCAGCTTCGGCACGGCTCCTTTCACGAAGACAAACTTCTGATTCTTCTATCACCGTTCATTTCTGCTCGGGGTTTTTTTTCTCACCAATGTATTTCCAAGAAGTTGTTTACACACCCCTTTGATGGTTGGGCAGGTTCCTCCTCGTTTGAGCGCAGCTTCCACATTCCTGTTTTCTTAAGTGTCCTGATTGACACTCCAGAAGGAGCATCAGGAAATTTATGTACTTGAGTTTTCAACAGAATTTAAACAAAATACGCGATCATGTTCACAATTTGTAAAGTTAATGATCCCTGAATTGGTTACCTTAAGTATTTCCCCTCTTCCAGGTTTTTAATTCCTTATCTTAATATATATATATATATATACTGCAGGGATAACAGAACTTTTTTTTAATAAGTTGTCTCTTAATACAAACTTGAATTGGTATTGGCTTTTTATGTGTAACCAGTTTTTGGACATTTAGCTTTAAATAGTACTTTCCGTGATAGAAGGATCTTATCCAGGATGAACCACCACTTGTTTAATCTGAAAATTTTGGGGCAGGACCCACCTGTGTTTGGGGGAAAAATGGATCGACTTTCATAAGCTTTGATATAGGTCCTGTATTGTAGAAGTGTATATTTAATTTCTTTGAGTCTAGGTGACTGATTTTGAAAGCCTTCCTATTAGTCGTCCTGAGTATCTCAAGTAAAGTGTTGCCTGCTTCAGAGGGCTGTTTGATTAACCTGAATCTTAATTCTACTAAATAAATGTGCTGTAGAAACTTCTTTGTGATTTATTTGCTTTGCTGAAAGAGAAAGGGCTTTTAGAAAACTCCAAAAATCCCAAAAATCAAATCAGGGGACAGAAGGGTAGATATATTGATGAGAAAAAGAAATCAAACCTTTGCAATTCCCAGAACTTAAAACGATGAGAATCTGGTTTTGGTTTTCATCTTGATGTAGCTTTCTGATCAATATATGGCCTTTTTCCACAATGTCCCAGTGAAATATCTGTGGTGATGAAAGATACAATCGACCGGGGAGTTTTGTTGTTGGTGGGAAACCAGCCTTTGTAATGTATCTGCTGTAACAGAGCTACAAAACCGGTGGATGAGAAGTTCTGAATCTTGCGCATGAAGAAAACTAGGATAAGGAGAAACTAACAATAGGTGAGATCTTGTGGTCAGATCCTAGGCATATAAAACCTGGATTAAATGGAGGACAGAGATAGACAACTTGTTTCCCCAATGTCTGAACACTTCATAAATTTCTGTAGGATCCAATCTGGTTCAGTCACTTGGACAGACCTTTAGTCTTTTGGACTCTTGCTGAAAGTCCATCTTCATTTTGGTGAGAGTGAAGTTCCTTGAGGATGGGGTCCAGCATGAGTTTAAAAGTTTGGGAGACAAAACCTCTGGTTCCTGGTTACGGATTCAGATTAGATCCTGTAATATTAAACTGGAACCTGTACATTTCCCTTCATTCATAAATTTCTTGTCGATGGAGTTGGGACTGATGAAATTGAAAACATCTGGAAGGTACCTGCCTTTGATGTGGGTAAATGTCATCACAGATGATATTAAAAACTAGATCTAAGTTACATTTTCTTTCCCTTTGTATCTCTTCTTTTAAGGGACTAGAAACTAACATTAATATTTTGATGGTTGCATCGCAAAGTCTATGGCTGAGATGGGATGCTTTGGAGTTTGGCTTTGAAATCTGAGGCAACCAGTCATAAAAATATGCATTTTTATAGTTTGCTGGAAATGAAAAATTAAAAAAAAGAGGGTCTCGGTTTGAGCATGATTGAAATAAGAATCTGGCAGCAAATTTGGATGGATTAATTGAAATGTGGCATAATAGAAAATCAATTGTTAAGTGACCTAGTGGTTTTTAGGAGCAATGTTTATCTTCTGATGAAGAAGGTTCCTTTTGAGGGGGATAGTTTCATAAAATTTGATAATTTTTTAGAATGTGGAGAATATTCTCTATGGAGAATAAATCATATGTTTCAGGCAAAGAGTATAATAAATTTAAGATTGGCTGATGAATTACCTACACGAAGTTGGTGTTGTACCTTGATTAAACTACCTTAAAGTTCTCTTTTTGGTTTTCTGACATTGTATGAAATTGGAAATATCAATATGTCTACCCACCCCAGGCAAACTTTGTGTGTGTGAAAATTATGTATCTACGGTACGCACAGATCGGACATAGATATTTATATGCAAAAACAAAATAAAAATCCTGCAGTAGCCAACGTTATGTCTAACCCAGAGACCAATGGCAGAAACCTGGGTTGCTACATTATGATGTAACAAAGCCATATCACACTTTCCTTTTAAAGTATACCTGTCCATAAAACCTTTCTGATAGTCAGATCTTTCTGCACACTCAAAATATTTATAGTGGCGTATTTCCATTAAGCTTTGGTTTACAGTGTCAATTTATTAGAAACTGGGGTTTTGTTAGATCTGTATTGTAATTTAAAGTTTTTATAAAAAGCTGTAATTATATAATATACATTTGTTTAAATGAAACCAATCTGTTAACATTCCTGTGGATTTATTACATTGGATATTAAACTGTCCACATACATTTCCTTCTACTGTTCTTTTGTGGCATGAAAATTCTTGGCATTTGGATTTTTGATTTTCATCTGAGCTTGCTGTGGACTTTTAACTGAATAGAGATAAGTACTGTATGGTGCATATAATCTGCTTAGCCAAGCTTATGTCAGCACATTTCAGAGATAAGCAAAAAAAGTAAGCAATCCGGTGCCATCTCTGTGTAATTACCGAAACGCAGTAACTGAGTTCAGTTAATTTCTCTGGTGCATAGTTTTAAAGGAAGGGGGATATGCTACATTCAAAACCTGCCATTTATCTAGTCTGTTATCGAAGCTGATAATTTTTGAGACATGGGAGGGAGTCATTTTAATAGTAGCTAAGACCGCAATGTGATTGGGTTGGTATGTTGTGGGAATACATGTAATTATGGCTTATTTAATAACACAAAGGTGAATATCTGAATGTCTGCATTCAGGTAAGCCTCGACTTACAACCATTTCTTTAATGTCCATTCGAAGTTCTAGCGGCACTGAAAAAAACGACTGATGGACGTTTTTCACACTTACAACCTGCAACCTCCCCAGGGTCACCTGATCAGCATTGGCAACTGACTCGTGTTTATGACGGTTGCCCTGTCCCAGGGTTATGTGATCTTCTAACAAGCAAAGACGATGGGGAAGCCAGATTCACTTAACAACCATGTGACTAGCTTAACAACTGCAGCGATTCCCTTAACAACGGTGGCCAGAAAAGCCATTGTCAACTAAAAAGATAACTCCTTTGGTCTTTTTAGCTTCCTGAAAAACGGACTGAGGGAAAACAGTGCATTCCTCAAGTGCCTAGATAATCACCCTGGCAACTCAAAGTTGTCGGAGCGCAAGAATATTACTGGAGAGCATGATTGATGACTCTTGGCTATGGATGTGTCCCATTGGAGAATTCTGACCCAAGCCTTGTTCCAAGCAAACAAACACCACACAGAGATAAAAGCAAAACCCTTTTAATGCTTCTCTGTGAATTCCGTTCATTCACAGTAAAACGTTATTAAAACTTAATTGTCCCAGATAACAACAAGCCTTGTCAAGGTTGTGCAAGGCTGCCAAGAACACTAGATTAAATTGCAAGGAAATAATCAAAACCAAAAGACTCCCAACACAAACCAGGATAGTCCGAACTTCCACAAGACTTGAAGTGCAAGAACTTCCTTGCTTCCTGCAAAGAATCCCACCTCTGAGGGCTGGCTTTTATCCCTTAAGGGAGCGGCCATCACCTTCCAGTCTTACTCCTGAGTCGCCTGTGCTGCTGCAGCTGCTCTTTCCTTTGAGCAGCCCTGCACGCACACGCACTGGGCACAGGCTCCTCGGGGACTTCTTCATCACTGCTGCCAGCCTCCACAATCTCCGAAGGCAGCACTCCACTCTCTGATAGGCCTGGCCCCATCCCTGCCTCACAGGCAGGCCCCTCATCCAAGTCCTTGCTCTCCGAGACCTCAGCCATACGCACCTGTTGCCGGCGAACCACAACAAGAATATACAACCGGGGTGTGGCAAAGAGCAGAGTCAAGGGGGAAATGAATGATGTATTTTAGTATTGGCTGCATCCAGCTGATACCAACATGTTCACTTCTAATAAATCAATTTTCTTTTCTCTGAGATGCGGCTAGAGACTTCGGATTTGAATGGGGATGGATTTGTTGGAGTCCTGACAGTCATAAAATGTTCAGATAAAAGCAGTGGGCTATATTTGCATACCTATATGCAAAACCTACTGAGCAACTGTCTCGCTTCGCAATGAAAATCTGGAGCTCCGTTATGGTTGTGAATTGAGGACTAACTGCGTAGTCATAGGAAAAAGCATAATAATGTGAAGCTGTGATAACGGAGGGATAAAAGATTAACCTCTCTATCTGTGGCTGTTGCAGTAGGCACTTATTTAACTGCTGATGACAGCAAAGCAGATGTGTTTTCAAGTTAATCCTTATTGTTCCAGGAAGCTGTTTTCTCTGTGGCAGATGGGTGGCCTGCCAGGTGTACACATGGCAAATACAGGTGATTGCTTTTATTTGAGCAACAGCAATAAATTAGCAGCAACTTCAAATCTCAACAAATAAATGCTCTGTCCTACATATTGGCAAAAAAAATCAGAAAATAAAATACAGGCTGAATAGTCAAAACCTTGTTGATGATCCAAATTCTGTCAAGGATCTTGGAGTACTCATCTCTAATGATCCACTGTAACTACATAGCCAAAAAGGCGTTAAGAGTTGTTAACCTAATCCTACGTAGCTTCTTCTCTGGTAATATTACACTAATAACTAGAGCATACAAAATATTTGCTAGACCAATACTCGAATACAGCTCATCAGTCTGGAACCCACATTATTTATCTGATATTAACACAGTTGAGAAAGTCCAGAAATATTTCACAAGAAGAGTTCTCCACTCCTCTACTCATTGTAGAATACCTTATGCCACCAGACTCGAAATTCTAGAACTACGTTGTCTTCGGTCCGATCTAAGTATAGTATATAAAATCATACATTGCAATGTCCTACCTGTTAATGAATACTTCAGCTTCAACCATAACAATACAATAGTGCACACAATAGATACAAACTCAAGGTAAACTGCACCAAACTTGATTGCAGGAAATACAACTTCAGCAACAGAGTGGTCAATGTCTGGAATACTCTATCTGACTGCGGTTTCTTCCCCAAACCCCCAAAACTTCAACCTTACACTGTCTACTATTGACCTCACCCCTTTCCTAAGAGGTCTGTAGGGGGCGTGCATAAGCGCACTAACGTGCCTATTGTCCCTGTCCTAATGTTTCTTATATATATATAAAAAACAAAAAAAAAATAAAAAATGGCTGCCAAGCCTGACACACAAGTTTAAAAAGAACCCAATACACAAGCCTGAAGATGGCAGATGAGATTCTGCCGAAACGTCGCTATAATAAAAGCACAAATATTAAGACGTCGGAAAATACCCGAAGAAACCTAAATACCATACATACATACACATGCACACGTGCAGACACAAACACACACACATATAATTTATAAGTATCCATGTATTCATAACTATGTTTTTACTTACACCTATTATCTTGTAAGCAATTGACAAATAAATAAAATAAAAATAAACTTCTCAGTACGATTCCAGTCCCTGCATGGGTAGGTGAACCAAAACCATCTGCCAGGCTTTCGGGTTTGTTCTTTCTTGAGTTTCTACAGGGTAGCATTGAACCTTAAACCTTTGCTAGTGCTAAAGATAGAAAACGTGCACAGCTTACCTGAAACGCAGAATTGCCTGCGGATTCTGTGGATGGCATAGTTTTTGGCGAGCCTCACTTTTCTGAACAAGCCACGATGAGTGGCGTTCAGACACGGTGCCCAGGCACAATCTGCGTTGTGTGTGTTGAGTTTATTTCAAGGTGAATGTAAGAAAACTGCAAGGTATTCTCCAACATTTGACCAAGGGACTTTCACCCTCTAATTTAAGCTGTAATTGATGCTGGGTGGGGGGATTCTGGAAGTTGAGGTCCACACAGCTTAAAGTTCTCAAGGTTGAGGAACACTCTTCTAGATCAAAACCAAACCGACCACTTTATATTTTAATCATGTTTCAACAAGGGTGGCAAGGTCCCTGTACCTTCCTTTTATATATCAGAACATGATCCTGTCTCCTCTAAATCTTCTTTTCTTCAAACTGAATACCCCACATTACTTCTGCCTATCTTTATAAAGCATGTCTTCAGGTACTTGCAATTTTAGTAAAGTAGTGGCAGATGGAGGAACAGGACATACCAAAAGCAATGATTGTTGAAAGGTTTGTGTGCGTACAATAAGGATGCATCTTTTATCTTCAAGCAGCCCTTTGGATGCTGATTGGGAGATCTCTAATGAATCTATTCCAATTCAGCCCTCTATAGGAGGTTTAACTGATTAACTTAGTATAACTTGTTATACTAAGCCAGGATTTGTTTAAACTATAATTTATTAAACTATAATTTATTAAACTATAATGGCTAATTGTATACGTAACCATGAGTTGAACTGGCTGGCTTCATATATTGTACTAATAAGAACAAATAATGTATTTTATGGCCCCCTACATTTATTTACATTTACGCAGGAGTTGACAAATGATTGAGCTCGTAAAAGACGAAATCTTAAAAAAACTAAAACCAGAAATGTTTCCAGTGTTTGCCGCTAGATGTCCCACTAACCATTAGTATTTTTTTTAAAAAAGAAACTCTCTTCCAACAAAAAAATTCTTGCTTTCATTTTTCAGTTCCAAGTTGATAAAAGTTCAATCCAGGTTGAACAATATCGCATCCTGAGGCATGTTAGAAGACAAGCTGATCAACACAGCCTTGCACGCAATAAAGATTATTTATGGATGGTTGAAATAGGGCATTCTTTATGTGTAACTTTGGGCAAAGCATTATACAATGTACACTAAGCCTTTGCATGTATAATTGTTTTGTTACCTTTTTGCCCTTTCTTTTTCTATTTTTCCTTCCAAGAAATAAGATGGGAAATAATACATTGAGACCGCATAATAAGTATGTTTTCAGTTAGAATAGTATCTACAGCCTGCTTTTTCTTCTCAAAGTGAACACGTAAATGCACCATTTAAACAAGACGAGAGATTAGAGTCTTCACGATGGCAGCTCCTATACGCTGCAGATGTTCCTTTCAACATTTTGCAAAATGTTCAGCAAAGAAAATAATAGAGTTATTATAAATAGTAATATTTCCCTTCTTTTGCTTCAAAGAAATACAATACTCTCCAAAGTGCATCAGTGGGTTAGGTAAAGAGGCTGAAAGGGGAATGAAGAGCTACCCAGGAGTCTATTTATGAACACTTATTTAAACACATATTTTTCTATCCCGCCCCCTCCTTTCCTCTATATTCTTCTACCAGTTCATGTCGTACGTCCATCTTTCTGCTAAATTTGCTACCAGCTTTAATCACCCTTTTTTTTGTGCTGATTGACATGGGAAAAGAATCTCTTTTTAAGAAGCCTTCTTCTAAACCAGTCAGTGGTTCTAGATAGGTTTCTAAACTGGGAGAACTATTTTGATGGTTCCCGAGTAAAAAATGTGCACTTCTTTCTCGAAATGGATGTTTGGCAACATGCTTGAGATTTCCCTTAGCCTCCTTCCTTCAGTATTTCCTCAATTAACATTTGCCAAAGATTGGTTGGTGGTCCCCTGCTAGTTCAGGAAATCTGTACATGACCCATATTTTCTCAAAATAAACCTTAACGTACAATCTTTTTAAAGGAGGGAGACTTTACGGGCAATTGCCACGCTCCGAAGTATATTTTAGCATTTGAAATGATCAAGTAGATCAATATTTTTCAATCTGGCAAGAGAAACTAATCATTTAAGCAAGAGATATTTCTGTATTAGGCATTTATCCCTGCCTACTTCTGGTTTTTTAGCAATGGACCAAAAACAAAAAACCATCAGCAACAGAGGGAAAAAACACTGCATTGTTGTAGAATGAATGAAAAAAAAAAAAATAAACAGGAAGGAGGGTTCAAAATCCAGAATCTTAAAAAGGCTTGATCCAGTAGATCTTAGACATTCCTTTCATTAGGTTTATTCTAAGCCTGGTTGAAGCTGGATCCATGCCCTGCTTGGTAGCCAATTTGATTCACTGTTATATCTTGGCTCAGTCAGGCGGGTGCAAATTAAGTGCCAATCCAAAACATTTCAAAGGGGGGGGGTGGCCCTATTCCTTGGTGATCATTACTACGTTAATAGATATGTTCATTTTGATCCAAAATGTAAAAGAAAACATTACAGGCAACACAGTGCCTAAATGTTAAACGATAAAGTGATGATGATTAAAAATGGCTTAAAAGGTAGAAGGTGAGCCAGTTTGGTTTAATGGTTAAGGAACTAGGCTAGAAAGTAGAAGGTTGGACATTTAAGGCTTGCCTTAGCCATGAAAGCCAAATGGGTGATTTTCGGCCAATCACCAGTAGACCATGAGTTCTACTCTCGCCTTAGTCATGAAAGCCAATTGGGTGACTTTGGGCCAATCACCAGGAGACTGTGTGGTTCTACTCCCTCTTTAGCCATGAAAGCCAATTGGGCGACCTTGGGCCAATCACCAGGAGATGATGAGTTCTAGTTCTGCCAGTCATTCTCTCTTAGCCCAAGTCACCTGACAGGATGGTTGTTGTGGGGAAAATAGGAAGAAGAAAGAATAATTAGGTATGTTCGTTGCCTTGAGTTATTTGTGAAGATAATCAAAATAGGATATACATATATAAATAAATCATATTTAATTAAAATATTTGAGCTGTATGATTGCATCCTTTGCAAGGGCTGAATGCTCCTTGAAGGAGGATGGGTACAGACATTTGCACACACACACACACAAAATGTTCTTATTTTTAAACACCACACAAATGCAAGAAACCGTAGCTTCCTTCCTGAAAGCTCTCAGCTCATTTCCTTGCTTCAAGGTCAAGAAGTTAAGCAACTTTTACAGTCCTGTAAAAGCCCAAGGCGGTTACAAGAACAATGTACCTTATATAGGCAAACTGAATCGACCAATCTGCGTAAAGGGATTGGCTGTTGAAAGAAGGGGATGGATATTTTTTTCCCCTTTGACCTGGGCGGACCATGCATTTTGGACATTTATGAATGATGTTGACTTGATAAACAGCTCTTGCTGGGTGTGGATATTCCCATATTTCACAGACTTATATAATAACCAGGTTTCAGAAAGCAGGGAGAAGCGTGGGATTTTCGGAAAGCTTTCTTTCTTTGTATTCAAACGCTATGCAAAATAGCATCATTGTGATGCAATTTCTTGTGGCTTTATGAGTAATTTCTCCTTTAGTTCCTCTTACAACTTGTTTAGCAGTTTACTTTTTAGATTTGCCTTCTTTAAATTTGAAATGGTTCCCCCCCCCCCCCCCCGCCTCAATTGGGATGGTTCTCTCCTCCATTCGCTCCTTAAATGCAGATCATTAAAGGAGAGATTCAACCTGGAAATAAGGAGAAACTTTCTTTGACAATGAGAACAATCAACCAATGGAACAGCTTGCCCTCAGAAGTTGTGGGAGTGCCATCACTTGAGACTTTCAAGTCTCCTGCTTGGGCAGGGGGTTGGATTAGATGACCTACAAGGTCCCTTCCAACTCTGATTATCTGTTAATCTGTTAAATGTCTGCGCTGGGATTCTGAGACCAGAATTCTGCGATGGCCCAGCCATTCCTCATTTTGATAGCCACTGAGAGCACCTGTCCTAGCATTCAAGCTGCAAACTTTCTCAGTTGGTTAAACAGCTTTCAGAAGGGGCGTGATGTGGCAGATTGCTGGCCTTATCTGTTGGAGGAAGGGACCTGCAATAAAAGATATTTATCCTTTAGCGCTTTATTTGTTCTGATCATGAGATTCAAGAAGGAAACGTGGGCTGCCCGTTTCACAAACAATGGTAGTTAAATGTTTATTTGTTCCTTTGAATTTATGGCATAGTGAAAAAGATTGATGTGTGGATGGGTGGGTGTGCTTGATTGTACCTATTTAGATATGAGTTTATATCTGATGACACTGATGATGGACCCATTATACACTTTTGACTCAAAGGAGATTTTATGAGGTTTCTTATTTCCCTGCGTTTCCAACGGGTGTACCTTTTGCACTTTTGTGTGTGTGATGTCTTACATTCATTTAGATTCCACTTCTGTGGATGTTTTTTGGTCATAAAATTACTTATCAGCAGTACATAGAGAACAACAGTGTTATAAAGTACTGGAAACAAGGGAGAAATTCTAGGCTACAGCACTCAGGATGTTGAACAACAATTGAGAAAAATTGGGTTTCAACTCAACCTCCGCTATGATGGCTGGCTGGAAGATTATGGGAAAATCTAAAGATTTCAGCCCAATCTATCTCATGTTGGGAAGAATGCCGTATTTGCCACATTCGATTCCTTGAGAGGATGTCTAATCCACAATTTAAAAATTCAAAAAGCTACCAAGTTCTTAGCCTGTGGCAGCACTGGTTTATTTTTATTTTTTTTAGAGTCAGAAGCAAAGCAGGTCTGGTGAATGCTTGAAGAAGAGATTTTCAGAAAGTGACAGACAGTTGTCTAGACTGGGCAACCAAGAAAACACTGTGAAGAAAGATAAGGACAAACCTCTTCCATGGTGCTGATCCAGATATGACGTGTGTATATGTACCCATGAAGTCATCCATAGCGATGCTTGACTTGAAGGAACCTTATCAAACCAATTCCTCAAAGTCTGTGGAGAAAAAATAGCAAACCATGAGCCTTTGCTTATCTTCTGAATTGCAGAAAGGAATTGGCATTCCTTATCTCTAGAGGGAATAACATTTCGTAAACAGGGTGCCCCTTTGAAAACATGAAACTCCACCAGAGCTGTGCTTGTTTAGGAAAATGCAACCAATTTTGGTTAGAGTGGATCTTTCCAAGGGGGGGAAGTTTGGTGTCTTGTCTATCTCACCAGGGATAAATCTCCACAGTTGAAACTCCCTATTTTCCAAAGGGCTGCAGGAAAGTATTCAGAGATACGGATGTGATAATAGTAAGAAGTATGACTTCCCCAATTATTGTTACATTTTTTTTTTTTGGGGGGGGGGGAGAATTACAGATGAGAATATACTTTCATAACTGCTTTCATAACTGCTCTTAAGTCTCCCCAGAATTCCTTATACTGCTGAAATGAAATGGTTGTTTGATAGTACACCTGCATAGTAACTTCCTATTAGCTTCACTTGGTACACCAGACTAGGAAACTAACTTCATAGAAAGACTAAAAATACTTTTGTTGAGATTGGCTGTAATAACAGAATCTTGAAAGTCTGATTATGCTATACCTGTCTGTAAGCTGTCTAGAGTTGCCTTGGGCGAGATGAGCAGGATATGAGAATGAGAGTGAGAGAGAGAGAGAGGAGGGAGAGAGAGGAGGGAGGGAGGGAGGGATGGAAGGAGAGAGAGAAAGAGAAAGAGAAAGAGAAAGAGAGAGGATAGATACATAGAGTTAAATAGATATAGGTAGATAGATAGATGGATGGATGGGTGGATGGAGAACGAGAAAGAGAGAGAGAGAGAGGATAGATACATAGAGTTAAATAGAGATAGGTAGATAGATGGATGGATGGATGGATGGATGGAGAGAGAGAAAGAGAGAGAGAGAGGATAGATACATAGAGTTAAATAGAGATAGGTAGATAGATGGATGGATGGATGGATGGATGGATGGATGGATGGATGGATGATAGAGGGATGGATAGATAGATAGACAGATAGAGATGATAGATAGGCAGACAGATAGATAGATATAGATACCTCCTTTCCCAACACAAACTCTAGTAGGCATCTTCCAAACATTATCTATATGGTGCAACCTCTTTTGCCCAGATAATAGTTCTTGTGTATCTCCATCAAGGTCACCTTCCTTAGCGTCTACACCTCCCACCCTCATTCCCATGGGACCCAGGATTGGCAAGTGGCTTCACCTTACACAATACGGTGCTAAGTCACACCAGCTTTTGGTTTGGAAAGCCCTCAGCTGCTTACACTCAACATGAAAGCCATGTTCCCCAAGACGAGAGGCCTCTCATGAACTTAGATGTACCAATTCTCTACGCAGTTCAGAGTTTGATCCCTTTGGGTAAAGCGTGTAGAAAGATTGTATGCTCTAGTCTATTCTGCTGGTGACTTCTATGCCTGATGCAGATGACAAAAGCTGTAGGGGAAGCCTCCACAGGGAAATAAATCAAACTGATAGCAGCAAAGCAAGAGGGAGGTAATGTTCATTTAATGTGAAAGCTTTCCTGGGCTTTCTCCAAAAGCTGATCCCTGCCAGAATCAATGAATTATTTTTATCACGGTTGTTAGCACTCTCCAACTTGACCTGGAGCAACGAATGGAAACTGGAGAGAACGCTTCATGTAGGAATGGCTCCCAGATCAGACAGAACTGTTACGTCAGGATTAAGCAGACACCTTACAAGGACGTAACAAGATCTCTCAAAAGGCCAGGAGGAAAAGGTCTAGTGTTTAATGCCTGGAAGATAGATGTTTACGTAGGTTTGGATTTCTGTAGACAGATTTTTGCATGTACAGTAGTTCATTTTCATAACTAGTGAAGAAATAACTTATTTCTTATTGTCTATGTAATGGTATATGTGGGAATGACACAGTAAGGTTTACATGTGCAAAAGGACATGTATATTTGACATGAAATGAGCCTGGTCATCAGCAGGAAAGAAAGAGCTAATCTGAAAATATAGACCTTCTCGTGGCCTGTCTAATACTTGGATTTATCACATCAGGTGTCTCAGCTGGACATGAATTTCAGATAGTTCTGGAGGGATGACAAAAAACAAGGCAAGTCTTCTTTGTTGGTTACTCCATTTTAACTGGAGAAGGCAAAAATCTGGGAACTTCTTACATATTTCTTCCCACTAGCCTGGGATCTCAAAGGAATAAAACTGAGCAAGTTGAGGCCACAGTGAAAAAGAGAACTGGAGTGGATGATACAAAGGACATCAGAGACCTTCTTTGAAGCTTCTCCACCACCTTCAACTTAAAATAGTTAGTCAACCGGTGGCCATTGTTGCCTCAACATTAATCACAGGATATTGTTTCAGTGGTAAGAAGCCAAGTCTATTATTAGGGCCTCTGATCCATAGTTTATCCCATAGTTAATGGGATTGGGCTGCCATGATGATTTTTTTTTTAAAGTGCTTCTGATGGAAAAGTACAAAGGCATTTATGGCTTGCATTGAAGACCTTGACATGTGGATGCATCCGAAGCTCTTAGATGTTTGCAAGGGAAGAAATCCTTAACACTTCTAAAAATGGCTCACTCTTAACTATTTGGGGAACACGACACTTAAAAATATGGGCACAGGTTATTGTGGCTCAATGAGCCTCCTTTAGTTGTGCAGACTGCACAGTCATATCCACTATGGAGAAATGGAAACCATGCCGAGGCAAAAAAAATAGCTGATCTCTTTGCTAAGAATTCAACACAAGATGCAGTTGCCCTTCTCCGACAAGAAACAAGGGACTTTCTGATTTACAACCTTTTGTTTCTCTAAAATCTCGGAGAAGCTGTATGAGGAGGGTTTAACCTTTCAATGGTGTGCTAGTGGTATCCTCAAGGATGGGATCTGACAGGGTTAACTACCAGTTCGGTCATTTACGAGGTTCGGTGATTTACGATGTGCTTCCCTGCACGCTGCTCGGCGCGCGCCTGTAAATCGTCATCAGCATGCTGCATGCAGAGAAGCAGCCTTTCCAAAAGCCCTCTTTTTCTGCTTTTTTAACTGCAGCTGTGCCTCGCACGGCAGCTGAAGTTGAAAAAAAATCAGGAAATAAAGGTCAGGTAAGAGCCCAGGCGGGCGGGTGGGCAAAAACAGCAGCAGACATAGAACCGGTTCTATGTCTGCTGCTCTTCAGAGCTACCAGTTCTACAGAGGTGGACAGAACCGGTAGAAATCCATCCCTGGGTATCCTCCAAAAAGTAGTGAATGATATGGATAAACCAAAGTTTGATTTGATTTTCATTGAAAGTGCCAGCGTTCCAGCTAGCAAACTCCAAACCAATAAATTCCAAGACAAGCATTTCCTCAAAGTTCATTTTTATTAGAGTTGTCATATTAGTACATAGGTTTCTGTAAGCCTCTGGGAAAACCCGAGGCTCACAGAAACATCATTAAAATTAAATATAATTTTATGATTGTTTGCCAATGAAGGGGCTGATTATTTTCCCCTTTTGACTCAACATTATGAATTTAATAGCAATGTTAGAGTTCTTTGTAGCTGCGTTGAAAGCTCTTGATGTCCTCTTGGAGTCTTGGCTTGGAGCTGTGCAGTGAGAGAGTGAAATTCTACATGTTGTCACTAACAAAACTGTGTAAAGAGAGAGGTGTGTTTTAAAGAGCAGATTTGTATAGGCAACTCCATTCATCCTTTCACAAAACATGCTTAGTGTGACTAGGGTTCTAAAGTGACCTACCGTCAGGGCATGCAAAATTCACAGAACCATAAACTATCATGATTTTGTTGCATGAGCACAGGCAATGTGTTCCTTACTACAGTGATGCCAAAATACGCACCGTGATGTCGTAACACAACTTCCACCCTTTCATACTTGCATCGTGATGTCACACAAGGAAGATTTTGCATCAGTCCCAACACCTGCTTTGTCATTTTTCACCTTCTTTCACCAGTGGTGGTATTCAGCAGGTTCTGACCAGTTCTGGAGAACCGGTAACAGAAATTTTGAGTAGTTTGGAGAACCGGTAGCGGAAATTTTAAGTAGTTTGGAATACCACCTCTGACTGGGCTCTCTCTCCTCTATTCTCTGCCTCCCATTGAGTCCCAGCTGATCGGCTGGGTCTTCTTTTGTTGCCCTACAAAGGAAAATGGAGCTGGAAAGCAGGTTAGTGGGGTGGGGTGAGAATGGAGATTTTACAGTATCCTTCCCCTGTCATGCCCACCAGGCCACACCCAGCAAGCCACACCACGCCCACCAAGCCATGCCATAACAGAACCAGTAGTAAAAAAATTTGAATTCCACCACTGTCCTTCACACTTATGAACACTTATAAGTGTGAAAACTGCCCTGCCACACCTGCCAAAAATGAGCATCTTCAAGAACCTCCCTTGATCCAGGATTTGATAGTACTGAAGTTTTGAGTAAGATGCTCTTGTGAGGTCCTTCTTCTCGTCTACAAATCAACCAGGCTTATCTACGAGTGGATAGTTAACTAGAAGCCCATTAAGACTTGATTGTTGCTATTGTCAACCTTTGGGCCCAACCTACATACCTGCCCAGGGGCATAGTCAAAGATATGAAAACTAGGGTAATGTTGAGGCTCGTAGGTTGTCCATCTTGGTGTCCAGGCAACCAAATTTCAAGGAAATAGAAACACCATTGAGCGTGGTGTTTACTCATAGTTAAACATATACTTATGGTTGCTTCTTCCTGTTCCTCTGCAGCACGTACGCATATGACTCAGCTGTGTGATAGACACATCACTCCTTTCACCACCCAAAGAAGGAAATGAAATCTTGGTTTCTGGCTACCTTTTCAAACCTAAACAGCAAGAAGATATCTTCTGTACAACACACACGAAAGTATCAGCTGTATCAGATCCCAAAGCAAGAATCGGTGTAAAACTCTTCGGGAGGGAAACTAAACGTGGTTTATATATTAGATACAACTGCATCCATATTCCCCTGTTCTTCCCGGCTCTCCTAGGTTCTTGCTCCCATCTAGGTCCTAAAAGTTCACGAGGCTGCAGAAAGAAGAAACGAGCGATACATCTCATAACTTTCTTCTTTCTAACGTATTCCCACAGGTGCAGGGTCTGCTTTTTGGATAATTGAACACCACTTTGCAGGGTCAGCTGCATCTCCACGGCACAGGCCTATGGCTTGTATATCTTTGTTGATGGTATTGTGATGACCTGGGGCACGACACTAAGGCAACACAGTCACATAAGTAAGAAGAGTCCCTTTAATACCTCCAACTTTGCCTCCAATGTCCAGGTTACCTTTGGTTGGAGAAAAAACTCTCCCAAGAACAGTCTTTAGGTGGAGGAAATTCAGTCTGAAAACAAAGTGCATACAAACTGTAAATAAAAACCCACACAAACTACATGGCAATAATTAACTTGACAGGGCAGGATAAGGAATTCCAGATTGAAAGGCCAGCAAAACACACACAGTTGGGAAGACTCTGGGAACCCAGATAAGCCTCAACAATAACAGATAACTCACAATTTTCTTCCAACAAGTTGCTGTATGCAATCTCCCTTTTTAGCACTGGGTTCCCAGCTGCAGCTAATGAAGGGAATCAGGGCCCTTTCCTTCCCTGTAAGCCATGCAACTCACGATGCTCCCTTCTCCGTTCCTCCCTGCGTGCCCTAGGATGAAGAGGGGGTGGGCCTGGATCTTCTTCTGAATTCTCTCTGCCTTGCTCTACCTCTCCCCTGCTCTGCCCAGCTGGACTTTGACCTTCTCCAATTTCTTTCACAGCCAATGGAGCCACACTCCCACTCCCTGTCAGCTGCTCAGCCTCCCCCTCAGAATCAGATTCCAACAGTGGCATGACAGGTATCTTGCCATCTGTGTCTTGGGCGCCTGCGAGGTCATCGGTCATTGAAGTCTAGTTGGTAGGCAGTCTTGACAACGGTGGAAGGGGCTGTATGGACATGTCCATACCAGCGGAGCTGGCCTTCTCTCATCTTCTGTGTAACTGGCACCACATCAAAATGTTGTTGTATGGTGTCATTTGTGATGTGGTCAAGAAGGGTTGCATCTCATAACTCCGGCTTCCAAATTTTTGTTCACTACATCGTTGTTGTTTGAAGTAGCATTTCAATATCAGCAAACGTCCCATCTTTGAATTTAATTAGGAATACATAGCCTTTTAAGTTTGGGTTTTCTGGTTGATGCTCAAAATGGATTCACTTACTTCTGTTTCCTCCTTTCAGCTGTAGACGAATGTCAACTAAGCTGCGAGTGTGGGCTTGCCCAAAATAACACCCACTTGTCCTTTCAAAAATCATCCTACTGAAACTAGTTTATGAAATTGTTTGTAAGCCAATGTCGTGCAAAGGAAATTGTTTAGAAATCTGGAAGGTTGTGACAAAAAAAATCCCAGGCAGTTATCTGCATTCTTGTCAAGTCATTCTTGTACTCAAGAATAATTAAGTGAAAATAAATGTTGCATCTTCTCTATCTTCCTCTCTCTCTTTCTCAACATCATCCTTTTTTTTTTCAAATAACATTTGTTTTAAAAAGATTTTATATGCCCATGCCCTTTGGATTTTCAGAAGTAGAATTTATAATGTAAAGAAAATATTTCTTGATAAGGGAGACTTTATTTTCCCCACCTAACTTTTCTTAGAAATCTTATCCATGTAAAATCAGGAATGTCTAAGATAAGGAGGGGATCAAGTATATCAGATGAGAGTTGTAACCAAAAGGGAAGCAAGTGTAGAAATTAGCAAGAATGTGGATTAAACACAAAAGTGAGTAATCAGTACAAAAGAAGCACCTTGATGTGGTTTAGTGATGCAAAAAAAATGAATGAAGATAGAATTGCAAAGCAAATACATACAGAAAGAATAAGATGAAGGGGAAAACCAAGAATGCCAGAGGTGGCTCAACATATTGTGGCTTATTGATAAATGAGCAAACCATCTTAGGATGTTGGGTGAACGGAATGATACAAAGAGAAGTAGTTTGATACTTCCTTGAAGATGATACAACAATATTCTTTCTAATGCTCCCAAATAAGTGAGAATCGCAATCCGTCTGAGACCTGATAAACTAATCAATCAATTCTAAGTTTATTGAAAACATAAACAACATATTTTTCCCCCAACAGCCCAACTTTTTTTTAAAGCTCACACGTGGAGAAAAATGCTGCTCAGCCTTTCTAGAAGAAAAAGGGCAGAGTTCAAAACAATTACAACAAGCCACCCTTTGTAACACGTTTTTCTGTGTTTTCCGCAATCGGGTTCTAGGCTGGGCGGTTTGTAAAACCAGCGGGAATCTCCTCCAGAGTCCAACACATAATGGAGAGAGACTCTAAAAATGTAGCAGAAGCATTTCCGCACACTGGTTTCCATCCTCTAGTTTGTGCAGAAATGATTCCACTAGATTCAGAGAGTGCCATTCGGAAGGGCTGGGACCTCACTCCTTGTAAATTTTTCGGACCTCCTCCAATTCTTGGATGGGCTTCCATTTCTGATGGATTGAAAACAGCTGCCATATAAGACAAAAGATTAAAAAAGACAACAAATTAACAAGCTTACTGGTATTAGGGATTCATCCTCCCACCCCCAAAAAATTATCCTCTCCTCCCTCCAAATATCACTCATGTTAGTGTTTCACATTATAGAAGAGGCTACGTAAACCAAGATTTTTATTCCTTGCCAAGATGGCAAAATGGACTCCTTTGATTCGAGATAATACTTTGACTGTTTTTTCTTTTGAAGTGGGCATCAATTTTGGACTTTTTGTCTGATAAAAGATGAAAATGAAGCTTTGACTTTTAGGATTTGATGATTGGGGATGTTTTTTGCTATAGAAAATATGGCGTATTGTTGGAGTTTAATAAATATACCCTTCGTTTTAGGTCCTTGTATGTTTTTATATATTGGTTGTGATGTGGATTTATGGAAATAGAATTCATCTATGGGTTATTCTTTATTTAGATTATGATTATGATGGTATATACTGTTATTATTTTTTGATTGTTTGAGGTACAGTATATATCTTTTTTATTTTAGTTTTGTAGAGTTTTTTTGTTAACGAAAGCAAGACTGTATTACATATTTTAATTCTAGCCGTACTGAAGAGACTTTTTCTTTTACGTTGTTGTTGGTTTTTTTAGTGCCACTTTTTAAATTCCCCATTGTTCTTCCCCTCCAATAACAACAATTTTGGTTGTAATTTTTGCTGCAACTTTCTCTCTTTGAAATTTAATACAATTCTGTCTTAAATTCTATCTGTCGATGATGATCAATGATGATCAGCTTAACAATAACCTACAATTCTATTTATCTATTAGCCAATAATATTAGCACTAAATATTAAATAGCACTAAAAATTAATTTAGTTATCTATTATATATAATAATAATAAATATTTATTTATATACCGCTCCTCTCCCGAAGGACTCGGAGCGGTGCACAGCCGTACAGTTAAAACAATAAATATGTGAAACAATAAAACTAAATTAAACCCAACCCTGGCTGTAAACAAATTTAAAACCATACTCTAAAACCCTAAAATTTAATAAAAACAAAACACCCCAAAACTAAAATCAGCCCTGGTCAAAAAGCCAGGTTTTCAAAGCACGCCTGAAGGTCCCCAGGTCCGTGGCTGTCCGTAACTATCTGTAACTTTCTTACTCCTTGACTCTAGATTCTTCATAATACAGTCCAAGACTTGTTACCCTATCAAGTTCATTACCTTTTGAGGTTGGGAGGGATCCACTTTTTCCCAAGGTTCAGGATTGTTCCACTTATCAATACTAAAAGCAAAAGGTAGCATTTATTATGGATGAGATAAAAATAACCTTTGGCTAAACGGCAGTTTAATAAAACTGTATTTTAGCTATTTAAAAAAAGACTCAATAGCACCATTCGATTTATTTTGAAGCTAGCATCACAGACTTCCACTGACTTTACTTTGGCTGAATGATTTAAAACTCTGATTTAAATGCTAATTCAGAAAACAGTTCCTTTAGGGAGTAATGCGGAAAAACTGCTAGGATACAGGTAAACAATTTTCTTTTATAGTAATCTGATTCTTCCTTAGTTGCACAATGAAAAAGTTCAGCATCCAACTAAAGGTAAAGCATTTTTAAACCTTGCGGGCTTTAAAACCTAAACTCAGTTCTCGCCGAGCTTTATTCTTAATGTTCCATAAAAAATATATATAAACACATACGGACACAACTACACCCCAATTGAAATAGAAAACATTGGTAAATTAGAAGGAATTATTTCAATTCCTGCATTAGAGGCTTTTTGAGCTTTCCCTGAGAATGACTCTTGTCAAAATGCCACTTCCTCCTTGAGAAATAAGGCAAAAAGTAAAACAAGGGTGAAACATTTCTTTTCCCCAGCCCTGACTGATTTTATTCTTTGTTCTTGTGTTAGCATCTTCAATCTTGGGGAGGGTGGGAAAATGCTATTCCTTTGCCTGTTGTCTCTCATACCCCATTTGTCTTAAATTAAAAACAATAACAACAATGGAAAGAACCTGATCTGAAGTAAAAAGAACATTCTTTTGGGTGTTAATAAGGAAATAGATGCTGCTTACGTTATATCTGATCTTTTCAGGGCTCTGATGCCAGTGTATGCCATCCCACTCAGCGTGGTAGTCATAATCATAGCCAGAGGAATCAGCTGGAAGACACAAAGCTGTCCCTTAGCAAAGGAGATGCATCAAACTATCTTTCTACTTGAAGAGAAAGCAGGATTTGTGAAGGACAATTCTTCCCAAATATCTTTTCCCAATATTTCCTTTCCCTGGAGGGGTTTACAGGGACAGCAACTCCCCATCTAAGGATGCTCCTTCCCTTGCTGTGCACAGGAAGGACAATTTGATACCCTAACTCTGATTTGTCTAACACCAAAGCCCAAAACTTACCTCTCTATGCTTGTTCAGATACCGGAAGACTGGCATGGTGTAAGCAGGTACAACTCTGAGACAAGGAAAAAGGGAAAAAAAGTTCCAAAGTTATCTTCGAGAAGCATCCTTTGGGTACCACCCTGGGAAGGTGCTCCTCTCTCCCTTCCAATTTATCATCCCTGCCTGGAATACATTAAAGAGCCCCCTTCCTCCCTCATCACAACAACCTGGTTAAGTAGATCTGTGGAAAAATTCAGCAATACGCACTTCTTCCTTTATATACCGTTAACGCCCAAGGGTGCTGGATGTGTCCCAAGTCACGTCGTCGTAGTAGCAGCAGCTCGGATGGGCAATTCAGCCACCTATGGATATTATGGGAGCATTGCACAGGATTAGGACGCTCCCTGCTGGATGTGTGAAGCAATGGTAAGTTTGGGTTAATAGTTTAGTTTAGTTTATTGTCATTGCACCTCGTACAACGACCATGACTATGAAAATAAACACAATATCCATCACCCTTCACACGTTGAACCGGAAACCCACCGACACCACACCAACACTGCACTATATAGCAGAATTCAAAAGAGCTACTGCCCTGGGATAGAAGCTGTCCTACATATTGGCAAAAAAAATCAGAAAATAAAATACAGGCTGAATAGTCAAGACCTTGTTGATGATCCAAACTCTGTGAAGGATCTTGGAGTACTCATCTCTAATGACCTAATGCTAGAGCCCACTGTAACTACATAGCCAAAAAGGCGTTAAGAGTTGTTAGCCTAATCTTACGTAGCTTTTTCTCTGGTAATATTGCACTAATAACTACAGCATACAAAACATTTACTAGACTGATACTGAATACAGCTCATCAGTCTGGAACCCACATTACATATCTGATATTAACACAGTTGAGAAAGTCCAGAAATATTTCACAAGAAGAGTTCTCCACTCCTCTACTGGTTGCAGAATACCTTATGCCATCAAACTTGAAATTCTAGACCTAGAAAACCTAGAACTACGCCGCCTTCGGTCTGATCTAAGTATAGTATATAAAATCATACATTGCAATGTCCTACCTATCAATGAATACTTCAGCTTCAACCATAACAATACAAGAGCAAACAATAAGATGCAAACTCAAGGTTAACCGCACCAAACTTGATTGTAGGAAATATGACTTCAGCAATAGAGTGGTCAATGTTTGGAATACTTTACCTGACTCTGTGGTTTCTTCCCCAAACCCCAAAAAACTTTAACCTTAGACTGGAGAACCTCTTTCCTCTAGTGATTAAGGTAAAAGGCTAATAATAATAGTAGTAGTAAACTCAAAAATACAAAGTATTGGAAACAGAAGTAGAATGACTGTGGCAGAAGAAAGCAAAGATAATACCAATAATAATAAGTAATAATAATAGAAGAGAAGAAAGGGCTTTCAGATGCATAAGGGGCGTGCATAAGCACACTAATGTGCCTATCACCCCTGTCCTAATGTTCCTTTTTATTCGCATCCATTTCACGTGTTCATAATCATGCTTATACTAATACATGTTATCTAATGCGTGCTTGACAAAATAAATAAATAAAATAAAATTCCACAAAGAAGGTAGTTGCAAGGAATTGCTTCAATACACAACTTCCACTGCCCCTAACCTCACGCTGTGTTAAGAAAACGTAGAGCCAATTTTAGGAACAGTATTTTAACTTGTGAGCTGCCTAGAGTCACCCGGTAGGGGATATGGACAGCATAAAAGTTTAATAAACAGACAAATAAATAGAAAAGGAAGGAGCAGGCCGTGAAAATGAGTTAAATTCCACAGAACGTTGACAGAAAACCTGCATTTTCAGATGACCCAGAGAGGCTCCCAAAATTGGTTGTTTAGGAAGGATGCTACATTGCTTGAGAGGAGGGTCATAGTATAAATTGTAACTCTGGGTTAGTAGGTTGTCCAAATGCAAGAAGGGCACCATTTTGGACCCAGCCTCTGGCAGAGGAGAAAATTAGCTTTGCCCAAGGTGCTCAAACTGCAGTTTGCTGAACTGCAGTTTATTGCATGAAACGTAATTCCAGCGCTCGGCAAATGGCGAAATGCAAAACATTTGCAAGGCCGCAATGAAGCTTAGCTGCATCCTAGTCAGGGCCTGTGGGTCTGGGCTGCAACATGGCCAAAGGAGGCCCCCTCTCTTTGAAGGCTGATGGAGGAGGAGACCCTCAGTTGTAGACCTGGGGAAAATCGATACCGCAAGGCGGGAAGGTGAGGAGCAGATTCCCCTCTCTCACCTGTGGCCTGGTTGCAAAGGGAAGCCCACAAGGCCCAGAACAAGTGGAAGAAATGCACCTCCTTCCCTGCCTCAGATTCGGTTCATCCTGTTTCTATTGCATTTCCACATCCTGTTCACACAACACCCATCTCTAGGTCACCTGAAACCTAATGGCTGCATTCATATGACATGCTAAGCTTAGAACTTTTTTTTCCTTTCCTTTCCTTTCTCCTTTCCTTTTTCTTCCTTCCTTCCTTCTCTCTCCATCTTTCCTCCTTTCCTTTCCTTTCCTTTCCATCCCTTTCCTTTCCTTTCCATTCCTTTCCTCTCCTCTCTTCTCCTCTCCTTTCCTTTCTCCTTTCCTTATTCTTCCTTCCTTCTCTCTCCATCTTTCCTCCTTTCCTTTCCTTTCCTTTCCCTTTCTCCTTTCCTTTTTCTTCCTTCCTTCTCTCTCCGTCTTTCCTCCTTTCCTTTCCTTTCCTTTCCTTTCCTTTCCTTCCTTCTCCTTCCATCTTTCATTTCCTTTCTTTTTCCTTTCCCTTCCCTTCTTTACTTTCGAAAGCCACTTGTCAGAAGTTGCATAGGGTCTCCTACTCGAGCAGAGGGTTGGACTATATGACCTACAAGGCCTCTTCCAACTCCCTTCCAAGAATATAATACAATAATAACAATTATTGTATTATAATTCAATAATAACAATTATTGTATTATATTCTTTCCTTCTTTCCTTTCTTTCACCAGGTGCTTTTCCTTACCCAGCCTCCTTGCCCAGCTTTGACTGGTGGGTCACACTGCTTCTTTGGCCCACTTGGCTCCATTTTATTTGCCCATCCAGCTGGCCAACCGCCTTCTCACCTTATTTCTGTTCAGGCCTTTCTTGGTGTGGCCCGTGAGATGGAGGACAAGGGATGACCTGTCTCGTCTTGCTAGCTTCTAGTGGAGAGATACCTATTCTTCAAGTCAAGTCCTAAGAAGGCAGCAGTCTGAACACAGAGAACATTCGTTAGAAGCAGTTGGTCCTTCCTTCCTTCCTTCCTTCCTTCCGTCAATTGCAGTTTCCCCAAAGTCTGGCTCAAGAACATAGGACCTACTCGTTGGGGCAGTTTTATTTTTAAATTAGCCCTAGCACATCATAGTAAGTAGAAGACAGTGGCGAAGAACTGAGAATCTATGGCTGTGAATCCTTTCTGAGATTAACCACCTTCTCTTTTCTCAAACTCCATTTTTTTTGTTCATATTATTACAATTGTGTATCATCAAGTTATTGCTGGTTCTTAGCGTTGGTTTTCTCCAGGACGATTGATCCCTAAGTTGGTCTTTCAGGCCTTTCAATGGTGCACGGATCGCCATGGTAACTGAATCTTCTCATGTTCTTGCTGCTCATCCTCTTTCCTTCCACATTTCACAATAACAGTTGACTATAAACAAGGTGGACACAGTGGCTCAGTGGCTAAGACACTGAGCTTGTCGATCAGAAAGGTCGGCAGTTTGGTGGTTCGAATCCCTAGCGCCACATAATGGAGTGAGCTCCCGTGACTTGTCCCAGCTTCTGCCAACCTAGCAGTTCAAAAGCACGTAAATAATGCAAGTAGAAAAATAGGGACCCCTTTGGTGGGAAGGGAACAGCGTTCTGTGCACCTTCGGTGTTCAGTCATGCCGGTCACATGACCACGGAGACGTCTTCAGACAGCGCTGGCTCTTTGGCTTTGTAACAGAGATAAGCATATCCCCTAGAGCCAGAAATGACTAGCACGTAGGTGCGAGAGGAACCTTTACCTTTATATTTTGCCTGGCTAATCAATTATATCTGAACAGCAAAATTGATGAACTAGCCAAGAATCCCTTAAAAAGATACGACAAGACCTTTCATTGAGTAACTTCTTTTATTGAATAACAGAATTGAGTCATATAAAGTTACAAAACTACTGTAATAAAGTCATTCTTGAATATGATGGGACTTATCCATCACACTAAACAAAAATAAGGTTTATTTTGTTTGAGCTGCAGTGGTGCATACATTGAATAATTCTGGAAAGCTGGATAAAATATGTAAAATAAATGCATTCAAACCATTTAGGCTACTCTCTGTTCATTATTCCATCTCCTTTTTACAGACCTTTCAATGCATTGTTGAAGCTGAAAATATTTGTATATGTTGGTATGTAGTCACTTTTGCAGATTATGTTATTGAATTCTAAACAACTTTTCATAAAATTGCAACTCTTTGTGAGTTAGTGATGGCTTTACAGTCTCCAGGGATTTTTCAAAATGTTTATATTTCACAGCTGTGGCTTCCACTTCATTTTCTTGCAATGCTAGCAAAGCAGCCTAAGAGAAAATAAAATAAAATAGGAAAAACACTCATTAAAAAAGAAATATAAATCGTCCTCATCAACGTATAGACATATATAGATCATCCTCGACTTAAGAACACAATTAAGACGAACATTTCTGTTGTTAAGTAAGACATTTAGGTGATTTTTTTTCACCCTATTTTACTGCCTTTCTAGCCCCTGTTGTTAAATAAATGACTGCAGGTGTTAGTGGCACAGTTGTTAAATCAATCTGGCTTCCCCGTTGACTTTACTTCTCAGAAGGTTGCAAAAGGTGATGAACATATGACCCCAGAACATGGCAACCGTCATAAATATGAGTCAGTTGCCAAGTGTCGGAATTTTGGTCACATGACCTCAGGGATGCTGATGTAAAACGATCGTTAAGTCTCCTTTTTCAATGACGTCGTAACTTTGAATGGTCACTAAGCAAACTGCTATTTCCAAGGGTTTTTTTTTTTTTGTTTAACAACAACCATTGACAAATACAAACATAAAACATCAAATAAAACCATATTTCCATTGTACAGTGTGTCGGTTGCTACATATCTTTTGTGCATGATATCAACGGTCTTTTCCTTCCAAATGCATTATTAAAGTTCGTATTATATAAATCAACTAAATGTAACTTCTTATTAACTTCGTTTATACATTCATATCACCCTTTTCAAGCAAATCTCAACTTGACAAAACCTAATTCATAACATCATTCATTTCATTGTAATCAATTATAGCATATCATTACATTGTCATATCATTACTATAAACTGGAATATTATATTTTCCTGTTTTCTTATCCAGCCATTGATAAAATAAACCCCAAATTTTATAGTATTCTTTCTCTTCTTGCTGTTAAGTCAAGAACTATGTCAGGATTCTGGCAATTACCCCAATTAAATCGTGAGCCTTGAGCCAAACTTCCAAAACTTCAAAGGATTTATTGGGAGTTAACATGCTGGCACTGCCTGGGTGTAGCTGACTCCGAGACACATAATTCATTGTCACCCTTGACCCTGATTTCCCCTACCCCCTGGGTGTATTGTAATTCATATTCTCCAATAGGACACATCCATAGCCAAGATCATGCTCTCCAGTTAGAATTTTGCACGGCAGAAACTTCAGTCACCTAGTTACTATCTCTGAAAAACTATGTATGGAATGCACTTTCGATTTCCAAGCTGCCGCACTGGTCTTTCAAATTCCTTTCCTCCCTCCCTTTCTGTTGGCAATTCTAAAATGACCATAGAAATATTTTATGAGTTGACAGACTACCTGCACACACACACACACACACACACAAACACTCACACAAATTATTGTTTACTAGTCTTTCCCAGGGGTGGGATTCTACCGATTCAGACCAGTTCATATGAACCAGTAGTTCCGGTGAGCATTTGGCCCCACCCACTCACCCCTGCTCTTCCTATGCTTTATTTCCTGAATTTTTTAGCACAGCTGATTCGCCCTGTTTGCTTCATGTCAGCTGTTTTACCCACCGGTGATGCAGCAGAAGGTAAGTAATTGAGTTGAAAATGTGTGCGCTCACCAAACCGGTTGTTACCTCTGTTGAATTGCACCACTGGTCTGTCCCCCGCTTTAAATCTTGTCACTGAAGCATTCATTATAAATTAAAAAGGACTTACTTCCTTACAGAGATTCTCAAGATCAGCTCCAGAGAACATATTAGTTTGACTTGCAATATCTGCTAGGGAGACATCAGAATCTATTGGAATTCTTTCCGTGCAGATTTTCAGAACCGAAAGCCTTCCCTATTTTAAAACACCAAGAAAGAGGCAGAGTTATTCGACTAACTTTACAAGTTGTGATGATCTACACCCTCTTAAAAGCAACATCCACCCCACCCCTCCACGAGTTAAAAAAATAGCAATGCACGCAGTGTTGCTCAAGCATATGGTTGCATGGATTAGACGTAGAATACATTGTACAAAACTATATTTTCCTTAAGGATGGTCCCACATCTCAGTATGCCCAACGCATTTGTTTTGTTATGGCTTCGTGTGTTATGTGGCTTTAGTCACCATATTCTATGAACTAGTGTTTATCACATCATATTATGTCAATCTAGCCAGTATTGACTTCAATACGTACAGTTAAATAAACCACGACTTAGGATGATATACAACCTCAGCCAATATCTTTCAAAGAAAAGCTGCATATATTCAGAATAGAGCTGGAGGGGACCTTGAGGTATAGAATAGAATGAGCTGGAAGGGACCTTGGAGGTCTTCTAGTCCACCCCCCTGCTCAAGCAGGAGAACCTATACAGTCTCAGACAAGTGACTGTCCAGTCTCTTCTTAAAAACCTCCAGTGATGGAGCAACCCATGATTTCTGGAGGCAAGCAGTTCCACAGGTTAATTGTCCTATTAGGAAGTTTTTCCTGAATTCCAGGTTGCTTCTCTCCTTGATTAGTTTCCAACCATTGTTTCTTGTCCTGCCTTCTGGTGCTTTGGAGAATAATTTGACCCCCTCTTTTGTGGCAGCCCCTCAAATACAGGATGTCTGAAATGAGCAACACTACTCCAATATGTCATTTCTTACTAAAAACAGAGTATCAGGCATAATGAACTTCGATTTCAAATTCATCTACAGTTTTAGGCCATACCTTCTCATCTGGTGGTGGAACATAGAGGATCTTGTCTAAGCGTCCTGGACGTAACAAAGCATCATCCAACCGGTCTGGTCTATTGGTTGCAGCGACGACTAGAACATCTCTGTTAAAAACTTCCTGAAGTTCTAACTAGTAAGTTGATAGAAATGAGGAACTATTAGCCATTTAGCTATTTAAACCCTCTTAACTTTCCTTGGCCTTAGCTGGCCCACCAACAGGCTTTATGTGATGACCCAAAGGGGCGTGGCACAAAGGCAACACAGTCACATAATCAATAAGAGTCCCTTTATTATCTCCAACTTTGCCCCCAGTGTCCAGGTTACCTTTGGCTGGAGAAAAAACTCCCCCAGGAACAGCCTTTAACTGTATAAAATTCCGTCCAAAACAAAGTACATACAAACTGTAACTAAAAATCCAAACACCAAGCTGAAGTAATTAACTTGACAGAGCAGGAGAAGGAATTTCAGACTTGAAAGCACGGCAAAACTCACACAATTGGGAAGATGCCAGGAACACAGATAATAAGCCACGATGATACCAGATAAATTCATGTTTGCTCCCAAACAACTTTGTTGCTGTACGCAGCTTTTATACACTGTGTTCCCAGCTGCAGCTAATGAAGGGAATCAGGGCCCTTTCCTCCCCCGTAAGCCACGTTACTCCCTTCTCCGTTCCTCCCTGCATGCCTAGGATGAAGAGAGGGAGAGCCTGGGTTTTCCTCTGAATTTCCTTTACGTCTTCCCTGCTCTGCCCGGCTGGACCTTGCCCTTCCCCAGTTTCTTTCACAGCCAACAGAGCCACACTCCTCACTCCCTGTCAGCTACTCAGCCTTCCTCTCAGAATCAAGATTCCGACAGGGGCATGACACTTTATGTTTTATTTCAGCTAAGGAAACAAGAGACAAAAAAGAATTTCTCCTGTCTCATTCAACAGGGTATAATTATGTGATCTTATACAGGTAGTCCTTGACTTACGACCAAAACTGGGCTCCTTTTACAACTGTTCTTGTCACCATTGTTAAGTGAATCACTGCAGTTAAGTGAAATCTGGCTTCCCCATTGGCTTTGCTTGTCAGATGATCGCAAAAGGGGAATCACATGACCCCAGGACACTGCAACCGTCATAAGTACATGCCAGTTGCCAAGCACCTGAATTTTAACCATGGGGATGCCACAAGGGTGAAAAACAGTCCTGAGTCACTTTTTTTAGTCCTGTTGTAACTTCAGTCACTAAATGAACTGTTGTAAGTCGAGGGCTACCTGTAAGAGAGGAATTCCAGAATCATCTTCAGTACAAAATCCAGCTAACTTTGAATCTCTTGTTATTGTGTCTCTCTCTATATACCTCTTTATCACTTTCAGCTGGTTTTGGACTCTCGATTGCCATTTCTGCTTTATTTCCTCTTCGCTCAGTTAACTTGACTCCGATGCCGTCCAACTCATTGAGAAGGACGGAAAGAACACTCTCCTGGACGCCACACCCGGTTTTAGTTCCCGATCGGGATCCCAGGATCGCATCGATTTCATCCAGGAAAACGATTGCTGGAGTATTTGCTCTTGCTTGACGAAATACCTTAGAGGAGAAAAAGAAAAACCAAGAGAAAGGAATCAAACAACTAAGCCTATTAAGTCTATCAGCTGAGCGGTAAGGTGGCCTAGAGGTGGAGCGCTCCTCAGGAGGCTGCGAGTTTGATTCTAGGTAAGAGGCAGGTATTTCTCTCTCTGGACACAATGAGAATATATCTACTAACAAAACTCCGGCTTGGTGGCAGGAAGGGCATCTGGCCAGTAACAGTCAGCTCCATTCATCCACCCCGCAAGGGATTATGGGGTTGTAAGATGATGATGATGAAGTCTATCAGCTGTGAAATAAATAACAAAAATGCACGCAGGTAGTTCTCGACTTACAACTGTTCGTTTAGCGACCGTTCAAAGTTATGATGGCGCTTGAAAAAGTGACATGAACTTTTTTTACGCTCACGATCTTCGTAGCATCATGCGGTCAAAATTCAGATGCTTGACCAACTGACTCATACTTACGACCATTGCTGTGTCCCAAGGTCATGCGATCCCCTTTTGCGACCTTCCCCAATGAGGAAGCCAGATTCACTTAACAACCATGCTACTAACTTATTGACTGCGGCGATTCACTTAACAACTGTGGCAAGGAAGGTCATAATGCTCTCTACATGGGGCTCCCCTTGAAGAGTCTCCGGAGGTTGCAGTTGGTCCAGAATGCAGCCGCGCGGGTGATCGTGGGTGCCCCTCGGTCCTCCCATGTTACACCGCTTCTCCGCAGGCTGCACTGGCTTCCTGTGGCCTTCCGGATTCGATTCAAGGTGGTACTGATGGTATTTAAAGTGCTCCATGGCTCGGGACCTGGGTACTTACGGGACCGCCTGCTGCCATTATCAACCTCCCGCCGCCCAGTACGCTCCCACAGGATTGCCCTCCTTGGGGTACCGCCGCCCGGCCGCTGTCGGCTGACGGCCCCGAGAGTTTGGGCTTTCTCTGTGGGAGCTCCCTCCCTATGGAATGATCTCCCCCCGGAGATACGAGCTATGAAGGATATTCTGACCTTCCGGCGCACAGTTAAAACCCTATTTTTTAGGCAGGCCGGCCTGGCCCAGTAATTGGGTTCCGGTTTTAAACTAGTTCGGTTTTAGTAATTAATTTTTAATTTTTATCTAGATCCCTGATTTTATATTGTTGTATTTGGTTTTGATGGGACCCAGCCGGAACAATCGCGTTTAATATATTTTTAACTGTATTTATAATGTATTTATGTGTTTTTAGTAGGCTGTACACCGCCCCGAGTCCCTTCTTTTTGGGAGAGGGAGCGGTATAAAATATGATAAAATAAATAAATAAATAAATAAAAGGGGGCCAAAACTCACTTAACAAACATCTCACTTCACAGCAGAAATGTTGGGCCCAACTGTGGTTGTAAGTCGAGGACCACCTGTCCTTTCAGTCCTCATTGGAACAAAAAATGTCGCACCTGAGACAAAATCTTCTCTGACTCTCCGACCAAAGGTGAGAAGAGATCAGCACTGTTCACAGCCAGAAAGGAACAATGAGAAGAAGAAGCGGCTGCCTTCACGAGCATCGTTTTGGCGCAACCGGATGGTCCATAGAGAAGGATGCCCTTGGGGCGGGACAGCCCCATCCGGATAAAGGCTTCTGGGAATTTTATTGGCCATTCGATGCTCTGCAAATCATGAAAAGAACAGAACCTTCCATGAATTTCTTAGGCTGCAAAATCCTACAAGGCAATCCACCTTCCAACCGTGTGTTTTTTTGTTTTTTTTTGAGCAAGCCACAGCTGCCTGGAGTCACAGATCATGATAAATCATAAACCGTGGCTTTTTAGGACTGGACTTGCACACTTCCTACTGCGCCCCAGCAAGATATGTGGAATGTCTTCCCATTCTGAATTTTAGTCTGCTTTGTGAGCAGAGCAACTTTATTTTTAAAAACAAAGTTGACTTAACAACCGGTCATTGCACTGAATAATCGTTGTAACATCCCTAAGGTCACAAGAACAAAATTTGGGCGTTTGGCAACCAACAGGTATTTACAAGAGTTGCAGCATCTGATCACATGATCGCCATCTGTGACCTTCCAACAGAAAAGTCAACGGTGGGGGAGGGGAAATGGATTCACTTAAGGACCGCTGGATTTACTTAATGGCAGCAATTCACTTAGCAGCCAGGTCGTAACATCAGGTGTGACTCACTCAATAACAACTGGAAATTGTTTTCCCAATTGTGGTTGGTTAAGTTGAAGACAGGTTGGGTTTATCCAAATGCATTAAATAAATATGGAAATCTGGCTGCCTCTTTGGAGGCCAACCAGAATGGTCTTCATGCCAGACGCTGCTCTGTAAGTCTACCTGTTTTAATTTTAATTTCACGTCTTCGAGGCCACCAATCTGATCCCATGAGACAGGCTTGAAGTCCGTTAGCCCGATTCCGCTTCGGAACGACGACGGCTGGATCTTTTTCAGCGCCTCGAGGAAGTCTGACATCTCAACAGGGCAAACTGAATCCTGAAAACAAATGCACACAGCAGTAGAAAACAAGGAGAGGTGGCTTGAGGAGATGGTAGGGCATAAAAGTGGAACATAAACCAGAATTTTTCCTTCTTGGAATTATAACAGAAAAATACAATAAAGAGGAGATCTATTTAATAATAATAATTACGGCAGCAAGATTAACCGTTGCCCAAAAGTGGAAAGACAAAGAAATTCCCGATGAAAATGATGTAATAAAAAAAAGACATGGACTTTCCAGGATCCTGTATCCAGCTGTGTGCCAGAGTCGAGACAGAGAGATCACACATCTGGAGATCACCAGCTGGGAGGGCCACGTTAACTCACAGCTGAACAACCCTGGTAGAAAAGAAAACAGGCCACATGGAGAAAGGTGAAAGAGCATCTTACCGTGCAATTACGAAACAGGGCATGCATGGCGGCCTCTCTGCAGAGCGAGGTGAGGTCAGCCCCAACAAAACCTGGTGTTATTTCTGCCAGTTCTAGCAAATTAACGTCGCCTGACACAGGCATGCCACCGGTAATCAGCTGCAGAATAGACTTCCTTTGCTTCAGGGTCGGGCTCCCAATGACGATCTAAAGCAAGGATGGAAAACACAGGCATTTTGTTAACCGTTAACACTCACAAAGGCTTGCTGAATCCAGGGCAAGTAGAGCTAATTCTGAACCAGATCTGAAAAGGCCCACGAGGACGAAGGCGGTCTGAAAACATTGTAGAATCGAATCACTCTGCTTCCTTTCGTATGGCAGTACTTTCTCAGAGACTCTTCCCATGCTGCTTACAATCTTTGTGAACTATTGCCTTCTGGCAGAAAATACAGAACAATTAATACTCGGACCACACATTTTCTGAACAGTTTTTATCCCAGAGCTATCATTGCACTTAACAATGAACTTAAGGGCCACCATCAGTGTTCTGACCCAAGCCTCGTTCAAATCAAATAAACACAAAGTATATATAAAAGCAAACCTTTTCAATACGTCTCTGTGAATTCTGTTCATTCGCAGCAAAGCGTCATTAAAACTAATTGTCCCAGATAAGAGCAAGCCCTTTCAAGCTTGTGAAAGGCTGCCAAGAACACAAGACTAATTGCAGGGAAATATCCAAAACCAAAAGTCTCCGAAAATAAACCAGAATAGACAGGACTTCCACAAGAACTTGGAGTTGAAAGGACTTCTTTGCTTCCTGCAAAGAATCCAACCCCTGAGGGCTGGCTTTTATCCCTTATGGGAGGGGCTATGACCTTGCAGCCTTACTCCTGAGTCGCCTGTGCTGCTGCAGCTGCTCTTTCCTTCGAGCAGCCCTGCGTGCATGCGCACTGGGCACAGGCTCCTTGGGGTCCTCTGCATCACTGCTGCCAGCCTCCACAACCTCTGAAGGCAGCACCCCACTCTCTGACTCTAGTCCTGGCCCCATCCCTACAGCAGGCCCCTCATCCGAGTCCTCACCTGCATCCACACCTGCTGCCGGCGAATCACAACTATCAGTGAGTTGTTGGACAATATTACTTGGTCTGTTGTGTGGATGCTTGTGTGTTTTAGGGGGCAGTGAATTTTGGTGTGTGTGTGTGTGTGTTTGGGGACTGTTATGCGCGTGTTGGGTCTGGTCTCTGGGTGTTCTGTGAATTTCGTTGTATGTGTATACCATGTAGATACGTACAATGATAATAAAGTATTATTATTACTTTCCTTCAGAGTTATGTCCTCCAACTCACACAATTGGCAGCACGTCTCTGGATTCTCCACCATCCAGGCCATGATTGTCTCAAAGGCAAGTGGAATTTTTTGGTCTTTGTCCTTGAAAACGTTTCGCTTCTCAGCCAAGAAGCTTCTTCGGTTCTTGGAAGAGAAGTGAAACGTTTTCAAGGGGGAAAAAAAAACCAAGAAAGGAAAAGTACCTTTGGGACAATTGGCAGCAGTGCTTTAATAGCTTTGATGCTTTTAAGTACAGGCAGTCCTCAACTTATGACCACAATTCAACCCAAAATTTCTGTTGCTAAGCGAGACAGTTAAGTGAACTTTGCTCCATTTTACAACCTATCTTGCCACCGTTGTTAAGCAAGTCACTGCAATCGTTAAGTTAGTAACACGGTTGCAGTGTCCCAGGGCCGCACTGCAACTGTCATAAATATGGGTCTGTTGCCAAGCATCTGAATTTTCATCAGGTGACCACGGAGATGCTGCAACAGCCGTAAGTATGAGAAACAGTCATCAATCATTTTTTTCAGTGCCTTTGTAACTTTGAATGGTCGCTAAGCGAATTGTAAGTTGAGGACTAGCTGTACATAAGGTAAAGGTTCCCCTTGCACGTATGTGCTAGTCATTTCCAGCTCTACGGGGTGGTGCTCATCTCCATTACAAAGTGGAAGAGCCAGCGTTGTCCGAAGACGTCTCCGTGGTCATGTGGCCGGCATGACTAAATGCCTTCAAAGGCGCATGGAACGCTGTTCACTTCCCACCAAAAGGGCCCCTATTTTTCTATTTGCATTTTTTACATGCTTTCGAACTGCTAGGTTGGCAGAAGCTGGGACAAGTAACAAGAGCTCACTCCATTACGCGACGCTAGGGATTCGAACCGCCAAATCGTCAACCTTTCTGATTGATAAGCTCAGCGTCTTAGTCACCGAGCCACCACGTCTATAGCCTACGGCTTTTTCTAACCATCTCCAGGAAGCACCAACCAATTGGCGGAAAGATTTGGAAGGCACAACTGTGAATTACCTCCTGGTCAAATCTGCCTGGTCTCCTCAAGGCAGGGTCCAGAGAATCTGGCCTGTTGGTAGCCCCTACAATGACCAGCCCATGTCCTTGGCTAAATCCATCCATCAGAGTTAGCAACTGAGCCACCAGGCGATGCTCAGGGAGATGACCAGAAGCTCCCCGCTTGGGACACAACGAATCTATCTCGTCAATGAAGAGGACGGTGGGCCCTTCGCTGGAGAGCTCTCTCGCTTGCTCGAAGACGCGTCGCAAGTTCTCCTCGCTTTCGCCAGGCCGCGAACCACAGATCACCGGCCCACTCAGGCCCACTAGACAGGCCCCGACTTCTCCAGTCACCGCCTTGACCAGTAGCGTCTTGCCAACTCCCGGCGGGCCCACCAAAAGAACCCCCTTTGGGACCGAGAGGCCTAACGTTTTGAAGCTGTTCGGGAAACGCAGGGGCAGTTCGATCGTTTCTTTTAAGGCCTGGCTGATTTCATCCAAGCCGGCCACCTGGATTTTCGAGCCGTCCCCCATCAGGCGGCTGTATCTCTCCAACGTCATCGTCTCTTTAACATGGACGTCCGTTTGCGGGATGATCAAGCCAGCTTCTTCTGGGTTGGACGGCCCCACAGACAATATTTCGACACACTCGACGGGGTTGCCCAGAATTGGAGGGAAAGTCACAACGTGTTGGCGCGCCACACAGGCCTTCCTCAAAAGCTCTCGGACCACTTCCGGAAGCGTCGTTTGGGGAAGAACATGTTTTGAGGCCTGGTTTTTAAAGACGACTCGGACTGTCACACGTCTCAGCTTGGGGCAAGCCACCACGCTAAGCTGATCTGTGCTCACGGTCTGCCTCCATAGCTGGCTTTCTCTTAATCCCCAAGTCTTGCATTTGAGGTCGAACTGCAGGTAGCCATCAGCCGAATCATGCCTTGGCCAGGCTGTGCATAGGCAAGAACCCCCGGGCAAGGTGATTTTAATCAGAGAGCCCAGCTCAGCGCCTAGCAAGGCGAATGTAGCGGGACCAAGCCTGCACCGTTGGGTTCCCTCATCTTCTGGATCCGGTGGAAGCAGCTTTAATAAAGCCATCTTCCGAGACACGCATGGAGCAGGCCGGGGGGCAGGTTCCTGGATAATATAAAACAAAATAGTGTTAGGAAGTAAAACAATACTCCGCTCAGACAAATTACCAACTCAGCAAACAACAGCTTAAAGAAGGTACCAGCAAGAAACCCAGCCAGCAACACTGACAGGGCAAACCAGATCTAAAAATAATAGATGTATATAAATAAATACTATTATAAATAATATGTATATAAAAATAAAGGAAACCCGACTTCCTTCTAACACGGATGATGTTACTTAGTTGGGCCATGAAACGTCCGCAAAAAATTGTGACTATGAGCCGCGGTGGCACAATGGTTAGAGTGCAGTACTGCAGCCTACTTCTGCTGGCTGCCTGCAATTTGGCAGTTCAAATCTCACCAGGCTCGAGGTTGGCTCAGCCTTCCATCCTTCGGAGGTGGGTAAAAGGAGGACCCAGACTGTTGGGGGCAAGAGGCTGACTCTGTAAACCACTTAGAGAGGGCTGTAAAGCACTGTAAAGCGGTATATAAGTCTAAGTGCTATTGGTATTATGTATTACATTGATACGTTGCTGACTCCCAATGACTAGCTTAGGGTTGTAGTCTAGATTGGAAAGATGAAAGCATATTTTGAGGAAGGCAGCAGGCAATCACATCCATGTTAATTATGTATGTATGTATGTGTGGTTGGCAAGAAAGTATGTTCCAGATGTTGCTCCAGAAATAAGGCTTGGTTAGAAGGATCAAGAATATAGATGCTTTGATTGATAAGATTTTTCAATGTGCCGAAATGGATAGATTGACACTAGAATTGAAAGAACAAGATAAATCAGAATATTATAAAATATGGAACAAATTTTATTATTGAAGAGACAGGAAAGGGAGTTCACAAAACTGAAATAAGAATTCAAGATGAAATAGAAATGAGGTGAGAGAACTTATATCTGAGATAAGAATAAGAACTAAAATGGTACAAAGCTTAAATATATATATGTACATAAATATTTATATCTTTTGATCTTTTCCAATGTAAAATGTACTGACTGAAATGTACGTCAAAGAAGACCACCACGTTCAATATTCCTAATGTTTATTTTCAATAAAAAAATTTAAATTAAAACAAAAGAAAGAAAAAAAAAAGAATATAAGCCAGGATAGAACAGCTTTGGGCACTTCAGCTGCAAAAGTTGCATTCCCATAACACAATGAACTCCATTTATTTATTTATTTATTAGTTAAATTTATATACCGCCCCCTCTCCCAAAGGGACTCGGGGCGGTGAACAGCCAGAGTAAAAATATACATATGAAACATATATACAATATTAAAAATTAAAAGAATTAAATATAATTGGCTCTACAAAGATTTAAAACAAAGGAATTAAGAAAAATTAGAAACCAGATTAAAATTTAAAAACCCCTAGGCCAATCCGGCTTGCCAAAATAAATAAGTTTTTAGCACACGACGGAAGGTCAGGAAATCAGGGATGGTCCTCATCTCCGGGGGTAATTCATTCCAGAGAGGGGGTGCTCCCAATGAGAAGGCCCGCATCCTCGGGGTCGCCAGCCGTCCAGCCGGCGGCACCCCGAGGAGGCCGACTCTATGAGAGCGTATCGGATGACGGGAGGCCAATAATGGCAGGAGGCGGTCTCGCAGGTATCCCGGTCCCGAGCCATGGAGCGCTTTAAAGATAATAACCAAGACTTTGAAACGCACCCGGAGGGCCACCGGGAGCCAAGCAGCTCGCGCAGAAGTGGCGTAACATGGGAACCCCGAGGAGCCCCCAGTACCACCCTCATGGCTGCATTCTGCACCAGCTGGAGCCTCCGGATGCTCTTCAAAGGCAGCCCCATGTAGAGAGCATTGGCATAATCTAGGCCGGAGGTCACCAGGGCGGAAGTGACCATGAGAAGTGCATCCCGATCCAGAAAGGGCCGCAACTGGTAGATTCATCATACACTGGAATGTGTGAATGCAGAAAACTGTCTGAAGGGGAGTTAATTATGCTAGCTCAGATATCAAGGAAATGCTGTTCTGCAAAGCCTCCACCACCCACCGTGCACTTCATCACAAAGCCTTCCAACAAGGATACAGACGTAAATAAAATGCATGCAACACATATAAACGCACAAGGTTCTCTCTTAATCTGATGACCCTTCTGATGCACTGGAACTACAATTCCCAGAGTTCCCAGCTCATATCAGAGGGAAAGCTAAGCTTAAGGAATTCAGATAAACGGGTGCAAAGAATCAATCTAAATACTGACCTCACCAACGCTGTAATAGGCGAAGGGTTGGGGAGGGGCGAGGAACCTCCTTCAGTCTTTGCAGACAGGATGGAAGGAAGGAAAGATAAAAGAAAGACAAAACGTGTTGCAGCAAAAGGACTGCTGGAGTTAAGGAAGTTATGTAATTGGCTAGTCGCCCTGCCCATCATTGCAGACGCAATGCTTGGACCCATCGAGTGGCTTTCGCTTGGTCCAATAGGAAAAGGGCTCTGGATACTCTTACCCAAGAAGGGAGGGGTCGAGGCGGGCAGGGGAATCAGACTGGGGATTGGCTAACGCCCTCGAATGGGCGGTACAGAATTGAAAAAAAAAAATGGGGGGGGGCGGGTGCGCTTTAATAATTGAATGCAGGTGGGGGCCTCTGAGTGACGTCATCGAGGAGGAGAAGTTGGCGGGGTTTTTTTGTTTGTTTTTGTTGATGCTAAACGTTAAAAGGGTTTCCGAGATAGATTTAGTGTTTCTTTGTTTTTGAGGGAAAAAAAGCTACATATTTACTGTCTGGGTAGAGGATGAATGAAAACGGAAACTTTACCTTGACTTTGGAAAAATTGACAATTTGGCCAGAGGCTGGGATTGGGCTCATAATTCAGAGTGTTTTATTATTTTTGCTTAAAAGACGTGCCTGGGAGGGAAAAAAACAATGCAACAGGAATAAAATGAATTGCAAATAACAAAAACATGGAAAACTAAGGGCAGAAAAAAGTGGTCAGTGGAGTTTGCCCTTTGCGTTAATTTGTTTTTTGTTTTGTTTTTAATTTATTTTTAATTATATATATATATATATTATTTTTAATGACTTTTAGAAAAATAGAGTAAGATAGTGCCTTTGTGTTCCTATCCAAAAAAGGCATATCTTTCCCCCCAGTAATTGGTTAGCTCCGTGAATTCAAGTGGAGGGGGGGGGATTTATATTTAGAACCCCTAAAATCCCCCCAATATGAAAACAAGTAAATAGGATTTCCTGTGGTTGGGTGCCAGCAAAGTAGAGCGTTAGAAATTGTGGCATATAATCAAATAACTTTCCAACTAGAAAGTTTCATGTTTTTATAACTGCTGGCATAAAGAGATGATTTTAAAATGCTAATTAAATGTTTAAAATGTGCTTCTTTTTGTGCAAGAGGATTTGATATTTTTACATGTGCAAGGGAAAAAGAAATCTCATTCAAATTAGTCTGGGATGAGTATATCTATGTAGAAATTAAGAAATTCTTGACATCTTGAGCTATATGAGAGATTTTTGCAGGAAAGGTGCCTAATAAAACTTAAAAATGATTTGCATGACAATTCTATTACTTTTATTAACAAGGCATTTTAACATATGGTCCACAAGATCCCTGATCATATCTTGTTACAGAGCTCAGTAATACTAAATACTAATTAGTTAGGTTTAAATAGTCCTAAATGTTTATTAAGCACATTTATTAAGTTTATTAAGTACATTTTTCTCATAAATAGCACTCTGTTCCTGTAAAGCTTCAAGTCACTTTGCATAAAGTTAAGTTTCTTCTGCTATTTTCCTTATTTGATGTATATATATATATATATATATATATGTGTAAGGTTTTTAAGCTGATAATTTTTTTTTAAATAATAAATAAGGGAGACTAGTATAGATCTATTTCGAGCTAGTTAGCTCTCTTCAGCTAGCCATACCCTTACTGGGATTCGAACCAGGGAAGTATTACATGTGAGGCAGTTGTAATTGCCTCTACACCACTGGCTCTCTCCTTATCAGCTCAGGCAGGGGAATAAGTATATACTTTGTATTACAACACCCTGTTAAGCCCCAATTAAGGGAGAAAGCATACTGCTTTCTTTTCTGTCTTTCGGCTCATCACCAGAGACCAGATATATATATATATATATAATTAACCAACTATATTTGGTTACATAATCTCATACACACACACACGTTCTCTACCATCTATCTATCTATCTATCTATCTATCTATCTATCTATCTATCTATCTATCTATCTATCTATCTATCTATCTATCTATTTATCTATCTATCTATCTAATCAAGAGGGACTGAGACTTTTCTTCATACCCACTAGATGGCAGCTGAGTACCAGTAATGACTATTTATTTTCAGAGTTAGTAAGGGTTTAAGAAAATAAATTTAATTGGAGAAGCAGGTTTAAATCCAACATTGCTACAGATTCTACAGAGAGAATACAGACAGGGAAGGCAATAACTTTATGCAATTCTTGCGCAATTCTCTAAAGATGGCTTCAGCTTTTATTTTACTCCCGAAGTGGATAGTCTGAAACCCCACGGCCACACAAAGCCCAAAAATCTATCCAAAAGACTTTGTTGCCCAGTTGTAAATTCTAAGATGACACAAAAGGAATGCTATGAAATAAATACAAATATTCCTAATGACATTACCATGTTCGTAATGGCACGCAATTCATTTGATGTATTAAACTCAGTGAAATAGAATTGCATTTCCTTTTTTCCATCTCCTTCCCTCCCTCTTTTTCTTTCTTCTAATATAGTCTACTTTTTTAAGGTATGTATATGTGTATGGAATATTCCAAAGGCCAAACGTGGGCTTTAGCCTGAGAAACATTTGCCATACCCTGAATGCACGTGATGTGTATCAGAAAACTCTGCTTTAGGAGTGGTCTAAAATGATTTTCAGAAGGAAAGGATATCAAAGGAATGAAGGTAGGTGGGCTTCTGAATCCTGAGCATTAAGTTTCTCCAGATTTTACCTTGACCTGAGTGATTTCTTCCCATGAGCTGTTGAACTCATCTTTACTAGCTTGGTTAAATCTTTTGTAGCTGGGAAAGATACAGCAGCCCTGCCAGAAAAGAAGGTGACAGCCTTAACAATCACTGTTTTTGTTTTGTTTAGGGGTTTCATTTTTGTAGTTTTTTTATACACACAGAGAGACACATGGTTTCCATGAAGCATTACTGTAAAAACAGAGGGGGTGGTCCTATTTACTTAAACGAGAAGATTGAACATGCATGCTTAGCATCATAATAATCAGGACAATGTGGAAAATATCTATCTATATATATCCAGACTGGATTATGTTTACTATTCGTGTAGGTGTTGTGCTTGGGTTCAAGAGAGTGTGGGAAAAATGTGTGCCATCCTAGCTTTGTAAATGTACAAACAGAAATAAATACTTTGATTTGGAGCGATTGACAAGACTCTGTGGGTAGAATTACCCAATTCTGTGAAACAGGGTGAAGGAAACAAGACGCTGAAAGTCTGGAAAAGAGGCTGTTCATTTGTCTCAATTAACTTGCAATTCTAACAAAAGCCCATTTTGCAAAGTGTGAGTTGAAAGTATGCACTGTGGACAATCATTATATTGCCTCCACAGCCCTTGGAAATTAATTGCATAGTTTCACATTTCTATGGTGGATCATTTTTTTTTCCATTCTGTTCAGTCATGTTCAATTCCCAAAGACTGCCTGGACAGTCCTTGCAGTTTTGCTGGCAAGGTTTTTTAGAAGCAATTGGCCATTGCCTCCTTCCTAGGGCGGAGAGAAAGTGACTGGCCCAAGGTCCTGCAGTTGACTTGGTACCTAAAGTGGTACTAGATCTCTCAGTTTCTCAGTTTCTAGCTTGATGCCTTAACCATTGAATGAATGGTTGTTCATAGCCTTTGGCTATTGTGTAATGTGTATGACTTATTGGAAGGTAACCAGTTTTACATGCAGAAAGTCCCAGATTCAGCCTCTGACGTAGGAGGTGGATGAGCAAAATTCCTGCCGGAAATTCTAGAAAAGTTGTGTTACTCAACTTTAAGTTAGATGAACTTATAGCTGATATGGCATGCAGGTTGCCCAACCCTGTTTTTGGAATGCTGTGCAATCATCCATTTGGCATCTTCCTTTAATAGAATGTTTCTTGACTCATCTTGCTATTAGAGATGATGGGCTTTAACTCTTAAAATTCCATTTACTATATTCTCTCTTTCTGTCTTTCTGTCTCTTTCTCTCTCTGTCTCTCACTCAGTCTTTTTAAAATAATATTCCCCCTCCATACTTGTCTAACCACACAAGGCAAAATCCTCGTCTATTTAACCATCCTTGGCCAAACAAGCAAACAAATAAATTCTTACATTTTACCAGCAGGATTTTTTTAAAGAGAGAAGAAACTCAATAACCAAGCATCCCCATCAAGTCATCTTTTACTTCTTCGATGAAAATAGAAAAAGGAGTACCATTAATTTTTGGGATGGAGAAAGTATAAATAAGGTCATGTTAGATGCTATTGTGAACTCCTATTATTGATCTAAAAAAATAATTTTATTTTTCTCTTCTTAGGAAGTTTACTTTTAGAACTGAAACAAAAAAGAAGTATGATGGGAATGATCAAATAGATGATGGTTTTCCTTGGACCTGTGCAGTTCCATGGATGGTTAGCTTCACTTTCAGTGGTCTTATTCTCGCTATAAACTTTAGCCTTGTTTATCTGAACTATTGGAAGCATTACTGACCTTTTCAAGGTTACAGTTGTGCAGTCTCATTTCCCAGACCTCATGCAATTTTAGGTATACCTGCCCAACATTTTGCAAATTTCTCCTTGGAAGTCAGTAGCATTTCATGAGGATTTGGTCATGTGTGGGACATGACACCGGTTAACGTGTGTTCTCAGACTGCTGGGGAAAGCTGACATGAAGATAACATCTGCTCAAGTGATCCTTTTGGCTGACATTTCTGTTTTCCTCATATCCTTCTGCTTCACAATATATATGTTTAGGATGCAGAGATGAGACAAGGTAAGATTTATTAATCTGTGCAACTCAGCCTCTTTCTAGACATCTAAGAAACAGATGTTCCAATTTATTCTTCATTTGCCCCAGATTTCTGAACTATTATTCAACAACAAAAGAGTTTGAAGCAAATAAGAATCTTTCTCTGGTTCATTCCATTAGGGTTTATTTCTCCTTTCCCCTTTTAAAATTTTGTGTGTATATATATATGTCCCGGATTGAAGCTTATCAAAGATAGATCCAACCTAGAATTAAGGAGAAATTTCCTGAGAGTAATTAATCAATGCAATGGCTTGCCACCCAAAGTTGTGAGTGCTCCATCACTGGAGATTTTAAAGAAGAGATTGGCAGCCATTTGTCCAGAATGCTTGGGCAGTGGGTTGAACTAGAAGACCCCCAAGGTCCCTTCCAATTCTGTCACTTTACATTTCATATCCTATATTCTCATCAATATTTTTATTATTCTTCCCTGATCAATTTTTAGTGAACATATACAAATGCATTTTAGCAGACTTGAATTCCTCGAGCTAATAACTCATTTAATTTTACCAAACCATTGCTCTTTTTTAAACTGACAGTAGTTTTCTTCATTTTTAATAACATTCTAACCTCACCAAAGTTCCCAGTAAACATTGGCTACCTTCCAGGTTTGCAAATTTAAAAAACGTTGCTTCAAAATTTGAAGCCAAACATCCACCGTTAGACTTGAAAATGTTTTGGCACTGCCACTTTTGCCTTTTCCTCTCTTTATGTCTCTGCTTTTCATCATTCCCTCAGTTTTTCTTACAGCACTGATGGGGGTTTTCTTTTTCTCTGTTATGGGCATGTGACTTAAAGCCTGTAAAATGAAAGCAATAGGAAACGGCTCTTACTAGTGGAGAATGAAAGATGGTTTTTGCAAAGAATGGAAAGGCAAGGCAAAGGAAACTCCTGGTTCTTGTGCTAAAGCTGAGTTTTAATTGCTGAATAATCCAAGTTTTTGACATGGCTCAGGTTTTGTAAGCTAAACCAAAGCCAATCTTGGTCGTTCTGGTTGCAGATGACACGGTCTGAACCTGAAATCTTGAAAAGAAGATATGCTTCCACTGAGCTGTGGTGTCTTCCTTACAGTAATTGCAAAAGGTCTGTTTCATATCTATAAGGCATGATTCTCTCATAGCAACAAAAAGAGGTGTAATGATTTACAAAAAAGAAGTTTTAGATATCCTATGTAAAATAGAAAATATCAGTAACTCAGGGTTGAACTGTGTAGTGCTTGGCACTGCCTGAGCTTAATTATTTGAAGATTTTTCATTGTCCAGCTAGGTACATCATCAGGTACACTGCCATTAATTTTAATAAGCTTATGACAATTTATTTCTTTCCACTCGTGACATCAATAATATTTATTTTAGCAGCATTTTTTTCTTACCAGAATGAAAGGGACAAGTTTTATGGTATCCTGTTCTGTAGTATCTATGATCTTCCTGTAATCTATCCACTTTTTTCAATTCTGCTACCCTCCAAATGTGTTGGACGTCAACTCTGGTAATATTTCAGCCAATGGGACATTCTTAAAATTAAGATCTAACACATTTGCAAGATACTGTATTGGGAAAGTCTGTCACCCCAGTTAGCAACATTTATCAAAATTATACTTGATAAACAATTAGAGCGATATTTTAATATAAAGTTGGAAAGTGAAGCTTTTAATTAATTTTGTGTTACTAGTTATTTCTGTCTTGGAGTAATCTAGTTTAATTTCATTGCCAATTTCTCCCAGCTCTTCTGCCCTAGACCACACAATCTGAAACATGAGGTTTAGAAAACGCCTCATAACACATTCATTCATAACTTGAGTGAGTTGTCCTACTGTTGTCCATTGGATCAAGTGAGGCCTATGGTCCTTAAAACCTCTGGCAGTTAGGAACAACTCATCAAGGCCTTCCATTGATTAATTGGTGAATAATATGTTTCTTTTTCACATTGGCTAAACCTCATTATGTTTGTTTGGCAGGAGGTATGAGATAATTTGCCATTTAATAAACAAATTTGACTTTCATTCTTAGAAAAGCTATTTAATTCTTTCTTTACTGTTTCTTATTACTGTGACACATCAGGATCTTATATGGCTTCAGAGCTCCTTGGAGGATCTGAAGTTGGACAGCAGAGCAGCCGCCTGGTAGAGTAATGTTTGTGTTTACACAATGATCAAGTGATCACGCTTGAAATTCTGGTCATTTCACTTTGAAGATGGTTGCAGAGTTGGCAAATGACAACTCAAATTCTTCTCAAAGGAAAGATGACAATGGTGAGGAAAAATGAGAAAGGAATTTGAATCTGGTTAAACTCTTCTTCTATATAGCTGCAAATTAAGTTAAGCATAGTAAGAAGGACAATAGATACTGGATATTTTATTTCCCTCACATAGTAAAGGGAAGAACTACACTGAAATAACTAGAACTAATAGATAAATTATGCTCAATCCATTACTTATTAGTCAATGAACATACTTAAAGCACATATTAGTTTGAAATGTAGGCTAAGTTACTAGCACTAGTATCAAAAGAATGTGTTGTAGTGACCAATATTAGGCAAAATTACCTTTTCTTACTCATGTTTGATATATATGTGTAGCCTAATAAAGAGAAGGACTAGAAATGATATGATATTTGAGGGGCTGTTACAGAGAAGAGGGGAATAAACAATAAGAAGCAATGGATGGAAGCTAATCAAGGAGAGAAGCAACCTAGAACTAAGGAGAAATTTCCTAACAATGAGAACAACCCTAAGGAGTAGCTTCCTTTGGAAGTAGTGAGTTTTCCATCACTGGAGGTTTTTAAGAAGAGACTGGACAGCCATTTCTCCAGGATGGTATAGTTGTCCCTGCTTGAGCAAGGAGTTTGAAAAAAACCTCGAAGGTGTTCTGACCAAGGCTTCCAAGACCGTAATTATGCACACGCTTATTTTAAAAACAAGACTTATTTTATTGCAATGCTGTGAATTGTTTTCATTCCCAGCTGGAATTAATCTCAAACAATCCCTCAAGATAAGCACCCACCTTTCTTTCCTGTGAAGTGCTGCCAATAGTTAAATGAACTAGAAAAAAAAAACTAACTGAAGTTCAAAGAGCTTCAAGAATGAATCTGAACCAAATGAACAACTTTGCTTCCTGCAAAGGTTTCATCATCTTGGCCTGACCTTTATCCCTTATGGGAGGAGCAATCACCTCCCAGCCTTACTCCCGAGTTTCCCCTTTTGTCTCAGTGCTCTCTCCTAGCAGCTCTGCGCTCACGTGCACTGGGAGCAGCTTGTTCCCCTGCCTCGCTGCTGCCAGGCTCCGGAGGCAGCACCCCACTCCCAGATGATCCTGGCCCCATCTCTGCATCGGATGCAGGACCCTCGTCCGAGTCCTCTCCAGATTCCCTGACTGGTCCCCTTTCTTCCCCACTGTCCGATTCCGCTGCTATCTGCACCGTTGCCGGTGAACCACAACAGAGGGTCTCTTCCAGCTCTGCTAATTCTGTATTCTGCCTCCTTGTGAACTCCAACTGGGTCAAACCAGCAGGGATATGCTGGATGTACAGTCTTTGGATCTGAGATGGATTTTTCTTTTATATATTTGAAAGCAAAAGCCGTATTCCAAAAATGCCCCAACTTTCAGTATTCAGAAGGAGACAGTTGGATAACGTTATCCTGGAACTTCTTGTTCAGGAGAGCATTACAACTAATTTTCTTTTGTGTGTAAGTTTGTGCATTGTACTAAGCATAATCTCATTTGGTTTTGGCTTGGTGTGACTTTATCCATTTTGAATGTTTGGTGGCTTGGTTTTAGCCATAGAATATAGCTGATGCTTTTTATGGCATTACATTTATTTGGTAAAATCCATAATTTAACAAACATGGCCTTAGGAACAAGGCCACTTGGTGTTAACTCGAGAAAGATATTGTAGAAGTCTGTGCTTTCTTATGCTTCATTTTTTTTTATTTTCTAAACAAACGTTTTGTGGTTTACATTAAATTCTAGTCTGTATAGTGGTATTGTTATTTAGCTTGGCCCTCGTTCTACAAAATTTGGACCTATACAGAATTGTGGCCAGATGGAAATACTCAAATAATTACCTCATGTAATTGGCCCAGGCAAAATTTCATTCCTTCTGCAATCAATAAAATGTACATTAGAATATTGCCATGATTAAATCTTAATAATTGGGGATTTTTAGAACGCATATTTGTGAAAAATCTTCGGATTCTTGGCTTGTGCTGACTCACACCCTGCTCCTATGAATATCTACTTAAGAGGAAATCCTGTAGACTTCCTTGGACTTAAGTTACAATCTTGAGTTGCAAATGAACTATAGGTAGTCCTCATTTAGTAACCACAATTGGAACCGGCAACTTGACTGTTAAGCGAAGCAATTGCTATGTGGAACCACAACTGTGCTTATTTTACTTCAGCTTTCAGATCTGCAAATGCAAGTATTGGTCATAAAGTTATTGTTTCATCACATAACTATGAATTGTCACTATCTGAGGCAGTCACTAAATGAATATGTGTACCCTTTTACCTGGAGTGCATTTGTCTATTTAGATATGGTTTTCTAAAAGCATCAAAACGAAGGTTTTAATCAGCGATCTTTGAGTCTTTTTAATCTGGGTTTTGCATGCTATAACACTGGGCAACTTAGGTTCATATTTATTTTATGTTTTTTTAAATATATATATACTCTGTAAACTGTTGAGGATCCAGATGAGGCTATTGGTGATGCAAATACAATAAACCAACACATACTGTACATAAAGCCAAAGAAACATTTTAAAGAAAACTGGCAAGACAAATATGAATAAGGTCTTCGTGGTTTTTCTAGTCACTGAGGCTAACTGTCAGGATAGATATTCAGTAGATATAATTTGGTCGTGTCTCCACCCCACACCCCAGTTTTGTAGCAAATGATAAGGAAGATGTGTGCTAGTTCTATTTTCATCCAGAGAGATCGTTAACGAATTACAGTTTGTACCAAGAAATCTGAGATTCTGAATATAGAAGGACATTCGTCTTTGAATAACGGCTATTAAACCCTTGAGCACTTGATCCAAAGTTGATTTTCCTATTCCCACTCCAACCTCCATTGAAGGAGATGGAATTTAGGAAAACGTGTCTGGGTTACTGTCTTTTTAAAACCATGCCAGCAGATGGAAGAAGAGCCACAGGACTATAATAAACGTCTTGTCTAGATTGCTATTCCGCCCCACAGTGGTGGCTAGGAAGTGTATCCTAGATAATAATCTGATGGTCATTGCAAGGAGACACCTCAGCTCTTTTGCATCTCTTTTAGAACTTATTTGCATGCTGATGTGGCCAAGAAATGTGCTGGCTACAAATTATAGGAACATTAGCTGGCTCCAAAAATTCTAAATTCTAAAACTCTTCCTTCCTTCCTTCCTTCCTTCCTTCCTTCCTTCCTTCCTTCCTTCCTTCCTTCCTTCCTTCCTTCCTTCCTTCCTTCCTTCCTTCCTTCCTCCCTCCCTCCCTCCCTCCCTCCCTCCCTCCTTCCTTCCTTCCTTCCTTCCTTCCTTCTTTGCCTGCCTGCTTCCTTTCCCTCCCTCTCTTCTCTTCTCTCCTTTTCTTTTTTCTTTTCTTTTCACATCTCCCTCCTCCTATTTTTACAACAACAACTCCTCTGCTAGGTGGTTTGATTTGAGAGACAATGACTGGCCCAAAGTCACCCAGCTGGCTTTCATGGTTAAGGAGAGACTATTCACTACACCAGACTGTCATTTTTTTTACTTTCCCGCGAAGAGGTCTAACGATACCACCTCTCGTTGGCTGCCTCCCACTGACGGCAATACTGTATTTGCAGTGAAGTTTTCAGTGCCAATTTTATGCCGTGTATTGAAAACAATCTCCATGGATGTACAAGCTTTCTACATCAATGCCGAAGGGGGAGAAGTGATCTAATGCAGAACATAAACGTTGTCTCGCTGTCCAAGATTCTTGGATCGGGTAGATCATGCCAGGATGATTCTTTTTATTCCTTCAGCATGTTCCTGCCCTTGGTGTGCCAGGAAATCTGGTCCCTGTACCAAGCAAGTTGGGCAGTGTAAAGTCAAGATATTTTTATATGGGGCACCAGGAGCAACCCCCCCAGTGAAACTGAGTTGGCAATGGTCTAATCGTACTCCTAGATTATATGAACTGCCATCCTGTTCTGACTGTGGTAGGAGTCGCTCTCAGATTGTATAGCTTTGAGAGAGTAAATTGTATTGAAACTCATTCCAGGAAAAAACAACAATAACCCTATGACACCATACTCTAGGGAAAGGATGTGCATCTTACTGCCTCAGGGCCACATGTATTGCCCATTGACTGTACTGCCAAATTTGTTTCTTATTGTGTTGAAATGGAAAACACATGAAAGCTGTAATATAAACCTAAAGCAGCTTAAAACCCATCCTTCCTGAACATCAGAAAAAAACATTCATCTGCATGCATGACAGAGTTCTAGCTTCTTCTGATTGTGGCCCATCTCTTATTGCCCTTGTTCTGGCCAAGACTCTGGATAGCATTGGGCTACTCATGTATGCTGTTATCAGAGTGATTAGATCTACCAACTCAAGTCAAGTGCAACGTTGCATTTAGGAAAGAGGAGAACCGTAACCCTAACCCTTCTCCCATTTATGACTATATGACTGTAACTTTGTTGCTTGTATCCTTACAATCTATATTGACTGTTTCCTAATATGATTTGATTACTTATTGTATCCTATGACTATTATTAAGTGTTGCACCTTATGATTCTTGACTCTTGATGAATATATTTTTTCTTTTATGTACACTGAGAGCATTTGCACCGAGACAAATTCCTTGTGTATCCAATCACACTTGGCCAATAAAGAATTCTATTCTATTCTATTCTATTCTATTCTATTCTATTCTATTCTATTCTATTCTATTCTATTCTATTCTATTCTATTCTTGTCCTGTAAGAGAAGATCTGCATATCCTACTTGATGTTTATCAAACTTCTGGGATTAGACAGGGACTTCAACTCCCAGAATTCCCCAACTTTCTGAGAGTTGAAGTTCACAACTTCACCCCTGAATTAGAGGTTAGAACAGGGGGCAGGATCTAGCTGATCTCAGAAAAGCTAAACAGGATTGGATCTGATCAATAGTTAGATACAGGATCATCACAGCTATAGGCTAGGCTCCCCTTAGACATTATTGCAATCATGCAAATTAAACAAGCCCATAAGAAATAAATCCATTTTGTGGGAGGCAATCTGGGGCTTACTGAAAGAGTGTATCCTTTGCAAACGTTTCTGGGTTCAGCTTTCAGTGTAAGTAAGCAGAAGACAAAAGGATTCCTGGCTGACAATTGAAGAGCTGCTCTTACTTTATGTTGACCATGAACACTACATAGGAATAAGACAACATTCTACGCTGAATTTGGGCTCCAGAAATGTTTTAGAGCTCTGTGACTTTTTTTTTTTTTAAAAAAAGATCCCCTATTCACACAGAACCAAAGGTTTCTGACAAAAAGTTTAAACTCTGATATCTGTGTTTTTGGGGAGGGGGAGCGAAGCTAATAGTCCAGGGTGGCAGTTCTGCACAAATATGGATGTTTTTTGTGTGATTTTTTCCCTTAGAATTCCTGGAAGTTGAGCAATCCTGCCCTGAGAGATGATAGAGACTTGGATTTCTGAGTAAACCCTCCCCTGAGCTTTGAGGATGTCATCATAAACATACATCAAACTGAAATGAATCAGAGGAAACCATTAAAATTAAAAAAAAAATAGAATGGAAACAAAACTCTCTAGTTTAATTTTATGCCAGGCAATTTTCAGACAACTACAGGAAAGGAAGGAAAAGGACCTGACAATTTTATTTTGTTAAATTAGTTTTATTTTACTCTTTTAAGATGTTTGCATCAGTTTTTGCGAATATTTATGAATGGCCTTGGGTGGTTGAGTGTTTTGGAATTGAAAGCGACGGAGCCGTTTTCCTTTTCTACGTTCCATTGGATCAGAAAAACATGGGAACAACTGTTACGATTTGGCCAAACCATCTAGGACAATTTATATTGTTAAATCTTAATTACAAGATGGATTACTTGTCCGGTAATTGGTTTCTGAATGAGACAATGGCCTATATCTTTTTTTTGAAGCGGCCATTGTGTTTTAGCTGAATGGCTTTTGGCATAGAATTAGAATTAGAATAGTTGGAAGGGTCCTTGGAGGTCTTCTAATCAATCCGCCGGCTCAGGTAGGAAATTTAATGCAACCATTTCAGATACCGTATTTTCCGGCGTATAAGACGACCGGGCGTATAAGACGACCCCTGATTTTTGGTTGACTTTTTTCAAAGTCATCTTATACACCAGAAAATACGGGTATTCAAAATTAAGCTGCAAGGATTTGTAAATGCTTCTCCTTCCTTCGCGCTCGCATCAGCCTTCCTCCTCCGGCCCCAGGGCGCTCGCATCAACCTTCCTTCGCGCTCGCATCAACCTTCCTCCTCCAGCCCCAGGGCGACTCTCTCGGTCTCTCTCCCACACACACGGAAGACGACCAGGCCTCCCGCGGAGCATGATGGGCCGGCAGAGCGGCCGCCGTCTTCTCTTCGGGAAGGGGAGGAGCGTCTCCCGGCGACGCCCGTAATATTTTCCGGCGTATAAGACGACCCGGTGTATAAGACGACCCCGGATTTTAGGTTGTCTTTTTTTGGTTTCAAAAGTCGTCTTATACGCCGGAAAATACGGTAAATGATTGTCTTAAACCTTTGATGAACTAGTGCACTGATTTTATTTTACCTTCCTTTCCCTTCCCTTCCCTTACAAACTCATAAAAATATAAGATCAGCCATCTTTCCCTGCCTTCTGGGTCAATTATTTTTCAGTTCTAATCTCAAATAAAAAAAGAAAGCTTTAGCAGTATTGCTATTTATATGGTATGCATTTATATGTAGCATTACAGTAGTCGATGCTTGTTGTGGACCTAACTATTGAAAACTATACATCACATTGTGAGTTTGTTTGTTTTTACTCTAAATTAGACAAAGGAATGACAACAAATTCAATAAGCAGTAAGCCAGAGCCCTTCCTTATGTCATGTTAGAAACTCATCTTTATAACTCCTCCATGTAACCATGATTGGCTGATATCAGTTTGGTTCAATAGATGCTTTTCTAAATTCAAAATAAAAGCAAGAATGACTTAAGAAACTTTTTGACAAGGTAGTCACAATCTCTCCCATCAATCATTTGTTGTTCTTCCTCATTTCTTGAGGAACCTCTCACAACGTTTGATCTAACTAATCAAAACACACGGCAAAAATCAGCATCTTTCTTCCTGAATTTCAGCCGTATGATCCTGGAATGAACTGGCTGCAATAAAAATCAAGCTGGCATTCCGCCTGTGGTTTCCAGGATGCAGGTTACACACACCCATGCGTGAATAATATGAAGACCAAATGTGTGGGCCAACAGCAAGGCCAACCACAGCCAATGGTCTCAACTCAAGAACACTTTGGCCTCCGTGCCATGGTGAAACCGATGAAGGTTTTATTAGGCACATATGTAAGTCACCCATGAAGCAAAACAGCCCATGTGCTGCTTTAAAGTTGTCATAATTGTAATTAGGTCTCATGCAAATGACATTTTTGAATCTGTGATTTAGTCTGGGAGATCATAAGAACAATTCCAGGGTTGTCCTTTTTTCTTCCTGATGCTGGAGCAGAAGATATTTAACAGAATAGCAGAAGAGTTGGAAGGGACCTTGTCTTCTAGTAAAATGCCCTGCACAAGCAGGAGGCCCTATGGCATTTCTGACAACGGGTTGCCCAGTCTGTTTTTGAAAAACTACAGTGATGGAGCACTGGTTAATTGCTCTCACTGTGAGGAAGTTTCTCCTTAGTTCTAGGTGGCTTTTCTGCTTGGTTAGTTTCCATCCATTTCTTCTTGTCTTGCCTTCTGGTGTTTGAAGAACAAGTTGACCCCCCCTTGTCTTCTTTGTGGTAGCCCCTCAAATGTTGGAAGACTGCTCTCATGTCACCCCTAATCCTTCTTTCCACTAGACTAGCCATGCCCACTTCCTGCAACCACTCTTCATATTTTTTAGCCTCCAGCCCCCATCTTGGTTGCTCTTCTCCTCACTCTTTCCAGAGTCTCAACATCTTTTTTATATTTCTTACTAGTGGCTTTCCAAGAAGGTTTTCTGGACTAGTACGGCAGGCAGAAGACAATGTTATTAAAGGGTCTGGGAAAATACCTAAGAACTTCTGGTTAGATCTGCAACCCTTATATAGCAAGCCACAGGATTATTTCCTGCTCAGAATGTAGCCTAAAGGTGAAGGTTCCCCTCACACATACATCCTCATCATTTCTGGCTCCAGGAGATGATGCTCATCTCTGTTACAAAGCCGAAGAGCCAGCCCTGTCCAAAGACATCTCCGTGGTCATGTGGCTGGCATGACTAAATGCCGAAGGCGCACGGAACGCTGTTACCTTCCCACCAAAGTGGTCCCTATTTTTCTACTTGCATCTTTACATGCTTTCGAACTACTAGGTTGGCAGAAGCTGGGACAAGTAACGGGAGCTCCCTCCGTTATGCGGGACTAGGGATTCGAACCGCCGAACTGCTGACCTTTCTGATCGACAAGCTCAGTGTCTTAGCCACTGAGCCACCGTGTCCCTCCTCTGCTGCCTAGGTCCCCCTATATCTCTCCAATACTTAATGTAAGAAAGATTGTATAATTGTATAAATCTGAAGATAATCCAGAGTTTTATGAATAACAGGCTAAATTGCTTTGCTTGTGGTAAGACACTTTAGCTATACTTGAAAGGAAATGGTGTAGTCTCAATATTCTTGGATTGACAATATTTGGTAGTTAGGACTAACTGCACAATTGTTGGGGCAGGCCTTATGTGATGGAGAGATGACACAAAGTAGAGCTGGGGTTTGCCAATGAGTTCAGCAAGCACAAATACAGTTGCTGTATTTGTAATAATTTTATATAATTTATTATAATGAAGTCATCTGAAGAATGTTATGCCACTTGCCTAACGATTTTTCACAAATGTAGGAGGATATAAACAATGTCTGTAAAGATCATTGGGCAATGATTTCACAAACAGTTGGAAAAAGCATATCACTTTTCTCTAACTAGCCTGTTAAGTTGTGATTTCATTGTATTTAACTTTATTTGACTGATCACTTGTTCCTTTCTATATTTTGAGTCCTTGCATAATAAGTGCTTTTTCCATCAGCTGTGAAAGATTTTTTTAAAAAATCTCAATCTTTAATCTTTGAGAACATTTTCAATCAGACAACAGACCAGACATGTATCACTTGAGAGGTATTGAAGGAAAACTATATACAATTATGAAATAAATAAATAAAATAAATAAAACTCTGTAAAAAAAAAGTTCCCTAAAATTAAAATGTGCAGCACCCAGACATGTTATCGGCAGTCGCAAAACCCTTGTGGTCACCAACATTTAATTAGTGTAGATGTCAAATATATATCTGGTTTCTCTTCCCTTTCCCTTCTTTCCCTTCCAACGGGATTATTTCCCAAGTGTTGAACAATATCTCTCAGGTTAAATATTACAATTTGCTGTCCACATTCAGTGGGGTTTATAAATGGGGGCAAGACGTGTACTTTTGGGAAGCGGGAAAAATACTTTTGGGAAATATTTTGTCAACCGCTTTCTCTGAAAGCTTTTAAATGCCTGCAAATTTGAAAGATGGCTCTTGCTTTTGACTGTCCTGTTTCATCCAGCTACTGCTTTGGCAGTAGATTTATTTTCTCGTTTCCTTCATGTTACCTACCTTTTGGGCTAATACTGTTCTGTTTGCCAAGGAAGAAAAAACAGGCAAAGGAAAATAAGCATGGTGGCTGACCAGTATTCTGATTCAAGGCAGAAACACTGCATTTGCAAACTTTACAAGACCACATGTTCTTGGATCTGTATGAAAGAAGGAAACCCGCAAATATGTAAGCCAAATGATTTGTGGATGCTGGTATGGAAAGCATTTCTAATGGTCATATAAATATTTAAGGTTTCTTTCCAGCCTATAAAAAAGTTGATTTCAAAAAAATAAATTGTCGTGTTTTTTTTTTAAAGTAATGCAAATGCTCATACATGTTAGGCTCAATTCATGTACTGTTGCAACGTTATTTAAGAAAGTGGAATGATGCCTCATTTTAATAAAATAATATAATTGGAAGGGACCCTGGAGGTCTTCTAGTCCAACCCCCTGCCTAGGCAGAAAACCTTACATCACTTCAGACAAATGGTCATCCAACATCTTTTTAAAAACTTCCAGTGTTGGAGCATTCACAACTTCTGGAGGCAAGTTGTTCCACTGATTAATTGTTCTGTCAGGAAATTTCTTCTTGGTTTTAGGTTGTTTCTCTCCTTGATTAGTTTCCATTGCTTCCTATCCTGCCCTCAGCTACTTTGGAGAATAGCTTGACCATCCAATAGCTTGGAACATTGCTATTATGTTGCTCATCGCCCATCTTTTCATTAAACTAGACATATTCTTTTTTTGTTATGCCCATCTACTTATTTTGAAATATGTTTTTAAACCTGTTGATAATCTCAGCACCATCAGGGTAAATGTTAAGCATAATATTATCCCACTAAGAGAATCTTGTTTTTCTTATCTAGAAAGGTGAATGTAATTGGATGGCTGTTATTGTTGTGCTTTGTGCAGGGTCAGCTGGATGTTCACCTTGGGTTTGGCATTTTTATCTATCTACTGAGTCCTTTCCAAGGACCTGGGATAGGCTGATGGGGATGTTTGATGATGTTAGAGGTATGGCTGCATGGTTAGCCAGATGTCTAGACTGGATTTGGCATTTTATCTACATGTTGAGTCTTTTTCAAGGACTTGGGATGGGCTGATGAGATTGTTTGAGGGTGTTAAAGATATTGACGCAGGATGTAAGCTGTTCCAAGTACAGCTGCCTTTTGCAATTGACTGATAGTGATTTTGTCAATGCCAATGGTGTTCAAATGGTTCTTTAATAGTTTTGGGATTGCATCCAAGGTGCCTATTACTATTGGTACTATCTTTGCTTTCTTTTGCCACAGTCTTTCATTTCTATTTGCAGTTTTTTGTATTTTGTTATTTATTATGATTATTATCTCCCAGTGGTAATTTACTGGAGCCACATTCCTATGATAAGTATGGGGGCAGAAAACAGATGAGGACCTTCAAATTGATGTGAAACCATGTTCATGCTTTGTTTCTGATCTAGTCTTTGTAGTCCAGCTAACAAATTTGTCTGGTGGCTCATTTTATGCACTAATTTCACTGTTCTTTCTGGAACCTATTAATGCTTTTGGTAACTTTCTGGTTTAGAAATACTTAATATAGCTAGTGTTTATTCGAAGAAATTGAACTCTTCCAGACTGACATGGAGGATTTAGACTGTTAAAGACAGAAGAATAGCCAGGAAATAGTTGGCCCAAGTGACATTTTGGTTTGGACAAAACAAATAATGTTTTTTTCCACATAGAGCAGCAGTTGGGGGGCTGTGTATGAGTGTGCGCATACACATATGGTTTTTAAAAAAAATGCATAAATAATTGAAGTACATATTATATAAAGCTCGTAAATGTTTGTTCAGAGGATGGACTGAAATATTTATGGAAAAATGTTCCATAAAAAGATGGTTAGGAGGAGTCTTCATCTATTAAGCTAGTTACAATTCATTCTGGCAAATAGTTCCTTTTAAACTTTGGTTTAAAAGTCACCATGCAGCATAAGCTAAGATAAACTGTCCTGTGTCACAGTTATAGGAATGCTACAATAGCTTTCCTCAGTGTGATCTTTTACAAAGTACTGAACTGTACCATGGGAAAAATCATTATTTTGGAGAATTTTTTGTCTTGTAAATTGATCTTAGCTTGGTGATGGACTCCATACAAACGAGTATCCCAACCTGTTGAAACACTGTCATGCCCCTGTTGGAATCTGATTCCGAGCAGCTGACAGGGAGTGTGGCCCCGTTGGCTGCAGAAGAAACTGGGGAAGGGCAAAGTCCGGTTGGGGAGAGTAGGGAGAAGTAGAGCAAGGCAGAAGGAATTCAGAGGAAGATCCAGGCCCAATCCTTCTTCATCCTAGGGCATGCAGGGAGGAACGGAGAAGGGAGCAACGTGAGTTGCGTGGCTTATGAGGGAGGAAAAGGCCCTGATTCCCTTCATTAGCTGCAGCTGGGAACACAGTGTTTTAAAAAATTGTGCACAGCAACTTGTGGGAAGCAAATCGTGGGTTATCTTTTATTGTCAAGGCTTATCTGGGTTCCTGGCATCTTCCCAACTGTGTGTGTGTTTTGTTGGCCTTTCAAGTTTGCAATTCCTTATTCTGCCCTGTCCAGTTAATTGCTGCAGTGTGGTTTGTGTGGATTTTTATTTACAGTTTGTATATACTTTGTTTTCGGACTGAATTTCCTCCACCTAAAGACTGTTCTTGGGAGAGTTTTTTTCTCCAACCGAAGGTAACCTGGACATTGGGGGCAAAGTTGGAGGTATTAAAGGGACTCTTCTTTACTTATGTGACTGTGTTGCCTTTGTGCCACACTCCTTTGGTTCATCACAGCGCCAAAAGACCCACCAAGAAGTGTTTGTAGTCTGTAACATTTCACCTCAACATCTGGACACCATTAGCGCAGGAATAGGTTAACCCTAGCAAGACTAAGTGACTCTGAATTCATGGATTCATTTGTCCAACTTAGTTCTTGATGGAGTTGCACTTCTCCAGTTGGAACCAGTTTATAATTTGGATTTGTGACTCTTCTCTAAGAGCAGGTGGAAACCAGGGCCAGGAGGACCTTTGCACAGTTTCCTCTTGTAGGATTTTGCCAATTCTTTGACCAGGATATATCTTATTCTCCTCGTGGCTAGATTATAGCAGCACAATGTCCACCCAAGCTGTTCTTGAAAACCACTCTGTAGCTACAGAGGGTCTAAAATGTGGAAGTTCAAATACTCTATGGGTGTAGCTCAATTCACTGCCATCCTATTAGATCTAGTCTTTCAAGTCCTGTTAAAAATCAAGTCATCTTATCAGACTTCAGAGTTCTGGAGGTTTTTTTTATAACAACATGCCTTGTAGGAAGTATCCCCCCCCTACCCCACAAAGTTAGCCATTGTTTTAAAAGCTAGGTCTGTCCAAATGATTTGGGGTAGAATATTACACGATTGTGCGCTGATACTGGTACTTTATTCCTTGGTTCTGGCATTACACATTAGTTGTTTGTTATTTATTGCTGTGTTCTATTTTATTGATTCAACGTGCAGCGTGAGTCCGTTAGTCGATTGCTGCCTAAACTGAAGAAATAAAACAAATAAGTAAATCATGTGTTACACCTATGGCCAGTGTATAAGTAAAGCATGCAAGAGGTAGAGAAAAGAATCAGCTAATTCAGAGCAGGGATTTTTTTAGCAATTAAAAAAAAGGATACACACTCAATAACTGTTTCTGTAAAGTTGAATCCAGGTTCCTGTTTACAAAGCCCAGTCAATTAGTTAGGCCTTACGTGTTAACCAACCCACAATTTTGGAATTTCAATGTTGTTTGATGAAGTGTGGCTTCTGCAATTTGTGCTTGGTCAAGCTTTCAACCCCGAGGACACACAGATTAAAGACAGATGAGCGTGCAAATTTAAAAGGCATGATGCAAACCAGGGACACACGGCCTACTTCTGCAGAGATGTGTCATCTTCTACTTCTCTTGGGGATATTCAGCAATGGGATGCTATGCTTGTTGCCAGCCCAAATATACTGATTTCAATTGGCTGCTCTGGATTTGTTTTTTGCTCCACTTTACTATACAAGATGTGTTTAATAAGGTTCATGTGTTCGTATCCCATGGACTTAATGCTGTGTTGAATTCTGCATTCTCTGCCCTTAAAAATAATGCTTTTTCTAACCAGGGAGACAAAACTAAGCAGATCTACAGTTGTTAAGAATTTACAAAAGTCAGAAAACCATAATGCCTTTGGGTTGGTTTTTGTAGGGGCCCCGGCCACTGCAGTTTTACTTCATGGTTTATAGCTTCCTTTGTGATATGAGAAGAAGCAATGGTAGTATCCAGGTTTAGCATAATGTACAAATCCTTTCTGAGGCTGGCTGTAAACTGCAGTGTTAGGCACAAGGGACCAGGACCATATGTAGTACTAGTATCATACCAGTACTAAATGGATGCCAGAAAAGGCTCAGAGGAATTCAAGAGGAGTTGAACTTGCATTGTTTATGGCTACGTAGTGATTCTAACCTGATGATGTGCTTAACTCCTCCTTCAGCTCTTCTCCTACCTGAAAATACAATATAATTAAAAGATATCAGTTTGAGTTGTTTGCCCTGAGTGATATTTAGGATCACCACTTGACCAAACCAAGAAAGATTTCTATGATTTGATGATGTCCAGTTGAATTGAATAGTTGGCTCTTTCAGTAAATTCTGTGGTATATCAAAAGCTGCGTATTACTTCTTCAATGCCCATATTTATGTACACCAAATCCACATTGCCTCTATCACCCCTCCACCCAAGTAGAAGGAGGAAAACCCAGTATAAAGAAATACTTCAGTGTAGATTTTTTGAAATAATTCCCAAGATAGGCTGCAATGAGAGAAAGAAGGAGACCTTAATAACTCAAGGGGAATTGGTCTTCTTTGTTTGTTTGTAACTAATTTTTATTATTTTTTACAAATAGCTCAAAGCAATGAACATATCCAACATACCTTCATCCTCCTATTTTCCCCACAACAGCGCTATCAGATGAGTTGGACTGAGAGAGAATGTGATTGGCTCAAGGTCACCCAACTGGCTTTCTTGGCTAAAGTGAGACTTGAACTCAGTCTCCCGGTTTCTAGCCTGTTGTCTTAAGCACTAGTCCCAACTTTCTGACTAATGTCAGAAAGAAATCCCCCTGAATATGATGAAAATATTGTGATTATTTATTTAAATTATTTAAAATCAGCAATAACCTATCCGGGTGAGCTGGGAAAAGCCTTTGTGTGTAGACAACTTAATTAAAAAAAAAAACCTCTAATCATTTCATGGAAAAACACATCGCAAAATTTCATTGCAATGGAAATCCACTTACACTTCCATTAAATTGTAGAGAAAAAGTAAAGCAACACTGAGTGATTTCCAGTGGCTATTTATGCATTGGTGGGGGGGGGGTGGTCTTTTACATTTATATGAAAATAAGAGGGATTATAAATTTTCTTTTTTGGAAACCTAACCCTAACTCTAAATGGATTTCCATCCCCATGGGATTTTCCCATGCATTTTTTCTTGGAATAAAAATAATGTGGATCATAAATGCAAGGGGCCCCTATCCATAAAGTACCTCACCAAATCACTCACTGATTTTCATTTTTCTCTCTGTTATCATGTATTACTTCCTTTCTGGGATGTAGCTCTAAGATTTAAACTTTTGGACTTCTCTGCCTAAATCATGGCTCATAGGATAGAAGGTGGCCTTAGCTGCCATCTACTTCAACTTCCTGGTCAATATAGAACCTACTAGAGCAGTGTTTTTCAACCTCAACAACTTTAAGATCTGTGATGGTTCGGGAATTCTGGGAGGTGAAGTCTTTAAACAGAGATGTTTAAGTAGATATCTTTAAACAGAGGGTGGAAGGTGATCTATCATGCATTGTTAGACCACTATCCACCCTCTGTTGAAAAACTTCCCAGAAGGAAAACTCACCATGCTGTGTGATTAGTGGTCACGTTGACTGACCACTCATAGAGTCAAAGAGGTTCCTCTTAATATCTCTCCTAAGCTTCCTTCCTTCCTGGTCCTGTCCTCGTGTTGATGTTCTACCTCCAAAATGGCTACCTAGGAGTCTCTAATGGGACATGTTGGCAGAACATCTGTAGGGTAAAAATAGAATAGACTCTTCATTTCTGCTTTAGGTAGGTTTTTCCTCATTTCAGTTCCAATATGAGTAACACATTGTTTTTCATGCTGAAAGGGCAAAGCCCTCAAACAAAAGCCCACTTGTATATTTCTGGAGCTAATGGAAGCGGTTGTCTCTTGTAATGCAATTTGCAAAGCCTTTTTGGGCAAAATGTTAAAAGGCAAAACAATAACAAACTCTTGATCTTTTTTGTCTCACAGTGTACATGCCAAAACTTTGCAGTGAGGACATCACTGATTAGTTTTCCTGGACTTGTAGAAAAGGAGGGTGACTTGTAGAAAAACAGAGAGTAATGACTTCCAACTTTTGTTTATGTTTTTGTAAGGGGACAAAAAAGGAGAGATATTATGGATTCATCCTCTTACTTTGTGATTCTCAAATTGTAGGCTGGAGAAGTTCAGTGAAAGTGTATCGTTCCTAATGGATTAATTCTCCCAAATTCTTCTGATGGAATGCTGCTGTGGAACATTGTGAGAAAGTAAATGACTCCTATTCCAGTGTCCCAGAATGCCCCCAAGATGTACTATGGTCAAGCAAACCTAAAAATTAAATGGTGACTCTTCTAGATCCAGCTTTGCATGCATTGCACTGAACCCTAGTGATGCCTCCCAGGAGAGTCCCACCAAATTATAACCCAAGAAGAAGGCAATTTCCTAAGATTCTGTCCCACTTATTCTTCCCCAATCTTACGAGTCTTCAGATCAAGAATTCTATGGCTAGTAGCTATGGGAAATGGCTGTGAATTCTGAGAAGGAGACCTCAGAATCTGGAGAATGCTTGGTTTGAAATTCTGGGACTTCCAAACTATCTTGAGAGATGCCAAGAGGAGGAAGACCATAATGCATATAGCAACAGCAATAGCACTTAGTCTTATATACCACTTTACAGTGCTTTACAGCCCTCTCTAAGCGGTTTACATATGTTCTTGCCAACCAACCAACCAACCAACCAACCATACATACATACATATATTTAACACAGATGTAGTTGCCCTCTACCTTCCTTAAAATGCGCTTTCATCTTTCCAATCTAGACTACATCCCTAAGCTAAAGTTATTGGGAGTCAGCAACATATCAATGCAAGACATAATAACAATAGCATGTAGACTTATATACCACTTTACAATGCTTTTACAATCCTCTCTAAGTGGTTTACAGAATCAGCCTATTGCCCCCAACAATCTGGGTCTTTATTTTGCCCACCTCGGAAGGATGGAGTCAACCTTGAGCCTGATTTGAAGATTTGAATTGCCAAATTGCAGTCAGCCAGCAGTCAGCAGAAGTAGCCTGCAGTACTGCACTCTAACCACTGCGCCACTGTGGCTCATATCTTTATGATTGCAAGGTCAATCCTTAAAAATTGTGGACTAAAGATTTGGGTTACACCTGCTTTACTTCATGTAGGATCAGTAGAGGACAGAATTATAATTGCCTACAAATTATGATTACTGTTTGTCAGCTCTACAATCAGAAATAATTTGTCAGCTCTACAATCAGAAATAATCTGCTATGAATGCCAATTCCAAGGTAAGGCAAGTAGGAAGAAACATAGGATCTTGTAGATTTGCCAGGATCATGTGATTGTCCATTGTAGGAGTAGTTGGCAACCTAGATAAGTTTCTCATGTGATCCAGCAGGAGACTTACGATTCTTTCTATTTGGTTTATTTGGATCATTTTCCTGGTGCTGTGGTGGGTTCAAGAAAAGGAACATCCCATACTCTAGTGATTAGCTTGGATGCAACACACTTTGGCTTGAACTGATGTGTATCTGTTTTGCGACATGATCTCATAATGTACAATTGTACTGTTTCAGTTCATAGGGATGCAGACTTTTCAACTTCAAACGCTGCAAAAATCTTCAGTTTGTGATGAAAAGCCAGTTGTTAATCCGATGTAGATTAAAGTTGAGAAATCAAAGGCAAAGACTTTGGAATAAGTGACTAATTATAAATGAGAATCCTTGGCTAGCACGGAAGGAGTCTATCTTAATATTTTAGAAAGCTTTTGGGAAAACTGTGGGAGTGCTGTAGGTTTCCCACCAGCCAATCCAAATATTAACCTATAAATGTACAAATTTCCACATTATATCCCCTTACTAAATGGCAGACTTCTCCAGTTTGATGTTCCCAGATGTTTAGACTTGAAAGTTTTCATATTTTAGGGAGTTATAATTCTAATGCATTAAAAGGGCATGAAATGATGGAATAATATAATACGATATACAGGGAATTCTGTTTTCTGATTGTTAATGAAGTTTTCTGGTGATTTTGAATGCTTTTATTTGAGGATTTTAGCAAAAAGAAATATAATGAAGTATTTCAAAAAAGCTCTGATGTTAATTGAAGCTTGGTCTTTTGAAACATATAGAGGGTTATGAAAGAAATAGAATAAGGTAAATGAAGACTAAAAGCAAGAAACCATGAGTTCAAGTCCTACCTTAGCCATGAAAGCCAGTTGCGTAAGTTTGGGCCAGTCTTTGTCTCTCACAGGATTGTTGTGGGAAAATAGGAGGAGAAAAGTGTCTGGATATGTTTGCTGCCTTGAGCTGCTTGTAAAAATAATAAAGACAGGAAACAAACAAACAAATAAACAAATGAGGACTTTGTCTAATATGTTTGAGATGGATGCCTTGTGTTGAAGATGCTCTGAAAAACTCAATTTGAAAATATGGGTTGAAAGGATTGGAAAAAATATTTCTGTTCTTCCTGCAAAAGTGTTTTGCCCAATGAAAAGTCCTTCACACAAAAAATAAAGTGTTTTTCCAGCAATTGGATGCAAAGTTTCCTTTCTCTCCTGTGTTCAGTGCTAGTGCTCCTTTGTTTCTTCTCCAGGCCTACCTGAGAAATTACATATATTCATACCTTTGTTTCAATTCATTTTTCTGTTGGGTTTTATTGGATCCAGAAGCATGCCTTCTTATCTCTTCCCCAAGATGCAGGTATCCCTATGCTGGCTAGGGAATTCTGGGAATTGAAGTCCAGACATCTTAAAGTTGTCAAGTTTAGAGAACACCAACCAAGATGATTCCTTCTCACCGGAAGCTGAAGATCTCTTGGCCTTACATTTGACTTGTCCTGGGGTATAAGTTAAATTAAACCCTGTTTTAATTTTGAATTATTTGTCCTTGTGGATTGTGTCACACGAGTGTGTTTTAAAGGACATTTTATATTACTATGACCGATTCTGAAGAAATTACTCATTTATATCTGTTTATTGGCTCAATTGCATGACCTTTTCTCTGTGACAATTTTTCATCCATAAAAGGATATCTTTTTATGCTTATTCGGTGAATCACTTGAGTAAATCTGAATGGTATGGTCTTCCTACTGATTCCTGGTCTTAGAACAAAATCCTTCTGATTTTGTACTATATAGTGAGGTACACATATGTGGAAGTTAGAAGAATAGAATTATGATTGTATCTATACCGGATTGATGCTGTTTTCTGTATTTAACCAAACCTCATCCTTTTCTTTGGGTGAAGAGAAGAAAGTCCTATAATGAACTATGCTGTTTTGTAAAAAAAACAAACATCGACCCTCACTGATTTAATCTGGATGTAAAAGACAGCATTTACCATGTGGATCTTTTACAGGGAATTTATTAATTTATTTATTACTATCCTGCCTTTATCATTTTATACTGTAAGTAACCCAAGACAGTGAACATCAGTAATACTTCTTCTTCCTAATATATCCAACATAACTTCCTCCTCCTGTTTTCCTCACAACAACAATCTTGTGAGGTGAGTTGGGCTGAGAGAGTGAGACTGGCCCAAAGTAAGCCAGCTGGTTTTCATGACTAAGGTAGGACTTGAACTCACGTTCTCCCATTTTGTAGCCTGGTGCCTTAACTACTCTAACAAACTAGCTAGATCAAATTATGGCCAAAGGCTGCATTGAACAATTTTGGAGGTTTGAGGATTATGTACTAGGAGAAGTTGCCTCACACATGGTCTGGGGTTGAGTTATTGTGGTTTTTTTGGGGGGGGCAGTAATTTGGACCATTTCTCTTTTCTTTTTTTAATGAGATATGCTTATTTCATGCTACTGCTTTTATATGTCTTCAACCTCAGAATGGAAGAAAATTATGCTGTTAGGTTTTAGCAATCCTACTGAGAAGTAAGTTGTGACGGTTGTAGTAAGTGGCTGGAGGTCCCACCACTAACCATTTAAAAATAAAATATTTAAATTAAAATTAAGTTTAAAAGAAAATCTAACATGAAAGACAATGCTGCGGTTATTAAGATGAATATCTAGCATTGTCATTAAATCACTGTTAACTGATTTTTTTTCAATTCTATGCCTGAACATAGGTTTTTAATTTTTTTTAGATCATTTGAATTTTTCTCTCTTTTATTTCAGAGATCCTTGTGGCAGAAGGAAGCAAGGGAATTCTGAGAGTTGAAATCCACGTATTTTGCAGTTGCCAAGGTTGAAAAACCTTATATGAAAAATATATATACATACATGCACATACACACACACACTAATACTGTTTACATATAATGTTTTTTATTTATATCGGTATATTTTGTGGTGCAGAAAAACACTGATAATATAATATAATGCGATGCAATGCAAATATAACAAATATTATACTATTTAGTTGGATGGAAAAGGCGAATTCATCAACTGTGCTTTGCCGCAGACAGATCTGGGTCTATTCCTACAAGCTTTGAGGATTTTCCTTTGGACAAGCTGTCCTTGTTTACTTGCTAGTTGTCACTGAGGGTTATGGAATAAAAATAAGTGTGGCTTTGTTGGGCAATAGGTTTGAAGCTTTCCATTTGCCATCAAATTTGTGTTACCACAGAAGCCTGCTTTAAGGATGCTAAAAAATGAAATAAATAAAAGCGAAAAACCTGTACCATCGATAAAGGAAAACCTTCCTTGTTAAAAAGAAGGGGAGAAAACATAGTGGAAAAAAACCACCCCAGTTTGGAAAATTATCCAAATGATATAAACCTTTAGGAAGAAATGCCAAGCTGAAAAATCTTCCTTTCAAATTGATGGCTTGGTTGTGTACACTGTAAAAACAAAGAATAATACCCCGTTGAAGCGAACACTTTCATACCAAGCCAGGCAGGGACTCTTCAGTGTAAACTAACTACTGCTGTGTTTATTCTGACAACGGGAAGCATCTTTTTTTCCCCCCTGAGCTGAGTTTAATATGTTCCCCGCTTTGGTTAATCTGACTGTGCTTCCATCTTTTTGACAGTCGTGAAGGGCAGTAACAATCGCACAACAGCATACCACAAGAAGGCGGTGCCCTATCGCCATGACCTTGGCCTGATTCAAAATATCCTTTTTTTAAATGGTGATTCAACGTTTATAAATGGCCATAAATGGGCCTTCCAGAAGTCAAGCTCGGTGGCCTTGAATGCCCCAGGCGGTCCCTGAATATCCTTTCTCTGGACCTTACAGCATCCCCAACCAGAATGGCTGAAAACGGACAGTTGGCTTTCCCTGCTTCTGAGGCTGGAAAGAACGGGAAAATAGTCATTTTTATAGCAAGTATTCCACATATATTGTATTATTTATTAAGTCTACTGTAACCCTTACAATAGACTGAAGCTGGCCTGGCTGGAGCCATCTTGTAGCTTCAGTGCTGCCACACTGGAGTGAGGGATAGGAAGTGGGGAATTAGAGATAGCTGGGCTTGCATAGTCAAAACAAATTACTTTCTCTTGGGAACCAAGGACGTTCTCACACCTGGCCGGAGGAAGGAGGAGTGATGTCACCTGACCAGCAGACGCTGCTTGATTGGGCCATGTGACTGATTGTTTGGGGTTGAGAGAAAAACCTTACTTTTAATTAGATGAAAAACCATGGTACTTTTCAGAGTTGGTTTTCACCAGATGTGCCAATATGGTATTTCCAATAAAGCTATTCTTTGAGGAATCTAATTGCCTTGGAGTGTTGCTTGAAATGGATTTATTACTTGGAACCCTGACAGCCTTTTCCAAAAATGCCACTATAAATGATTTTGTGCCACTGATGTCTAAACCCTAGTCCTCTACTTTATTTCTTACTCTTCCTGAAAATCCTCCATATAATCTTTATTGCCCCAGATTTGCCAATCTTTAATATATAACATGGGTAGCCCACCTACTACTCATGTTCCTGCAAGATCCTGAGGTTGTGGAGGACGTTTTCTGCCATGAAAAATATGACTGGAGCCATGGAGAACTTCATCATGTTTTTCAGGCTAGTAGAAAAAAAGTTTTTTTCTAAAGATTTGCCTTCTAATAATGCTCAAAATCTCATTGTTTTTGTTTTATTTTGAGTGGTGAGGCATGGTTTTAATTTGGCATAGTAGATACTATTCAGTTTAAAAAGCATCATTCCTATTGCCAGTATCTAACATTTTTAACAGCAAACCATTTGTATCGGTGCATTTTTTTAGGTGCAGGATAGACAATTTGTGGCCTTGATTCCTGATAGGTTTTTGGTCATTGTCAGATTTCATATAAGACTGAAATAGTACTTATTTCATAGAAAATCATTTATTTGAAGGAATCTCTAAAACCTTTCCTTTCCTTTCCTTTCCTTTCCTTTCCTTTCCTTTCCTTTCCTTTCCTTTCCTTTCCTTTCCTCTCCTCTCCTCTCCTCTCCTCTCCTCTCCTCTCCTCTCCTCTCCTTTCCTTTCCTTTCCTTTCCTTTCCTTTCCTTTCCTTTCCTTTCCTTTCCTTTCCTTTCCTTTCCTTTCCTTTCCTTTCGTCCTTTCCTTAGTATGAATTTTGGAGGTAAGATTCTTATTTTCTAAAAAAAAAGAAGAAAGAAAAATCATATTCTTTGTAACTATACAATTTTAACATAAGCCATTCCTCAGTTCCTTACCCAAAATATGCTTTTGACGTTTAGTATACACTATGATGGTTTGGTAATATTGGTTACAAACATAACTATTGTTTTTGTCTGTGCAACAAAGCTGTCTTGACTTTCAGTTAATTTTTTCCAGAATATTTTCTTTTTAAAAAACAAAAGAAAATTAAAGCTAGAACCATTCATTTGAACTTTGCAGTTAAAATATAGAGACCTTGAATTTTATCATGTGCTCCCATAAAATTAAAGAAAATATATTTATGTATGAAAATAGCAGTTACCTAAGGCATCCCAAAGTTTGCTACGCAGCTAAATGCATACTACAGTGTTTCTTGAGGCCATTACATTTTGACTTGCTCCAATTTACCCTTATTTGTTAAATAATTTTTATTTTTATATAAATTCTCATTTATGACTGAAAATAGCACAATTGATGGAGTATTATAAACAATTTGTGTTCTTACTAGGCTCAGGAAGGTCAAAAATCCAATGTGTTTGCAATTTTCATAATAGAGGACAAATTTGCTACTTTTTTAAAAAAAGGTAATTCATACCATTTATATATAGATTAACTGAAATACATTTTTGGTAATAAAGCAAAACAGCATGCTGTTTGCAATTTATAAGACGCCTTGCATTAGAATTACAGCTGTCAGAACATTATCCAGTATTTAAAAAATAAATACTAAGAATTTAGAGGAATCCATGATTTTATAATAAAAGACCCTGTTACAGAAGATTTTAATTAACTTTTGAGTAAATTATTGAGTAGAGTAAAATATATTGATCTGTTAATCCCAAATTTAGATATGATTTTGACAGCAAGGAAGCAAGCCAAAATTCATGCAGAATTATTCTGGAAAATTGTGTAATTATTTTTGGTTTGGTCTAGGAAGGAAGAAAGGAAAGAAAGGAAGGAAGGAAGGAAGGAAGGAAGGAAGGAAGGAAGGGAAGGAAGGAAGGAAGGAAGGAAGGAAGGAAAATTGGAAATTGGTTGGAAGGTTTTAGTGTTAGTGCTCTAAATCATGAAGAACTATAAGAAGTAATCTCTTTTTAGATGGGCACTTTCCATGTATGGAGAAGATTCATCAGTGGACAGCCAAGAAAACAAAGCAATGGATCATCAAACAATTCAATTCTCACTGCAGGCACAAACGTGTGTAAATTTTTTTCAAATTATTCTACTTTGGACACCGTATGAAAAGTCCTAACTTTCTGAAGGAGGCTCTAATGCTGGGAAAGGTGGAAGGAAAGAGAAAAGAAGAGGAAGACCAGCAGCCAAGTGAATGGACTCGGTTACAGTGGCAATGGAGACACAAGTTGAAAAGCTGAAAGGCCAGGTTAGAGACACATCATCATGGAGAGAGGCAACGACTTGGTCGCAGATAATTAATCTCCTTCCATTTACATGTCTTAAAGTGGAGAACAGCAGATGTTGCCTCTTCACAAAATATGAAGACTCAAATATTTGCCTTGAGTCACAAGCTCAATGACTAGACTCCTAACTTTTCAACTTTTTTGAATATTGAAACAGATGGGTGACAGTAAACATATGCAGAGTTCCTTTCCTTGGCATTATATAATGGGAACCAGATGCTGTTTCTGGAGGTGAGAGGGTTAGGATAATGAAATTAAAGATGACAGTTCTTAGGCACTATCTCAACTCAGCATTGGCTGAAAGGGAAGAGAGAATCTAGACTGGAAAACTTTCCAATTGACTTTCTAGTCAATTGTTCCTTGGCTCCTAATCTGTCTCTCAAAAACATTCTTGCTTTCTCCTAAGTGAAGGGATTTTTGTAACCAGCAGCTGCATTTATATTTGCCTATTATTTTGGGCAGCTAACAATGCCGTCCACTTGCAAGTGGACAGGATCAAATTAGCAAGCTGTTTCTTCCTTTTTTCAGCTCTATAGGTTAAGCTGTGCCCTTTTCCATCAGAATTAAACATCAGGAAGAAGTGGTGCCTTAAAATGCATTAGTCATTTCCTAGAAGCTTAAATATTTGGCTACCATTTTATACTCCAAGGTACTATGATTCACCCTAGTTTTACTGGAAGTGGAGTTCCAAGGGTAGTTTTATGATGAACCAACACTTTATGCAGTGAATTTATTAATGTTCTTATTAAAATTAGAAAGTGTGAGGTTGACACATGTGATGACCTAGGAGATTTTTTTTCCATCTTCAGGGATTTAAGCCAAAGTCTTTCCCAGCTTGGCTATTAGAACCCTGTAAAATAGAGATTTTCAGAAGTATTGGATGCTATGATACCCTCACTCAAATTTTTAAGTATCCCTACTATCTATTCTGACTGGTGATAACTTTCTAGGGTTCCAGGTCTTTCTCAGACTTTTTAGGAAGCTGGGATTGTTGAAAAACAAGAGAACACACTTTAGAAAAACAAGTTTATCCTGAATGGATTGAAGCTTTTGCTTCACTGCATCTCAAACATTGTAGTTAAAACATGCATTTTGGAGAGAAAGACCGATTAAGAGTTTATTGAACAAATGTCAGGTTAAGAGGCCTTTGGCTGATCTTACACATCATACTGTGACATGGCTTATTTTAGCTAAGTTCTATTGCAGACATTACGATAGAGTAAGTTTAACTCACTAATAATGTCATAGGCTGGAGTGGTAGAGTTCATATATCTCAGTTAGGAAAGTACAACAGGATCAGAAGTATGTTTTTATCATTGAAGCCCCTGTGAGATCAAACCATTTCAGGATATATTTGAAAGGGATTGGAGAGCTGATAGGACATTTCTTTGCTGTCATTATCTTCCAGTGTTTTTGGATGCTGCTACCATACAAGACAAAGGGCAAGAAGGAGATTCAGAAACATCACTAGCTTATTCTTAACTCAACATGAAGGTCTGGGAGCTATTGGGTTATAAGCAAAGTCAGTTTTTAGTTTAATGTTGATTGGTCTCTTATGAAGGAATCTATGGATTAAGGAGCAATAGATGATTATCAGAACTGACACATAAGCCATTAGAGCAGCATTTGTCAACTCTGACCACTTGAAGGTCTGTGACCTCAGCTCCCAGATTTTCCACTGCCATCATGGGTGGGTTGAAGTCCACGTGTTTTCAAGGTTGAGGAACACTATTTTAAAATGTGAAATAATGTGCATGATTTTATCTATGGAGATTCTCAGTCATCCAGGTCATGGTTGTCCCAAAGGTGCTTTTTCAAGAGGCAACTGGACTTTTTGGTTTTTCTTTGAAGACATTTAACTTCTCATCCAAGAAAAAGAGCTGAAGAAGATTTTTGGATGAGAAGCGAAACATCTTCAAAGAAAAATCTGAAAATCCAGTTGCCTCTTGAAAAAGCACCTTTGGAATATGGAGATTTTGTGATGGATTCATGGCCGATTTTATAGGTATTTAGAAAAGAAGAGTTCAACATTTCATCTACAATTTTGTTAATGCATAAAATTAAAAGTCACCTTTAGTCTTGACACTCAACATATTTGGTGGGAATAATGTTGAAAGATCTAATAGTTTTGGAAAGCATTTTTAGGGACACAAGTAAAAGCAGTCTTGTTCTGTCCAGAAAAAAGCAGAATTATATCACATATGTTTGTTTAAGAGATAAAATGAAAACAATAAAAACAAAAGATTCTTTCAGATTTATGCTGATGACAAGAAGAATATCTACAGTCTAGAAATGGAAGGAAATAAATGTAGAGTTTCAAATACAGGCCTTTGGTACTCCAAATTATTAGAAATACTATAGTCTTAATGGTATAACATATTAATACAATATATAAAACACAGGATGTCAGATGTGGTATCCCATTTAATTTAATTTGGGAAAAAATATTTCAGTTGGCTAAAAATTCAGAATCTGTTAAGAGACATTTATCATCAGTGAAGATATGGATGTTGTTAAGTGAAACTAAATGATAATTTTGAAGGGGAAGTTTACAGTTATGAATCAACTCCTGCATTTCAGTTTGGTACAGTCGTCTTAATTATTTGAAATTTCTGCCCTTTTAAATTCTAATCTAATGGTGTAGTTTTAAGGTGTGCATTACTTACATAGTAGGTAAAAAAGTTCATATAACTTTTTATAGTTGACCAATACTTAAATATAATATGTGAATTTCTCCTTCATTTGAAAACCTTAGTTGATACATTAGATCAGAGATCAGTAGCTAATTTCAAAAACCCATATCAAGCAATCATTCCTGCCCTCTGGCACCAGGAATCCAACCATCGTTAAAGCTCCTGAATGTGAGAAAAGATTATTTTGTTCCTGAACAAAAAACATTGGCCATTTCTGTATTTAGGTGCTACTGAATTTGCTTCACATTCCATATTCTCATTAGTTCCTCTGTCCATCACTACTCTACATTTATTAAATTCTTCCAGCAAGAATGGAGACGGTTTGCGTTTTGCTTTCCAAACAGTTTGTGTGTTCTATTATTTTATTTATGAACGGAAACATAGAGGGACATAAGTCATTTGGCAAGCATTTGATTGACGCACCCTTTGGAATTGACACTTTCCGTTAGTTCTTAGAACTTCTTAGACACTTTCCATTACTTAGAAGTCCTAGGGGTATTTTTTTATTAAAAGCATAAAAACAAACATTGAAATAGTGATGCCTGCCTGTAATAGTCTGGAAACTTGGAAATTCCTACTGAGATAAGCACATTTTCCTCTCCTCAAAATTGGCAGAAACTTTCTTTAAAAAATGCTCCTCTTCTTCCTTTCCCTTCTGCCTTTCCCAGCATTAGAGCCTTCTTCAGAGAGCTAGGTCTCTGTATATAATCAGAGGTGGGCTTCAAAAAATTTAGCAAGGGGTTCTCTGCCTGGTTTCTGGGAGGGCCTGACCATGGTGGGCATAGCCTAATCAGCCTCCTGCATCACGACAGGGGGCATTTTTGCCCTCCCTGGGTTCTGTAGATTTTCTTTGAGTCTCTGGAAGGGCAAAAATGTTTTCTTGCAGATGTTTCATTACCCAAAATAGGTAACATCATCAGTGCTGGTGGTCTGTCTTCTGAGAATTGGATCAATGGCAACAGGCCAGGTGTCACTGAGGGGGTCAGACTCCAGTGTACTCAACATGTCCAATTTAAAAGTCTGAAGTGATTTAGTGCTATCGTCCATTTCTTAGCAAAGAGGTAGAATCTGGTTCCTAGATCTTAGTCCTATAAAGTAGATTTAGTTTCAGCCTAACCCTAATTGGACAAGTTGCCTTGTTCTTCATGATCTGTCCAAGGTGCTGAAAAACATGACATTGCTCACCTTTTCAAAAATGGTGTTGTTGTTTTTAAAATGCTTCAGTGCCATCTTGCCCAGGAATGCAAAGAGAACAAAGGAATGCAGAAGCCACTACTAGATACTGGAGATCCTGAACAACATCTCTGCCCTTGGAAATCAATAAGCTTAAGGAAGAAACTTAATAACGCCACCATGATTCTGCATCATGTAAAATAAGGTAGAGGGGATTCAGGCAGGATTCCAAAACTTCATTATTTATAAATTTCAGTAATCAAATATAGTTCCATTAATTGTTGTGCTGTCTGATTCTTAACCTGGCTTACCTGGAGAGTTGGTCAATCTTTTAAGCTTGGAGGAGATCGATAGAAGGCAAACTGATGGTCTTTATGGATTTGTGGATTTCAACTTCTTTAAACCCCAGACAATGCAGCCAACTGTCATAGATTTTACAATAGAATCCAATGCATTTGGCCAGCATAAAGTTCTCCACTTCTGATAGAAATTAGGGGTATGTTTGATCATCTGGAATTTAACTAGTAATTAAGGTAGTTATATAAAATTTAATTTCAATTTCAATTATTTAATTGTAATGAAATTAAATTTTATATAACTACTTCAATTACTAGTTAAATTATTTAATTGTAATGAAATTAAATGTTATATAACTATCTCAATTACTAGTTAAATTCTAAATGATCAAATATACATCTACTTCCTAACAGAAGTGGAGAACTTCATACTGGCCAAATGCTTTGGGTTATAATTGTAATTCCATTATTCTCTTATTTTTAGATGCTGCTATGAATAGTGGTCACTCCTGTTATGTATCTACAGTTGCCATAAATAGCAGTTTTTTGGAAGTTGCCCATCATCATATACTTATGAATGTCAGTTTAAACTAAATGTCTTATTTCAGGATATAAAATTGTGGCAGTCAAATGTTGGTGCACTCAACCAATCCTTTTCTTGTTATTTCAGTTTTAGCACCAATGATGGATAAACATAGCAAAAGGTTTTTTGGTCTCCTACTGGGATCAACTGGGGCAAAAGTATCAAACTAGAATCTGCTTTAAGTTCTCTCCTGCAGTTGGCTGTCTTTCTGTGTAGTTGGGGAAATAGATCCATCATTTGCTTCTAAATATACTTCACCTTTCTTAGGAAAATGAATGATTGCATTTGAATTAAGCAAAGATTTCTCTCATGAGGACATTTATGACCCCTCCCCAGAAGCCACAAATGAAGCCAGGACTAAGAAATTTCTCACTAAAGATTAAACATTAGTTATAAATGGATAAAGTCTTAGGAGTGAGTTGTTTTATATATTTCTTTTTTCCTTCCCCCAGCTAAGAATTGTGTCCCTTTAGTGTTCTAGCAATGGCAGATTTTTCTCCAAATTCCAAAACTTGTTTCATAAGAAAGCTAAACACAAGCTGCAAAGATCAATTATAAATGACATCTTAACTTTTTGGATGGCTTTGGAATAGAAATCAAATTAGTAACTTGATGTATTCCTCCCTCCTTTTTAAAACTCTCAACAGAGAATTGACAATGAGCATTGTTTACTCCTAAGAAGAGGACATCAAGTCATGGCCAATTATTTAAAAAGACATGAGGCAGAGGTAATGTGGTAAAATATTAAACCCTGACATCTTCGCTTCGAGAACACAGCCTTAGTCATTATTCTACCAGGCAAATGTCATTTAGATACCTCAAGAGGTTTTTCTAAATATCAGCTTTTACTGGGATACACAAACATTTGGCTTTGATTAAGAAATCTGGTTCTTGTCATAACAGAAAAAAAGAGGCTTACTTTTATAGCTGTTCTTGGATGCTGGTTAGCTTCTAGAATTTGGAACAAACATGAGAAGTACTTTTCTAACTTGCTAGGTCCATAAAAAGCTTGGCTTGAACTTTGAATCCAGCCCATCATGGAGGCACAAAATAAACTTGCAGTAGGCCCTTTGATCTTCATTGGAGTCAGTTTAGATCTGTAAAAGAAACATTGCTTGGAGCACTTTTTAACAGTAGAATTAAAGATGGAGGCCACGCCTTTCAGCAGTGGTACACAGCATTATATAGGCTATGAAAATAACTGGCATTGGATTCATCTATATTTAAATTAACCTTTAAAGCGCTCTCTGGCTTGAGACCTGGGTACTTACGGGACCGCCTACTGCCATCATCAATCTCCCGTCGCCCAGTGCGCTCCCATAGGGCGGGCCTCCTCAGGGTGCCGCTGGCTGGATGGCTGGTGACCCCGAGGGTGCGGGCCTTCTCCTTGGGGGCACCCTCCCTCTGGAACGAATTGCCCCCAGAGATGAGGACCATCCCTGACCTTTTGGCCTTCCGGCGCGTGTTGAAAACATACCCATTTCATCAAGCCGGTCTGGCCTAGGGTTTTATAGGGTTTTAAATTGGTTTTAGTCTTTTATATTCTTGATTGAGTTTTTATCTTTTAGCCACCTTATTTAATCTCTTTTAATTGTTTTTTAAATATTGTATTTGCACTGTGTTTTAACTTCGGCTGTACACCGCCCCGAGTCCCTGCAGGGAGAGGGGCGGTATATAAAACTAATAAATAAACAAACAAATAAACAAATAAATAAATAAATAAATTACTATATTTTATTTCTTAACAGAAAGGTGTTGTGAGCATGTGTATGTATGTGTTTATATGTATGTGTGTTTGTATGTATGTCTGTGTTGTGTATGTATATGCAGCTTGGTTGTTTTCTTGCAGACATTTCATTACCAAACTAGGTAACATCATCAGTGCTAATAGAGAATTGGGCTTGTTTTCATATTCTATATTAGTGGCTTGCTCTGTCAGTGTTGGTGGGAGTGGACTTGGTTCACTTCAAGGTTCATTGGTGGTTTAGAGTTTCGTTTTCCTGATTTTAATCAAAGTTGGGAGGGGGCGTTATGATTAGTGGTTTCCAAATAAGGCCGAAATAAAAGACTATTTCAAAGATTAAATAAGGCCTTAAAATGTAGCTTGTTTGGAAGCCATCCTTTTCAAATGGGGGAGAGAGATGATTGTATCCAAATTTCTGAAACTCATGCCAATGAATGTCTTGACCATCCGAATATGACCATTGTTTTATAGGGCCTTTGTATTACTCATCAATAAAACATGGAAGCAATTATCTTGTCTGAGAACATGGCTTTTATTTTCTTTTTTTCTTGTTCTCCAGAAAGCCCAAGCCATGCAAAACTCATGGGGAAACCTCCTTTTTTAAAAGCTAAAGGGAGTTTAGTAAAGTTAAAGGGAGTTCTCCGCTCTCCAAAGTTTTGATAACCTTATTAGATTTGGATTGTCTCTAAATGTTTTCCAACCCACCCATGTTATTCTCCAGAGTCCTTTTTAACCCAGGGGCTGGTTAATATTTCAGAAAGACGATCTAGCCCATGGATTCTAGTTGCAGTTCTGTACTCTATTTTTGCTAATTGTCTAAACCAGAGCCAGATGAGCAAGGCAGTTCTCCGTTAGACTCTTTTTCTGAAAACTGTGTGTTTATGGATCCCACTACAATTTTAGGAATGTAAAGGATAAAGTAACTATGACTTTTATGAGGCTGGTATTTAGAAGGTTTGTCAGGGAGAGAACTATCACAGTTCTCTCAGTGACTTTATTAACTGGAACTCCCTTATTTACCTACTTCCCAAAGTGAGCTAGTATAGTCTCTAGTCTAAACTGACATTTTGAGGGAAAATGCAGTGGGCTTTTATTGTTTTAAATCACAGGGGGTTTACAGATGGATCAAAAAGTATTGTGGACCTTTTCCATCTTTTTTTCTTATTGGATTTTTTTTTTAGTGGAGAAAGTTAAGTGAAAGAGATAAGCAAAAACTAGGAAGGTTATGCATGAAAGACCCAATGTTAATATTCTATTATTGCTGCTGTGATAAGAGATTGGAAGAGAAATCACTCTATCCTTACCTTTGATCAAGTCAAAGACTAGATTTGCCATCAGTTTAAACTATGGCTTAGCTAACTTTTGTTTGTTGCTATAACTCACATAATATAAAATAGTCTACAATAAAAGCTTGCAAGAATATGCACAGCATTCTAAACGTCTAAAGCTCCTACAGCATCTCTGTGTGTTTCTACCACTTCTTTGATGCTGAATTATACAAATCCTGCTCAAGTGAGATGAGAAGGCTTGGTATACCCATGCTTTCAAAGCATGGTTTGCATTGCTAAGCAGCAGATCAACATTGCTGATGTTAGAAAATGAGTCTCCTTTTGCACTTGTCTTAGTAGCCAGGAATAAGCAACAAGAAGAAGTAATGCAAGAAAGAAAAGAAATAAATCACTGGAGGATCAGGAGTTTCTAATCCTATTGCAAAACATCGAAGCATTAAGATAAACAAGATTAAGCCCATGAGGCCAGTGGGAAATCTTCTACAGCTGATCTACCTGACATTATCTAATTCTTGGACCAGATTCTCTTAAACAACATCCAGCCATATTTGGCTTAGATTTTCTGCCTATTTACTTGCCCTTTAATCACTGGAATAGGTCAGGAGTGTGTATCTACCACAGCCCAAGACAAACATAAACAGTCAAAGAAATTCAAACAATTGTCCAAACAAGCATCATTTTCACATCTATCCCAATTGAACCATTGTTGAATGCTCCATGGCGGATCTAATTCTGGCAGAGGGCGGTCAAATAAGGTGAAGCAAAGCCATGATGAAATAGAATTGGAGAAACAAAAAGACAGTCCCAGATTTGCTCTACACCAAGGATGTCCAACCTTGGCAACTTGTGGACCTGTGGACTTCCAATTCCTAGAATTTCCCAGCCAACTATAATATAAGTTGAAAACCGCACATCTTCAGGGCTCCAAGTCCATGTGTGGAGTTTCACTCCATGCTGGAGTTGGAAGTCCACATGTCTTAGAATTGCTCAGATTGGACATCTTGATTGGTGACCTTAGATAGCCAATGAGCAGAGAGAACTTAGCCAAAGATTTTGTAGTTTTTTGATGCCCTATGACAGGGGTCTTCAAACTTGACAGCTTTGTGGACTTCAACTCCCAAAATTCCTCCTCCAGTCATGTTAGCTTAGGAATTCTGGGAGTTGAAGTCCACAAGTCTTAAACTTGCCACGTTTGAAGATCCTTGCCCTATGATTTTGATTTCTGTAAGACTTCCTTGACAACCTGAGTATTTATCCAGAAACTGACAGTAATAAGCAAAGGATAAAGCAAGTGTAAAAACCATCTTTTTTTTTAACCCCATGTATTTCTCAAGACCAAATTTAAATACGTATCAATATCATCCTTTGGAATGTCTCTGGAATTTTCTATGATGTCATACTTTTTGCTGTGGCCAAAGATTTTCTTTTATTTATTTGCTTATTTTCTTAACCAACCATTTTTGTGCACTGAGATAAGAACAACATGCAACATTTTTCAATAAGAAACATATGTTAATCTCAAAGAATCAAAGATATCTTTACTTGTC